>OY992876.1:426178677-426188677 GCA_963921405.1 Cepaea hortensis
GGACAGACCCCCCCACTCTCACAACATATGTACTGATCCCCAGGACAGACACCCACTCTCACAACATATGTACTGATTCCAGGACAGACCCCCCACTCTCACAACATATGTACTGATCCCAGGACAGACCCCCCACTCTCACAACATATGTACTGATTCCAGGACAGACACCCACTCTCACAACATATGTACTGATCCCAGGACAGACACCCACTCTCACAACTTATGTACTGATCCCAGGACAGACACCCACTCTCACAACTTATGTACTGATCCCAGGACAGACACCCACTCTCACAACATATGTACTGATCCCAGGACAGACCCCCCCCCCCCCCCCCAACTTATGTACTGATCCCAGGACAGACCCCCCCCCCCCCCCCCCCCCCCCCAACTTATGTACTGATCCCAGGACAGACCCCCCACTCTCACAACATATGTACTGATCCCAGGACAGACACCCACTCTCACAACATATGTACCATTCTTTAATCAAATGCAGATTCAGATGTTTACATCTGACCTGGGATTCCAGGTCCAACCAGCCTTACATGGGCACCAAGAAATATTGTGGGAATTCAAGCGGCTAGCTTTTAATACTGAACACGTCACCTACCGAGCACCGATTGGTTTATACAAATATGAGTCTAGCAACATATGACCAATGCACCTTAAGGCGAGTAAAAGGGGCCTTGACCTCTATATTGGAAAACAGAAGGTCAAATGGTTTGGTCATCTCATTAGAATGTAATAGAATCAACTACCAGCACTGGCCCTACATCAAAGCAGATCTGCTACGAGAGCAAGAGGATGCCCAAGAAGAATATGGATTGTCGACATTAAAGACATTGTACAATCACATGGAATGACACTAACCAGTGCCACCCATCAAGCGCTGGAACATCAACTATTCTCGATGTCAAAAGTAGAGCATGATGACTGACTTACTTCTGTAATAAAATTAAAAGACAAGAAGATATATAACGTACTTCTTTGACTTGATCCAGATTGGTAAAGTCCTGGTAGATTTGTATCTGGGTCTCGGTCAGATGTAACCAGATAACCAGGTCATTTTTGCGAGTCATCGTGGGCATCCTGAAAACATCAGGAGGGAGAACAGTTTATTGTCACCTCGGTATCCACACATTATCACGTGCTAACTGGGTTTATAACACACAAGGTATTGCTGGGTTTTTGTTTTTGGTGCTTGCTCGCTTTGAACTCAAGCTAATCCATACAGACTACTTCTAGTAGTGCTGGACTGAATTTTGTGTGTGGATTAGCTTTCCCTATTAATAGTCTCCTTCGCCATCAGGTGAACCCCACTCTGATTTCAGAAGTACTTGTAATTTAGGTCCCCAAATCAAGGACGATAGGTCAACATTTTAGTCCAACTGTCCAGTGTAGGGGTTGAACCCCTTACATCTGCATCAACACACTGGATGTTTAAGAACACACCTTATCCATTCAGCCATACTTGCTTGCTTGCTTTCGCTGGCTGTGAACTCTGCCTTCAGCTGTTGTTTAACAACCTCAGATGTTGGTTAACGCCATCTTCGTTCCGGGACATGTGGGAGTTGAGGGAAATGAACGAGCTGGTCAAACTTGTTGGCTCTGCAGGGAATGCATATGACCAGTCTATGGATTGTGCAGGTAGTATCAATGCTCTTGGAGAGATGTCAAAAGCGGAGGAATTTGGCACCAGTGAATCCATATCACTGTCTAGAATGAGAGACTTGGGAGTAAGAATTGACATGGCCAGACATAAGAGGCACATTGGGAGAATGAGGGGTCTTGTTAACACAGAACTGACACTATTAGCTGTCAGACAGTGATGAATATGTTGGGGGGGGGGGGGGGGGGGGGAGAGAGAGAGGAGAGAATCTGAGCACTTATGGACAAGGATGATTCCCCAAATTTCCTTCAACTTCCACAAATGTCCCACCCAGTGCAAAGAACACTCCTTTTGTCTTCTATTTTAATGTCGGTCTGTTCCCCCATCTGTCTTCACTACTACCTAAATAGGTGCATGATCCTGAACACACCGTGGTGAGACAAGATGTTAGAAATCTCAAATGCTGTTGAAAGTTTATTGAGCTGAGTTAAGAACCTACACAACACTGAGGACATTCCTATACATGCTCCGTCCTCTTCAACAGTCAGCAAAGAGTCCCAATACGAATGGTACCAATAGCAGTCTGATTATGTCTCTGTCTGGCCTTTCCTGAGTCCTGAGTGCATCATTCTCTCCAGACCGTGATGACCTATTTGTTCTTCTGAGCTACACACGATCCCAAAGGGCCCGACCACATCTGCCTTATCATGCTCCAATACACTACCCAATGATGCAGACCCAGCCAATCTGTCCGCCTGCTCGTTTTCTACCACACCAGCATGTCCTGGGGCAAAAATCCAACAGATGCTCTATATTTTTGATTGTTGAATGGAAGCATGCTAATCTGCCCAAAGCATGCCTGTTTTCACCTTTCTCACCAAAATTTGTGAGATCGTTACAATCACAACATGCGTATGCTGTTTGTTCTCCAAGCAGCAAACACCACTATGACTGTCTTCACCTCCATTCTCAGACTAGATGATATATCTTATGCCAGGGTCTCCTGCACCAAACACTGTCCACAAACCTTCACCACAAACCCCCAGGCACTTCTTTCATCTCTTAGCACAGAGCCTTCTGTGTAAATGATTACGTCGCCTGGTCACAAATTGTTGAAAGTTAGTTAAATAATGGAAAGTCCCTGTATACCTCAGATCCTTGGAACCATCATTTCTGTCACTGTTTCGCTCAGACACCTCAGCTTTGGTTCGACGCAGGAAGTATGGCTGAATTATTGACTTCAAAGTCTGGGCCATTTCCTGTCCTAGCTTTTTCTCCACTGCAGTAGCGTCCCTTTCTCTAGCCTGAAATGAATAATTTTACAAACATCACACAGCAGCATAGTGCTATTAAACAACCCATTTCCAAAAAGGTGATTCTTTTTCTTCTTCTTTCACTCACCTGAAGCTGACTGTCTATATCTGCGATGTTATCTCTGGTATAAACCTGTCTTTTTTCATTCACTCAGTGGTCCTTAGAGCTTCCACCATCTTCCAAGATTGTACTATAGGCCTGGCTTGCCTAGATATGTCGTATTCGGGACAGGCTTGGAGTGGCAGGGGGAGACAAAGAGAGATGATGCTGGGTAGTTTGACATCATGGCATGAGGGAATGTCGCTGCACAAGAGACAGAAAGCTATGGACAGACATGATCACCAATGCCACACAGCATGGACTTTGAGAAGATTGGCAGGACACGAGACAGAAGGCTGTGGACAGACATGATCCATCCATCATGTGCCATGCCGATAAGCATGGGCGGTAATGTTTTGTAATCTCACTCGATCACCAGAGTCGTGGATCAGCTCTGTGTTTCTGTCTCGACCATGCCACGTGGCCAAGCCATCCAGGCATTTACTCTTGGTCTTCCCCTTAGTCTCTTCCCTTCAATCTTGCCAGTTGTCACCAAGTTCTCCAATTCATTTCTTCTCATAACATGCCCAAAAAATTTTGACTGTCTGCATCTAATGTTCTAATCAGTTTACGATCTTCATTTGTTTCTTGTAGGACTTGTTCATTGGTTTTTCTGTCTGTCCATGGTATTCTTTGCATTTTCCTCAGAAACCACATTTCCACAGCCATCAGATGTTTTTCACTAGTCTGCTCATTGTCCACGCTTCACATCAATATAAGAGTACAGGTTCTATGTAGCACTTCAACATTATTTTTCTCGTTTCAATTGTTATCTTTTTATTGGTCAGTATGTTTTTCATCTTGCAAAAGGCTACCTTTGCAATGACAATTCTTGTTCTAATCTCTTCAAGGCATCTCCAATAAGATGTTATGACTGTTCCGTGATAGCTGTACTGATTCACTTGTTTAAGAATATGCCCATTTACTTGTATGTTACATTGTTGTATTTCGTTCTTCCTAGTGACGACCATAAACTGTCTTTTTACAATTTAATTCTAACCCTAGTTGTTCACTGTGTGTAACAACCGCATCTACAAAATTTTGCAGGTCTTATTCATTGTCTGCTATCAAGACTGTATCATCTGCACATCTATTGTTATTGATGTATCGTCCCCCAATGTTGATTCCTTCCATATCTTCTATATTTCTGAAAATATTTTCACTGTAAGGGAAAAAAGATCTGGAGACATTACACATCCCTGTCTCTCACCTTTCTTAATAGGCTGATATTGACCTAATTCATTATCAATTCTTATGGCAGCTTGTTGTTTCCAATATGTTTTTTGCAAGTCTAAGGTCTTTTCTGCCGGTCTCCCCGGCCTAGGGATTAAGGTCTTTCTCCGTAATCCCGTATATTCTCATGAGTAACGTAACCTGCGCGAGAACGGTAGCGGTTCTCCCACATTGGTAACTTACGGAGTATGTGAGCAGGTCGCTCAGAAAGCAATGGCAAACTACAGAGCGTAATCTTGCCTAGTACATCAACAGCAGCTGAAAAATGCTGATGTTGACTGCAACGCCCTGTAAGGGATATGCAACAAAAAAAAAAGGTCTTTTCCATCAATTTGTAGATCTTTAAGCATCCTTATCATGTCGACATGTCTCACTGTATCGAAAGCCTTTGTGTAGTCAATAAAGCAAAGGTTTAGATCTTTGTTTACTTCTATAGAACGTTCAATTACTGTTCTCAATATAAACACAACATTGGCTGTACCCTTGCTTCTACAAACCCACATTGTTCCTCTCCTATTCAGACATGATTATCAAGGCTATAAGAACTATTTATAAGAACCATTTATATACTCAGCATTTTCTCAACACAAAACATATTGAAAACTTGATGTTGGACAGAAACTAGGGTGTATAATATATTCAACATATTAACAGAGAAGACAAATTTAGCAAATGAAGATAATTGGGCATCAGTATTATATCCACCTCTGCCGTCAAGCTTCGTGGGGAGGAATAGTTCATGTTCCAGCGCCCGGGTGCCCTCTTGCTCACATATCAGATCTTCTTTGATGTAGAGCTAGTGCAAGTGGTTGATAACAAGCTGGCCGAACCACTTGATCATCTGCCTTTCAGTATATTTGGCACAAGATGTTGATCAGACTGTATGTCTAATAACATCATTTCTTATTTAGTCTTGGATAGTTAAGTTGGCAGTTCCCTCAAGCATCTCATCTCGTAGGTGTTGATTTTGCATGAGTGTGAATAGGGTAATGTCGAAGTTTGACACTGGTAGCATAGGGTTGGTGTGAATATGTTATTATCTGTCATTTTGCGTACAGAAGTATACTTGGATGGTTCAGTATGGTTGATAGTTTACAAATAAAAGCACTTGCTTTCTGACATCTGATTTCAATTTTTCTGTAATAATTGATAATAACAAAATATTCAACTGTTGCACTTAACTAGCAAAAAAAAAAAATAATTGAAAATCAACCGTGTCTATTTTTAACATCACTGAAGCAATGTAACTACAATAGCTCATCCGAATAATTGGTGTCTCAAACTCCATACTAAATAATGTTCAAACTGTAGCTTCACTGAGACAATGCAGCTACACTAACTCACCCGAATGACTGATCTTAAATGTTTGATCTGTAACTTCACCAAGACGTAACTAAACCCGAATGACTGACCTTATATGTTTAAACTGTAACTTCACTGGCATTATGTACCTACACTAACTCACCCAAATGACATCTTAAATGTTGGAATTGTAACTTCAGTGAGGCAATGTAACTACACTAACTCACCCGAATGATTGGTGTCTCAAACTCCATCTTAAATGTTCGAACTGTGCCCAGCAAGGAGCCTTGATGCACATAGTCAAATAAGGACCACAACTCCTGGAAGAATCATTAAACAAGATCATTAAATAACGTGCTAAATGAATCACATCTTCCTACTCTAGGCAGTAAAGAAGAAAAGATTCTTGTGGCTCTGATGTCAACAGAATCTTACACTATCTCGGCCGGATGTAATTTCTAGAGCACAACTTTCCTACCCAAGTGTTCAAAGAAACATAAAAACCTTTTATTATATGACACAGTAGTTCAGTGGCCAATGTTTCTTCTTCTGCCTTTCTTCTCCCAATGGAACATCGGTCCTCAAGCAATCTGTGCCCAAGTCTTTTGTAGACTTACTCATGATTGGTTGATTCCCCAGCCAATGCCAAGCCCTTTGTAGACTTACTCATGATTGGTTGATTCCCCAGCCAATGCCAAGCCCTTTGTAGACTTGCTCATGATTGGTTGGATTCTTCCGCAAATGCCCAGCTCTTTGTAGACTTGCTCATGATTGGTTGGATTCTTCAGCCAATGCCAAGCCCTTTGTAGACTTGCTCATGACTGGTTGGATTCTTCAGCCAATGCCAAGCCCTTTGTAGACTTGCTCATGATTGATGGGATTCTCCAGCCAATGCCAAGCCCTTTGTAGACTTGCTCATGACTGGTTGGATTCTTCAGCCAATGCCAAGCCCTTTGTAGACTTGCTCATGACTGGTTGGATTCTTCCGCCAATGCCCAGTCCTTTGTAGACTTGCTCATGACTGGTTGGATTCTTCCGCCAATGCCCAGCCCTTTGTAGACTTGCTCATGACTGGTTGGATTCTTCCGCCAATGCCAAGCCCTTTGTAGACTTGCTCATGACAGGTTGGATTCTTCCGCCAATGCCCAGCCCTTTGTAAACTTGCTCATGATTGGTTGGATTCTTCCGCCAATGCCCAGCTCTTTGTAAACTTGCTCATGATTGGTTGGATTCTTCAGCCAATGCCAGCCCTTTGTAGACTTGCTCATGATTGGTTGGATTCTTCAGCCAATGCCAGCCCTTTGTAGACTTGCTCATGATTGGTTGGATTCTTCAGCCAATGCCAGCCCTTTGTAGACTTGCTCATGATTGATGGGATTCTCCAGCCAATGCCAAGCCCTTTGTAGTTATTCATGATTGGTGGGATTCTCCAGCCAATGCCCAGCCCTTTATAGACTTGCTTGTTCATGATTGGTGGAATTCTCCAGCCAATGCCCAGCCCTTTGTAGACTTGCTTGTTCATGATTGGTGGGATTCTCCAGCCAATGCCCAGCCCTTTATAGACTTGCTTGTTCATGATTGGTGGGATTCTCAGCCAATGCCCAGCCCTTTATAGACTTGCTTGTTCATGATTGGTGGGATTCTCCAGCCAATGCCCAGCCCTTTATAGACTTGCTTGTTCATGATTGGTGGGATTCTCCAGCCAATGCCCAGCCCTTTGTAGACTTGTTCATAATTGGTTGGATCCTCCAGCTAAAGATTTCTGAGATGAGGTAGCCAATCGCATGCCAACCACCCCTAGTTACCTCTGGTGACATGTATGGAAGGTGCCAGTGTTACTGTTTTCCGTCGCCCCTTCAGGTCCCAGCAACACACAGATGAGTAGCCAATGTGCTTATTTACCAACAGTGCTCCATATGCTCATTTACCAAGTGCTCATTTAACAACAGTGCTCCATGTGCTCATTTACCAAATGCTCCATGCACTAATTTAACTGCAAACTTGCACTGGTGATCTGAATGATGCAGTCCAGAATCAAACCCACAGCCTTGACAGCTCAAGGCAGATGACTTGGTCACCATGGAGACCCCTCCAATTTCACAGACAGAGAATAGCCAAAGCTCGAGGCGGTTGTGGACATGGATGTCAGACATCAACTGTTGCGGAATCACCGATGCCACTAGGTCAGCACATAAACAAATTCACAAGCTTGAATAATGAAGACACAAATAACAGATCGCATGAATTTTTGCCTGGCATATTCTGCTGTCTGGCAAGATGCAGTTAAATATGCCAAGCAATAAATCATGCAATCTATAATTTATGTCTTCGTTATTCAAATTCACAATGTGAAATTTGATTTGATATTCATAAGTATTAATTAGACATAGAAGAAAGAAATAGAAACAAGAGGCCATACTAGACAACATAAAAATTGAAAGCTATAGTTTAAAAAACCGAGATTTGAACCTTTCCTTGCAGCGAAGTGCTTTCATAATTTACAGGTGACAGGTTCGTATCCTAGTGTGGTAACTGTCATCACCATCATCTAGTGCCTTGCCGGATGGCGTAGGCAATCATGCCTCTCCAGAAATTGTGACTGATGGCATGGATCAATTCGTGTGTTGACTCCCTTCCGTGCCATAACACAAGACTGTCAAGAATTCTCTCACGCTGTCTTGTCTTCCTCTATCTCTCTTTCCGCAAATCTTTCCGGTTGTCACATGTTCCAATTTTTGTCTTCTCAGAAAGTGGCCAATAAATGATAACTGCCTCTTTCTGATGTTTGTGATAAGTTGTCTTTGCAACTTAGCTTCCCTTAAAACATCCTGATTGCTCATTTTGGCTGTCCAATTAATTTTCAGCATTCTTCTAAAAAACCACACCTCCAAGGCTTCCAGGGATTATTTTGCCTGTTTGCTACTGTCCAGGATTCGCAGCCGTATGTTAAAACTGGTTCTATGTAACATGCAAGAACTCTTTTACTAACTTTCAAGGACATTTGCCCTGGCCATGCAGGTGTACGGGGGAATGAACAGGCTGATAGGCTGGCAGGGAATGCACCTCTTGGTGGTATCTTGCCTATGGACAAGGGGGAGGTGGTTGTGCACTTGTGGGACCAGGTGGATAAGGCGGAGGAACAGATTGAGAACCCATATACAGAAAGAATGAGATTGCGGGGGATCGGCAGGGGTTCTGGAAGAATCTCAAAACTGAGAGGGAAGACCAGGAGAACTTTTAATCAGATAGCGGTGGGAACGATTAGTAGTATGAATCTTCGCTGGCTTGAACGAGGAGACTGAGCACATATGGGAATGTCCTGAGTGCAGTGATGTCGGTTCTTAACTCAACTCAACTCAAGGACAGTAACTTATTGCACAAAACCTTCATAACTATAACTCTCAATTTGTATGTAGTCTAGTGTGACCTCTAATATCTATTTCTTTTATCTACTTCTATAAATGCAAATCAATACTAGCGAATGTGTCTGGCACTAGCACAGACTACAAACTAAAATACCAGCCACACCTTGAGGTTGTTCTGAACTGGGGTGCCAGTCAGGATCAGCCGGTGCTTGGCCGGGATCAAGTGGATGCTCTTTGAGGTCTTGGTGGGATTCTTGATTTTGTGTCCCTCGTCAAGGATGACATAGTCCTGAAAGATCAAGAATAACATGGTTCTGAAATATTAAGAATAACATGGTTCTGAAATATTAAGAATAAAATATTTATGAAAAATCAAGAATAACATATTTCTGAAAAATCAAGAATGATTTAGATATAGTCCTGAAATATCAAGAATAATATAGATATAGTCCTGAACTATCAAGAATGAAATAGTTCTGAAATATCAAGAATGGCATAGTCCGAAAATATCAAGGATAACATTCCTGAAATAACCTAATGCTGAATTAACATAATACTGACAGCAATAAAATTATATCAAAACATCCAAACGATAAGACACATGCCTTTCTACCCGACACCCCCACACAACAAAAATAACACAACCCATCCTGCCTCACCCACACACAACAAAGATAACACAACCCATCCTACCTCACTCCCAAACAACAAAGATAACCATCCTACCTCACCGACACACAACAAAGATAGCACAACCCATCCTGCCTCACCCACACACAACAAAGATAACACAACCCATCCTGCCTCACCCACACACAATAAAGATAACAACCATCCTACCTCACCCACACAACAAAGATAGCACAACCTATCCTGCCTCAACCACACACAACAAAGATAACACAACCCATCCTGCCTCACCCACACACAACAAAGATAACACAACCCATCCTGCCTCACCCACACACAACAAAGATAACCCATCCTACCTCACCCACACACAACAAAGATAACCATCCTACCTCACCCACACAACAAAGATAGCACAACCTATCCTGCCTCAACCACACAC
>OY992876.1:426191177-426503677 GCA_963921405.1 Cepaea hortensis
AGGAATGCTATAATCTGTATGGTTTTACCCAATCTACAAATAAAATATAAATACATGCATAAAAGATACACATTAAACTAATATCATTACAACAATTGAGTTGTGAGTTAGGTGTCATCATCGTGTGCCATATCAAAAAGTGGGGGCGGTCATGTTTCACCATCTTACACGATCACCAGAGCCGTGGATCAGCTCTGTGTTTTTGTCTTGACCATGCCACATTTGTAATCATCCAGGTATTTACTTCTGTCTTCCTCTTGTTCTCTTCCCCTTGATCTTGCTAGTTCTCACCAAGTTCTCTAATTTATTTCTTCTTATAGCGTCCAAAAATTGTGGCTGCCTACATCTAATTTCTCTTATCAGTTTACGGTTCTCATTTGTTTCTTGAAGGACTTGCTCATTGGTTTTTCTGTCTGTCCATGGTATTCTTTACATTTTCCCCAGTAACCACATCTCCACGGCCATTAGATATTTTTCAGCTTGTCTGCTCATTGTCCATGCTTCACATCCATACAACAGTACAGGTATGAAATAGGTGTGGTGAGCACATTTTCACAATTCCGACATACCAAATTTGAAGTAGCCACGGCTAATTTGGTAGTAGATCGCTTTGCGTTGTTTTCAAATGGCTTGAGTGCCAGTTATCCAGAAAGCAATCCCAAACTAAAAAGTTAGCTGCATGTCCTGTACAGGATGTCACAGTCAACCCCAGCATTTATTGGCTGTTGGTGATTCACTAGGCAATTTTAGTTCAGTAGTTTTTCATTGCTTTGTGAGTGGCCGACACCTCACAACATGACAATCAACACAAAGCTTCAGAATTGTCTGCGGTTTTATTGGGGGCGATCGCTCGCTTTGAACTCAAGCGTAGTCCATACACACTATTTATAGTAGTGATGGACTGAATTTTGCATGTGGATTAGCTTTCCCTATTAACAGTGTCCCTTGCCATCAGCGAACGTATATGTGGGTAGTGGGGTGTGTGTGGGTGGTTGGTGTGTGTTTTTGGATGAGGAATGTGTTTGGTAATTACAAGTACCTCTGAAGCCAGAGTGCATTCGCCTGATGGCGAGGGACACTGTTAATAGGGAAAGCTAATCCACAAGCAAAATTCAGTCCTGCACCACTAAAAATAGTGTGTATGTACTACACTTGAGTTCAAAACGAGCGAGCGAAAAAAAAAGAAAAACAAGTTTGCATACAAGTCTCAGAAAAAGTCTGGCTAGACTTACCCCATGTCATCTGCTAAAATTCCTCCTTTGCCAAGAAGGAACAAAGACCACATCCACAGCACCCCCTCCTTCTGATGCCTGTAGAGATTCTCGTGCAGCTTTGTATGCAGCATAAACCCCTTGCCTAATGATTTCATCTGACTGTCGCCATCATCCTCTCCGTCAGTCTTCTCTTGCTCTGCCAAGTATGCCTAAGGAACACCATTTTAGCACAGAATTAAGAGACTATTAATTTTTTTTTTGGTTTTTTTTATAGATAAAATTGAAGTAAAAAGAAATTTGTTTCTTGCAGATTTGTGCAGATCTACTAAAATAAAAAAAAAGTAAACTGTAAAAAGGTACACCACCCTTGATCACCGAATGAGGACGCTGAAAAGTTGCGCTGACAATGGTATACATGGTTGGGTAAGGGTTCTATTCCTATGTTTGCTCTTCAGGAGGAGAGACTGACCACCTATCCCTCCACGCACTCAGACCTGAATTGTGTGATGGTCCTAACACTTCGTACACCCAAACCAAGTTATTAACATATGAGGGGACTTCACATGAAAACCTTAAAAGTGTGACAGAAATTAAAATAACTATGCCACTGTCTTGTAAGATGTTAATATTGTTGTTAAGGGTGTCAAGAGGGTTAAGCCCAAGACATCACAGTGCAGACGAACATGGTGATGCCATAAAGACAGTTTCAAGATGACCACCCCACTTTTGACATACACTAAAGAGGAGCAGCGTTTTGTTATCCTGATTTTTTTTAAAAATCAGTGAAGGGGTGAAACCTATTGAAATTCATCGGCGAATGAAGCCCAGAATGGTAATGGTGATGCATGCCTGTCAGTCCAGCAAGTGTATGAGTGGAGTAGGAAGTTTCAAAACAGCGGGACTTCTGTGACAGACTGTTCATGACCGGGTCAAGCACACCGAGAAGTGACCCCGGAGTCAGTTTTTCTATAGGAATCCAAGCACTTTATTTATCGGTGCTGGATGACTTGCATTGAACGTAGTGGTGACTACATCGAAAATGATACGTTCGTTCTTTACTTTTTCAGAATATAATCACAAAACAAACACTAAATAATTTAAGGTTTTCATTTGAAGGCCCCTCATATATAACAAGACGGGTAATTTACATTCATCTAAGCAATAGCAATTTCTATAGTTTTTCACTAAAATGTATTGCTGATATTTATTTTAACTAGAGGTTAGTTGCATATCCTTTACAGGATGTGGCAGTCAACCCCAGCATTTTTTGGCATTTTGTGATTTCTTGACAAGTTTACATCCAGTAGTTTGCCATTGCTTTCTGAACAACCGACACTTCTACCTTTGCATGGGAACCATCACAAGGCAGTCTGCTTCCAAATCGCCTGCAGCTGTTTCGAACGGGGTATGCGGGATTGTGAATTTCATTCGCAAATAATATAAGTGAATTCTGGAACCAACCGCCTATTTTTTTCAGGAGGTGCATATATTTTTTGTTGTTGCAAGTGATTGCGTTGTGCCTGTTTACACGCAGTTAGGCCGACACATCCAACTTCTCCGGGCATTTGTTGACCGGTTAACCTTTCCGGGGAGTTGGTAATCTAGTTACATTACCAAACCATTTGATTTGCTGCTTTCTAATAAAATCCAGCGCTGCTATAAGCCCCACTTTAGTCCAGTTTTCTTCATTTCTGATTTTCTCTCTTCTTGATACATTGAGTATTCTTCTCAAGAATCTCATTTTTGTTGTGATTTTTTCTTCTCTTTTTCTGTCATTGTCCAGGTTTGGCATTGGTAGCATAGAGTTGGTAGGAAGATTGTGTTGTAGAGCGCTTTCTTAGTAACTATTGACGCATGTTTTTTTCTTTCGTATTGATGCCATTTGTCCAATGAGTTGGTTTGCCTTATTGCATCTATTTTCGATCTGGTCTTCTGATTTGCCATTTGATGATGATATTTATCCTAAGTACTTGAAGTCCTTTACTTGTTTCAGGGGGTGTTCTTTTAGATGAATCTCTGTTGTTGTTTTTTTCTTCTTTGGTTATATTAGTCCGATTATACTTCTTAGTTTGTCTACAAGCAGTTTACTGTACTGATCTTAGCAAACACTTTCTGTAATATTTCACTAAAAGTGTATTGTTGATCCTGAACTAAATTTACCTCTATTGCAATATTTCACTCAAGTGTATTGTTGATTGTGAACTTCGTGAACCTTTTCCGTAATATTTCACTGAAATGTTGATCTTGAACTCTCCAAATTGTTAATGTAATATTTCACTGAAATGTACTGTTTATCTTCACCATTACGAGTGTTAACGGACAGGAATGGCTTAAAGGGCATTTAAAGATGAGAGGATGGCCTTTATCACACCGGGTTTTATCACATATGGCTGTCTCAGTTTCTTTCCACAGGTCAGCCTGCCAAAAGCGTCACACAAAGCACGAACTCCGATGATCTCTCCCCCCCCCCCCCCCAAGAGTCTGGAATCAAACCCACACCTTCACAATACGTGGCAGGCAGCTTAACCACATCGCCACGGAAACCCCCAAAGGAATGGATATTTACAGTTGCCTAAGCAACTCTTTCCTGTTGTTTATTACTGGACAACAGCAAACAAGAAAAAGATTAATAGCTTACCTTCATCTTCACAATTCTTCTCTGCAGTTTGTCACTGAAACGAATAGATAAAGCTTCTTCATTTAGTTTCATTGCACCAGCAATATTCCCATCCTCTGTCAGCTGCCGAGCTTTCGTGACCAGCTGCATGAACTTCTCCTGAGCCTCCGCCTGCCCATCAGATTCTGAACCGGCCGAGGAGTTCCAAGTCATGCTGGAGTTGCCTGCAGACGTACGTCAAGGAAGTCAACTAACTCTTTGTGTACTGGGTAGATGCTTTAAATATAGCTCTGATGCATGAGGAGTTAAGTAACTACTTGGACACATTTTACAGTAACAAATAGGACAATTATATTTACAGTAACTAAGAGGACAGACATTTACAGTAACTAACAGGACACAGAAATTTACAGCAACTAACAGGTCACAGGCATTTACAGTAACAAAAAGGACAGACATTTACAGTGACAAATAGGACACAGACATTTACAGTAACTAATAGGACACAGACATTTACAGTAACTAATAGGACACAGACATTCACAGTAACTAATAGGACACAGACATTTACAGTAACTAATAGGACACAGACATTTACAGTAACTAATAGGACACTGACATTTACAGTAACTAATAGGACACAGACATTTACAGTAACTAATAGGACACAGACATTTACAGTAACTAATAGGACACAGACATTTACAGTAACTAATAGAATTGAGTTAATGTAATCACCAGGACACAGACATTTATAGTAACAAACAGAACAGCTTTTTAAGTAACTAGAACATAAACATTAACAGTAACTACCATGTCATAGACGTTAACAGTACCAAATAGAACAGAGTTATAGTAACCAAAGGACAAACATTTAGAGTAACAAATAGGACAGAGTTACTGCTGCTGTAACAGCGAGCGAGCAATGGATGAGACTGACATCCTGAACAACTTCATGGAGACAGGACAAGTACATGATTCAAGGGATGGATGTGATCCTGAAATGTTGACTAGAGTATAAGAACAAGTCAAACAGGGTCAAGCTAGACTAGAGCACCATGAGGGGAACCAAAGAAGAATAGTCAAATACAGAACTAGTGTCATCAGTGAAGGAGATACTCAGGAGAGGATCTGAGTTCTTATGGACTAATAGTCTGATTTGCAGTGAAGATGATCTGTTGACTAACTAAACATCATGATAGTTGCATGATCAATGAATCACAGTCAAGGTTGACAGCAGCCATGTACCTTCAACACTTTCTGAATAATAATTCTATGTCACTTTTCGCACTGTCAGACTGCTGTTCAGGTTCGTCCATGTAACGACAGGACAGACCACTGTTATCTATAAAATACTATTAGGTGTGATAGGTGTCTGGGTACTTTGCTAAGTTTTGGGAAACAGGAAAGTTCAAAACAATGTGTTCCTTTAGTGAATTTAAACACACATGCCACAAACAGTATATTGTATAGGGTGTATTTATTTTTAATGACTGGCAGCTTGAATGGTCATCATCATTCTTGATGGACAAACAACATGCTAGTAGTGCCGCGACCCGATCTGAAACCGGAAATGATATACCGCGCCACCCCGGAATGATCCATTGTGTCCCAAAAATGGCTATGTAGAGACCATTCATGCTTCCGACATTATTAATTCATTCTAATATCATGTTACAATAACAAACGCCATCTTAGGTTCTGCAGAAAAGGTTAGTCTAACATTCTATGCAAAGCGATTGGTTGAAAATATCGTGACTTTAAATAAATTTAAATATTTGGCAAAACGTAAGTAAGTTTATTTTCAAGAGCTTGTGTATTTAATTGTATGATAATGTGAGATGTATATTCAAATTCTGCACCCATTTTTACGTATATATGGAAAGTTTCAATGATCGTCAATGATGGTGGTAGAAAAAATTATTTCTGCTGACATGTTTCGTCTTTGTGAATGGAAATTCAAGATGGCGACCGACACGAATATCGATCTGACTAAGCGCAAAATGTGAAATTTGAACTACTAAAGTTAAAGAAAATACAAGTTTAAAGATTATTAATAATTTATTTGTATACTTTTACTATATTTTAAAAATAATTTAACATGATGGAACATTTGTTTGAAGTCAGTTTTCATATCCGTCTATGACCCGTTTGAGGCAATCTTGCATAGACTGGCGTGGAGATACTGAGATATGCTGGAGAGCTCTGGAGTTATGGGAATCATGCCAATTTGTTTGTCCAAGACACTGACACTCAAATGTGAATATCTCCGCTTAGAATTGACATACAGGCAGCATTGAGGTACCATTAGATTTGGTTTTTCAAGGCCTATATATCTGTGGTGGTGTCATTTGTAAATAATTTGAAAATCATGATCGAACCTGCTACTTGGCTTACTGTCAGACAGTAGACTCTGTGCTCGTCTTGAAGCAAAATGTTTGCTACTTTCTCTTCTATGTCTTCGTATGGGTGTATGTCTGCCACTTGATTTTATCATGTATAATATAACATTACTGTAATATATGAGAGAGAGAGAGAGAGAGAGAGAGAGAGAGAGAGAGAGAGAGAGAGAGAGAGAGAGGAGAGAGGAGAGAGAGAGAGACAGAGAGACAGAGAGAGAGAGAGAGAGAGAGAGAGAGAGAGAGAGAGAGAGAGCGAGAGAGAGAGAGAGAGTTGAATTGCATCACCAATTTTTTACGCTACACAATGTATATGTACAATTTTTTTTCCATTTCTTACAATTTTTGCGAGAATGCTCACGACAATCGTCAGTGTCTCAACTGTGTGTAAAGTGTGGGAGTTTGTTCTTATTAGTTTCAGTGATCATGTGAGGCATCATGTATGTGTCTAGATGTGAGGATGTGTGTGTAGGTGTGTATGTGAGGGATGTGTGTGTGTGTGTGGGGGGGGGGGGTATGTATGTATGGAGGGGTTGTATGTGGGGGATGTGTGTGGGTTGATGCGTGAATGGGTGAAGGGATGTGTGGTCGGTGGGGATGTATGTGTGTGAGTGGGGATATTTGGGAGGATGGTTGAGAGTATGTGGGTGTTGATTGGTTTGGGATGTGGGTAGGGAATGTGTATTTGGGTGGGTGAATGGATGTGTGGGAGATGTGTGTGGGTTGCGGATGGGTGTGGGGGTGTGTCTGTGAATGGGATATGTCTGTGGGTCTGAGTGTGTGAGTGTGGATGGGATAAATGTGAGTGGGTGGAGGATGTATGTGTGGCTGGTGAGGATGTTTGTATGTGGGGATGTGTGGGTGGGTGGGGAGATATGTGTGTGGGTGAGAGATGTGTGGGCGGGGATGTGTATGGGGAATGCATGTGGGGGGATGTGTTTATGGGTGGGGTGTTGTGTGAGATGGGGGAGGTGTGGGATGTGCGGGTGGATGAAGGTTGTATGTGAGGATGGGGGATGTGTGTTTGGCTGGGTGGTTGGGGTGTGTGGGTGGGAGGGTAGATGAGAGATGCATGTGTTGATGGGTGGGTGGGTGATGTGTGGTTGATGGATGAGTACATGAGTGGGTGGATGTGTGTGAGAGATGAGTGTATGGGTGGGGAATGTGTGTGTGGGGTATATGTGGGTGGTGAGGTGTGTGTGGGTGGTTGGTGTGTGTTTTTGGATGAGGAATGTGTTGATGGGTGAGGATGTGTGTATGGGTGGGGAGATGTGTGTGAGTGTATGGGTGGTGATATGTGTAGTTAAGGGATGTGTGATTGGGGTTTGGAGATCGGGGTGGGAGGGTGAGTGTGTAGGTTGGGGTGGGAGGGGATGTGTGGGTGCGGGATGTGTGGGTGGGGGAGTGTTGGAGGTTATGGGATGGGTGGAGGATGTGTGCGTGTGGGTGGGTATGGATGGGTGGTTGCATGCATGCCTGGCTGTGTGGGTGGGAGATGTGTGTGTGTGTGTGTAGGGAGATGATGTATGTGGGGGTGTGTTTGGGATGTGTTTGTTGGGGGATGCGTGGATGGATGGGGGTCATGTATGTGCCTGTGGGTATGTGTGTTGTTGGGTGGTGGATGTGTGTGTGAGGGACATGCGGATGGATAGATGGGTGGGTGGGGGTGGGATTTGACTCATAACATGGTAACATGCATTGTTTATGCTTACAACATTCATTTGACAATGTTTTTTTCCTATGTGAATGCACTATGCACTGATGAACGAAAGATGAGTGATTGGAAGGGCCGAATGTAAGACGGGCCTGCGTGCCCAATTTGTTACCCTTCGAAAATAAAGTTTGTTCATTCGTTCGATATCCATTGTCCAGTTCTTCGGGCGCCAGCAATTGCAATAATTATTTAAAATATCATCCCACAACCGACACAATTTCTCCTCTGTTCGACGATGTCAATGTACAACCTGGAATTAAAATAATAATTTAAATAAGGGAGTTTATTCGCAACCAAGTTGCGAATAAACGAAGTCTCTATTCGCAACCAAGTTGTGAATAAACGAAGTTTCTATTCGCAACCAAGAGTAGATACAAACAAGCTGTGGGAAATCCTTAAACAATATGGAGTGAGTACACATCTAACAAACCAATGTAGAAGCTTATACAATTAAGCAGCCATGTGCGGGGAATGCCCAAGTCTGCCCCTGCCTGAAGTCTGAGTGGGTTTACCTGATGGTGAGGGACAATGTTAATAGGAGAAATAATCCACATGCAAATATCAGTCCACTGCACTCTCCAGTAGTGGCAGCTATTAGTAGTAGCACGTATATTGGCTACACTTGCGTTCAAAGCGAACGAACAAACAAAAAATTCAGATATCCAATAAACCTCTCATGATATATTTGATATTTCCTTGAATTAATCCTGACACTGTGATGTATGACTTGGTTTGGCAAATCAACAGAATGTGTGTTTTTTTTAATTTTAATTTCCGGGCATGTTTACATTCAGTAGTTTGCCATTTCTTTCTGAACTACCCGCACTCATACCTCTGTATGAAAACCAACGCAAGGCGGTCTGCTTCCAAATCACTGCAGCTAGGTTTCGAACACGGTATGCAGGATTACGAAATGCATTCATAACCACTTCACTACAGACCCGGCGACTATTCATGCTTGTTTCAGAAGGTACACCCGTACAGTTAGTTGGGTGTCTTTTACAGGACATCAAAATCAACCACGGCATTTATTCCAGAAGTTGGTGGTGTTGTTGCCTTCCACTTATTATGCTGTTAGGCGTCGTGGAGAAGGTTAATTGAAGCTCCAGTGCCTATGACTAGCGCCTTTCCTCCAGTTTCCTAACGGTTTACCGGATAAATAATTACTATCAGTTACCAGATGGCTGTAGAGATGTGGTTTCTGAGGAAAATGCAAAGAATACCATGGACAGCCAGAAAGACCAATGAACAAGTCCTTCAAGAAACAAATGAAGATCGTAAATTGATTAGAGAAATTAGACGTAGACAGTCAAAATTTTTTGGGCATGTTATGAGAAGAAATGGATTGGAGAATTTGGTGACAACTGGTAAGATCGAGGGGAACAGACCAAGGGGAAGACCTAGAAGCAAGTACCTGGATGGCTTGGCCTTGTGGCATGGTCGAGACAGAAACACGGAGCTGATCCACGACTCTGGTGATCGAGTGAGATGGCAGAACATGACCGCCCACGCTTACCGGCATGGCACATGATGGATGGATGGATGGACCAGTAAGTTAGCTAATTTTGTCAAAATGTCGAATAACTGTCTTTGTACATAGTTATCTTGTCGCTTTCACTTAATTAATTTCTGAAAAATTAAGAAAAAAAAAAAATCCGCCGACGGGAATCGAACCACAGTAACCAGTTAATAGCGGAAATACTCACCGCAATGCTACTGGGGCCACAATGAAAGCTTAACACATATGGGTACTTTTGCTTTCTTTCACCCCAAACAAAAAGGAATCCCAGGGTATGACGTCACATCCAGGGGTTCCCTGTGTTGCACCGAACATTCAGGGGGTTTCGGTGTGTTGCGCCGTAGCTCGGTGCGCAATTCTATGTGGCGGCGGTGCGCTATTCTTTCACTTTCCGGTTAGGGTTAGGGTTAGGGGGTAGGGCTAGGATTAGGGTTAGTGTGTGTACCCTACCCCTAACCCTAACCGGAAAGTGATTGCAGGACCGATGCAAATGAGGATCAAAGGGAGACAGAAATGGTTGCCACAGCCCAAAGAAACAACACTGTGGTGTGGGGCAATTGAAACCCACTGACACGCACTCCACCCGAACACAGAGGAGATCACTGTCGGCGCTAAATATAGCTGGTGACTCTAAATATAGCTCGTAAAGTTTGTTTGGGGTGAAAGAAAGCAAAAGTACCCACAAATGTATAATGTAGTCAAACACATGTCCCGATGACGTCATGTATGTCACGTGACTAGCCTTTGGTTGGGAATAGTAATTACACTAATTAGTATAGACACTTCGTTTACTTTAAATAATTATTTTTCAATTTAATCTCTTTGGGACTATTCTGACACAAGGACAGAAATCACTTACTATCGGACCGTAGACTATTTCTATGCTCATCTTGAAGCGATATATTTGCTACTTTCTCTTCTATATCCATTGTCCAGCTCTTCGGGCGCCAATAATCACAATATCATACCACAACAGACAAAATCTTCCCTCTGGTCGACGATCTACAACTTGGAATCAAATTTTGTGCGCGTATGACGTAACTTCCCGTTAATGGTAGTCGTCAAAAAGTTGCTTCTCTGTTTTCGCGGTTCACATATGTTTCTTCTTGAGAGCGTTTCTATTACACCTATCTTCTTCTGGAGTCTGTGGTTCATGGATTAGTTAGCGCAGTTTCCCAATTCCCCGACATATGGGGTCGAGGGTTCGAAATCAACTACAGGCGATTGTGAAGCAGATCGCTTTGCGTTGATTTCAATTGTATAAGCGATGGCCGTCCAGAAAGCTCCAGCAAACTGCTGAACGTAAAACTGTCTAGCAAATCATAAACTGCCAATAAATGCTGTGGTTGACTGCTACATTATGTAAAGTCTTCTTCAAGTTTTTCTTCTTCAGATGTCTGGCCTCTAGCAGATATTGGCGATTATTTATCACCACTACTCTTTTCGGAGTTATGTGTACGTAGATGCTCCTTGTATAAATATGTGTTGGACACATCTTTCTCTATTTTCTTGTGCCCCTGTTGCCCAGTATATTCATATATAAGATACATTCTTTATTTCACTATTTCTGTTTATGTATCATCATCATGTACCTTGCCAACTGGCGTAGGTGTTCACGTCTCTCCACAGATCTAGGTCCATTGTGCTCTTGCTCAACTCTGCTGATGATATTCATCAATGACACCGTCTCTGTCCATCCAGCATTATTTCTCTTTTTCTGTCTTTGCCTCTTTTTCCGCTGATTTTTTTTTCTTCAGTTCTCGCGATATTCTCAAATGCCTCTTCTCATCACATGAGCGAAGAAAGCTGTTTCTCTCTGCCTTATTGTTGTGTATAAAGTTATAGTTTCATTATCCTCTTCCAGGCAATTGTTGTTAGTTACTCTGACAGTCCAAAGTATTCGCTCATTCGTCTCTGAAACTACATCACCGTTGCTAATTTGTTCATTCACGTTCCATGATTCACTGTTATTTCACTACGTCTTGTTACTTATTTGTTCCCTTCTTTTCATTGTGCGTTGTTATTATTATAAGTTAATGTAGTCACTGTAGTGCCATCCATATGATTAATATGTGACTGCATATTTAATCAAATGGCAAACGAGAAGACCAGATCGACAATAGAAACAGTAATGCAAATAAACTCATTGAAAAAATGGCACCAATACTAAAGAACAAACACGTATCAATAGATAATTTTAAAAAAGCTACCAATGCCAATCCTGGACAATGACAGAAAAAGAGGGGGGGGGGGGACACGGAAATGAGATTCCTTAGAATACTCAACGTATCAAGGAGAGCAAAAAAAAATCAGAAATGAAGAAATAAGAACTAAAGTGGGGCGCTAGATTTCATTAGAAAGCAACAAATTTAATGTTTTGGCCATATAGCTAGGTTACCAACTAACAGTATACCACAACAAGCAATGATGTACAGACCAGAGGGAAGCAGAAGAAGAGGCCGACCATGTAAACGATGGACAGAGGGAATCCATGGGAATCGTGATAAATGAACCCCATAAACGGGCACTCTTCCGCTGTTTATACTTCACCCCAACGCCGCAAGGTACAAGAGGAACAAGATGAAATGAGATGATGTGCATATTTATGCTACATATATCTTCTTGTTCCTCCTTCTTCACATCGTCTGCAACTGCCTCAGCCCTGAAATTAGTACTGATTTCTTCTTCTTCTGTTGAGTATATCTTGGAGTTTAGGATGTGTTATGTAGATTCTTGAAGAGACTAGAACAAGGATCGCTATGGCAAAGGTAACTGTTTGCAAGTTTGCAAGATTGAAAATATACTGACCAATAAACATATATCAATAGCAACGAGAAAAAGTGTGTTGAAGTGCTTCATAGAACTTGTAATATGTATGGCTGTGAAACATGGACAATTAGCAGACCAGCTGAAAAACATCTAATGGCAGTGGAAATGTGGTTTCTGAGGAAAATGCAAAGAATGCCATGGACAGACAGAAAAACAAATGAGCAAATCCGACTAGAGGCAAATGAACATCGTAAACTGATTAGAAAAATTAGACGTAGACAGTCACAAATTTGTGGCCACATTATGAGAAGAAAAAGAAATGAGAGAACTTGGTGACAACTGGCATGATCGAGGGGGAAGAACAAGGGGAAGGCAGAGAAGTAAATACCTGGATGACTTGGCCACGTGGCATGGTCGAGACAAGACCATGGAGCTGATCCATGACTCTGGTGATCATGTGGGACGACGAAACATCACCACCAACGCTAATCGGCAATTACACATGATGAAGATGACGTAGATTCCGCCTCCGCCCTCTTTTGTGGTCTTTTTGGCAGAACCATCTGTGAACACCCGAGACCAGATGTTGGATGGGTACTTTTCTCTGAGCACGTGCAGTTAAAAAGCTCGACCATCTGTAAAACTCAGTTCCGATTTGTTGACACTCATGTAGTAGGAAGTCCTCAAAAGAGCATTCATCTATTGGAGTGAGGTTGGTGTAGTCTTTCCTCCTGGCCTGTTACTCAAAGTGTCTATGTTACAGAGCTCTTCTTTCCCTCTAGCTTACACCAGGGGGCTGTGCAATTCAAGCAATGGAACTTCCCATGTGGTTTTAAATTCTTCTTACGCTATTAACGGTTTATGCGTGCATAGCGTCCGTTGTAATACGTAGATGTTCGCTTTCTTAACACCTGAAGAGAGGCATTTTAGTTTGTAACTATGATATATGCTGGGGGTTGGTCTCCTTGGCGAAGTAGTTCAGCCGTCTGCCTCGAGCTCCGAAGGTCGTAGGTTCGTTCCTCGGACTGAGTCGTTCAGGACAAGACTGCGCTTGTTCTGGAAGCTCTTGAAGGTCATCGTTGGAGCAATAAGGTTCGTGCTTTGAGCGATGCTCGCAGCAAGCGGATTGCCATTCTAATAGACATAGGCAGAGCCAGTTGGGGTAACACCCAATGCACTGAAGCCGACCCTTTCGACCTTTGAACTTTATATCATTATTCAGCACCGTAATAATCAAGAGTTCCATATTTACAGCCTTTGAGTTAATTAGTTAGTTAGTTAGTTAGTTAGTTAATTAATTAGTTAGTTAGTCAGTTAGTTAGTTAGTTAGTTAGTTAGTTAGTTAGTTAGTTAGTTAGTTAGTTAGTTAGTTAGTTAGTTAGTCGACAGATCATCCTCATTGCACATCGAACCATTCAGTCCATAAGTGCTCGGATCCCCTCCTCAGTAAATCCCGCAGCGTGTAGCGGCTAACGACACCAGTTCTGTGTTGGTTTCTGTGGCTTCCCGCGTAGTGTTCTCGTGTGGCCACACCTCTTTTAATTTGTTGTTCTCGCATCCTGACCATGGTTGTAGATTTACAGTCATCACTTGGTTCTTGCGAACGATTTACTTCTCGTAAGGCATTCAGAATGTCAGCCTGATCCATGGCACGTCCACCTTCCACAGTAGCCTTACCTGCGAGCTTGTCAGCCCGCCCATTTCCTAGTACACCCACATGCCCTATCACGAAAGTGAAACTAATCTTTGCCAGCCGAGACCGCTCTAGAGACAGTAATCGCTCTCTTCTGATCCATCCCATCTTTATCTTCTTGAGCATGCTCATTGAGTCGCTAAAGAAACATGCCCTAGTGAATGTCTGTGTCTCGAGCAATGTTATTGCTTTACTTACTGCCATGACATCCATAGTCAGGTTACTTGTGGTCAAAGCAAAAGCACCGTAGTCTTCCTTCACAAATCTCCCTCCGACCTGAGCCGTAAAAGCCCATGAACTTTTCACTCGTGGAACGAGCGACCCATCTGTGTAAATGACATCATTACCGTCTAACGAATTCTCGAAGATCAACGCTTGTACTTCCGCCTCCACAGCAGCCGGATTTTCTCGTCTGCATTTTCTGTCTGGTTGGATGCAAACTGAAAAGGAAGTACAGTTCCAAATGTTGCTGTTATGTAGCTGGGGCTCAGAGTTGGGGTGAGCGCCCAACCGTGCATAAATACCCTAGTGGCTCGTACATTCATTACCTCTGCAGCAAAAGTCCAACTCCTGGCCTTCAGGTGACGGAACTGTTTTAACTAACAGGAGAAGGGGCGGCGGCGATTCTCTGGCGCCGAAAAATAACCAGTACGCTCTAGATTTGTATGCACGCACATGCATACTCAGACACATGTGTGCGCGCCTACACATCTAAACTCGAGTAAGACCACAGTCTGCTCTAGCAAAGGAAAGGTGCTGAAGACGGAGGCAACTAGTCAGGAGGCGCCCCACAGAAATCAGGGTGCCACGCAATTACGCCATGAAATATGTCGACTACTGTTAAATGTTATGGTGCTCGCCCTGCTTTGGATCCTCAAGGCAGGTGCAGTACCGGGTCCCATGCCTCGAAAGGGTCCAATCACAACTACTAGAGGTCCTTCTCAAATGTCCTGTGGACCCAGGGGACCTGAGAATAGAGCATCTGGCCATATCAAACAAAGACTAATAATAATGCACTGGAATGCGGAGGGAGCCAGGAAAAAAAAATAGAACTAGAAAATATCTTGGACCAAGAAAAAGTAAACGTATGTTGCTTGCAAGGAACTCGCCTTAAAGAAAATATAGCCTTCAAAATCAGAGGCTACCAGTGTTACCGATCTGACAGAAAGGACAGGCGAAAGGGTGGGATACTGACCCTTGTAAAAAAAAATAACATCACTGCTTCCCAAATTGAAGTTTACATAACAGGGGCTGAGTATCAGACCCCAAACTTAAGACAGACAATACAGACCTACGTTTGATCAATTATTACTGTTCAAGTGACTGCGCACAGGCACTGGACACACTACCATTAAAAGAAAGAAATGATTGTGTGTGTCGATTTCAACAGCCACTCAGCAGAGCTGGGGCTATGATCTCATGGACCAGAGAGGAGAGAGTCTGGAGGACTGGCAGGATTAGAATAAATTCATCTTGATTAACAAGCCGTCTGATCCACATAACTTCTACTCGAGATCATGGCATACTACAACTACACCTGACCTGGCTTTTCATTCACCAGACCTGGAGTGGACCATTACACGAATTGTTGGGAAACAGCTTGATGGCAGTGACCATCGGCCGGTCTTTCTAACTATAGAAAATGAGCTTGTAATTTAAAGCAACACCCTCTCGAGGTGGAACTACAAGAGAGCAGACTGGACAATGTACAAACATCCCCCCAGCATACTGGTTAGAAAACTGAACACTGAGAATGACATAAATAAAATAGTTGAAGAGTTTGGGAAAGCATACTACAGGCAGGACGAGAAACAATACCAAGAGGAGCCCGTAAACATTATAAACCCCACTGGAGTAGTGAACTGGAACAGTTGCATAATGATGTGGAAGCGTATACAAAGCAAGCAGAGGCCAAACCCAGCCAAGAGCATCATATATGGGGCATTCATTTGAAATCAGTTCGTGGCACAACTCCACAACGCGCGTTATTGCGAACGTTGAACATGATCATGTCATAGTCACGTGGTAAGTACTGACCAATGAATAAAAGAGCACGTGCTTATCGTCTCATGATGCATAAATTGTTTCTGACTGTTGAGATAATGGCCGGGTTGATCCAAAATCCGTCCAAAGAAGCTCAAAGAGCGGTGATTCAGTTTCTTTCATTTGAAGGATGTCGACCAGTGGACATTCATCGAAGAATGCAGACAGCGTACGGTAAAAAATGTGTGTCGAAGACAACAGTGACACACTGGGCACGAATGTTTCGCGGAAAGGAAGTCAGTTCACGACAGATCTTCAACGGCCGGGTCAAGCGCATATTGTTGCAACAGAAAAAAAAAAAAACCATCGCCAAACTTGATGCAGCAGTACATTCGCTACCGAAAGAATTTGATGAGTCAATTGGGACAATTCAAAAGGTTCGTTCGTAAGAAACTGCAATATCGGAAGGTGTGTTCACAGTGGGTACCACGGATGTTGACCGACCACCAAAAAGAGGGACGCATAGGATGGTGTTTGAACCACTTGCTGCGTTACAGAGTGGAGAGTGATGCATTTCTCTTCCGCATAGTGGCAGGCGATGAATCATGGTGTCACCACTTTGAGTCGAGCAGCAAGAGAGAGAGAGAGAGACAGAGAGAGAGAGAGAGAGAGAGAGAGAGAGAGAGAGAGAGAGAGAGAGAGAGAGAGAGAGAGAGAGATAGACAGCCTGCAATGGAAGCATACTGGATCACCAAAAGTCAAGAAAAATTCAAATTACAGGTTTCCGCTGGTAAGGTTATGCTGAGCGCATTTTTTTTAAACCATGAAGGGCTATTGTTGGCCGACTTTAAAGAACCTGGTGTCAACATCAACTCTACCCACTACTTGCAAATACTAGACAAGCTGCAAAAAGCCATCGAGAATAAACGACCCGGTATGCTTTCTCGCGGTGTGATTGTGTTGCACAACAATGCTCGTCTGCGCGTCGCAAAGATTGTGCGCTTCTGATCAACCCATGGTGCATAATTCATTCAAAATGAATGCTTTGTTTCTTCTTCTTCTTCGTTCATCCGGAGTTTTTTTTTCGTTTTTTTTTTCGGATGTGATTGAGTGGTGCCTGTTTACAGCAGAGCTGCGTTCTTGCGCCGTTAGGCCGACACATCAGACTTCTGCGGGCATTTGTTGACCGGGTTAACCTTCCCGGGGGAATGCTTTGTTTAATTCTACCACCTCTGTTAATGTTTCTTTCATGCTTTTGTAATAAAGCCATTGGAACGGGTTTCAAATGAACGACCCTAATAATAAATCCATCCATCCATCCATCACTCCCCCGATGGTGTTTCCACCTTGTCGTGGTGGGGGAGCTTGAGTTTCTCAATGACCCTGAGAGCTATGCCGTCTGTAGCGTAGCTACCAGCAGGGCCTCCCAAGCCGGACAGGTCAAAGGGTAGAGAACAGACAAAGAGAAACACCCTGGTCCTCCAGGTTGGGGGTTGAAGCGTGGGGTTAACATCCCCACCTTTGTAAAAACCTTTCTTTGTTACGAAACAAATACATGAGCCTCGATATCGGACTGACTTATCTGGACAACGACCTTGGAACGTTAAAGGACTTTTGAGATTTGGAACATGGAATGTACGGACACTATATCGAGCTGGAGCGGCCGAAGAACTAACCCGGGAGCTGATTGAATATCAAATGGATATAACAGCAATTCAAGAAATAAGGTGGCCAGGAGAGGGTACTTTAGAGCAAAATGGAATGATTATAATATATGGAGGAAACACCCAAAATAAACATGAATTAGGAACAGGATTTGTCATAAAAAAAGAGTTATGGGGGAACGTTTTAAACTTTAAAGCTTTTAATGACAGGATTAGTAAATTACGAATAAAAGGTAAATGGAAAAATATAACGATGATTAATGTACATGCACCTACTGAAGAGAAAGAAGATGATATTAAAGAAGACTTTTATAATGATCTGGAAGATGTCATAGAAGAAACCCCCAAACAGGACATCCTGATTGTGCTGGGAAACTTCAATGCAAAAATAGGTAGAGAACAAACTAATAAAAAAGTGGCCGGTATGGAAAGCCTACATACAACTTCAAATGATACTGGATGGAGAGTCATCAACCTGGCAGAAGCCAAAGGACTGCAGATTAGCAGTACCAGACTACAAAGAAAGGATATACACAAACAAACTTGGAAATCATGTGACAAGAGAACCTATAATCAAATAGATCACATTTTAATTAACAACAGAAATGCATCAAACATACAGCAAGTCAGAAGTTATAGAGGAGCTGAGTAAAATGTAAACTTGAAACTCTGCAAAACCCTTTGGAGGAAAGCATTGACCAAACTTGGTTGAACATCAAGAATACAATTCAGTCTACCGCAGAAGAATGTCTCGGTGTGTTAACCACGCATAGAAAGAACAGATGGTTCAATCAAAAATGTGAAGAAGCAGTCATTAGGAAGAAGAATGCCAGACATGTATGGTTAAATGATACCAATAACATCCAAAAGGAAGAGCATTATAGAAATGAATGTAAAGAGGCTACAAAAATAGTCAGACAAACAAACAAACAAACAATCTTTATTCTCAAAGGGTTAAGAATTGGGCACGCAGGCCCGTCTGACATTCTGCCCTTCTTCTTTCTTTCCTCTCATACATTCTTTCATTCAACATCACTTATGAAGCAAATCTTTGACAACAAAGAACAATAAGCATTAAAACATGAAAATTAATCAATAATACATGACTCACTGAGGCAATGTTTAACATGGGCATTATAAATACCTAAGGAAGGTGTAACGTGCCATACATAAGCAGAAGCGAGAATATATGAGTAATATAATCAAAGATATGGAAACTAATCACCAGAAAAATGAATCCAGAAAATTTTTTAAAGAACTGAAGTCAATGAAACGAGGGCACCAACAAAACACATATGGTTTAAAAGACAAAAATGGGAATATGATAAATACCAATGAGGAAATGTGCAACACATGGAAAGAATATTTTATTGAATTACTAAATTGTGAAGCTCCAAGTAACATTTTCTCACAGGAAGAGGTTCTAACATGCGAACCACAAATTGAATAACCTACATTTGAAGAAATCCTATATGTAATCACACGACTTAAAAACAATAAGGCAACTGGGACTGATGGAATTGCTGCTGAATTTATAAAGGCAGGTGGCCATGCATTACATCTAAAGCTATACGAACTAATAATAAAAATCTGGAGGACAGAAGAATTACCCCATGACTGGAAAGAGTCATTATTGATACCTATCTTTAAGAAAGGAGACAAGTTCCAATGTGGAAATTATAGAGGAATATCACTACTGTCCACAAGCTATAAGATACTATCCGCAGTATTGCTAAATAGACTAAAACCATATTCAGAAGACATATTAGGTGACTACCAGGCGGGTTTTAGACAAAGCAGATCAACAATAGATCAGATATTTATCTTACGACAAATAGCCGAGAAACATTGGGAATATAAAAGAGATCTCCATAACATTTTTGTGGATTTTAAAAAGGCTTATGATAGTGTCCATAGGAATAGTCTATGGAATGCTATGCAGGAATTTGGAATACCAAGGAAGTTAATCAACATGACCAGACTATGCATGGAAGATACTTATAATATAGTAACATATAAAGGCAGGAAATCAGACATCTTCCAAATAACATCTGGCTTGAAACAGGGTGATGCACTATCGCCGCTACTCTTCAATCTGGCTCTAGAGAAAGTTGTAAGGAAGGTAAAGGAGGAATGTGATATTGGAGGAACATCCAAGCTGCTTGGTTATGCAGATGATATAGATATTATAGGGCAAAGTGAACAAAAGACATTGGAAATATTGACTCACTTAAAGGAAAAAGCCTAACAGATGGGGCTGGTTATCAACCAAGATAAGACAGAATATATGGTAATTTCAAGAGACGGAATGGCTAGAAACTCTGGCCACATACAAATAGATAATATGACCATTAAAAGAACGGAAACATACAAATACCTGGGTACAATCTTCAACTGCTCCAACATCATAAGGGAAGAAATAAAAACTAGAATCAACTCTGGAAATAAGATATACTATGCACTACAACATCTACTAAAATCAAAGGCGCTATCTCGTAACACCAAAATCACAATATACAAAACACTGATCAGACCAGTTGTGCTGTATGGCTCTGAAACATGGAGTACAACGAAAGGAGACGAAGCCTTGTTACAAACCTTTGAGAACAAAATTTTAAGACGCATCTTTGGACCCATTAGGGATACACAAAGTGGAGAGTGGAAAAGAAGAAGTAACAAAGACATTTATGATCTGTTTAAGTCCCCGCTAATCACTGGTATCATGAAGGCTAATAGACTACAATGGCTGGGGCATATAGAAAGAATGGAAGATAATAGGGAAACAAAACTCGCTTACACTCAGGAAATAAATGACCGTAGACCCCGAGGTAGACCAAGAAGGCGGTGGAGAGATAATACATGTACAGACCTACAAGCACTTGGAATCAACGACTGGCAAGAGAAGGTCCACCAGAGAGACGAATGGAGACGGATTGTATTTGAACCTCAATGGCTCGGAACGCTGAAGAAGAAGAAGATCCATCATGTGACATGCCGATAAGCTTAAAGTCGCTTTAGCCATTTTAGCTACAGTGACTTTAAGCTCATGGCACATGATGGATGGATGAATTTGTGGGCGGTCATGTTTTGCCATTTCACTCGATCATCAGAGTCGTGGATCATCTCCGTGTCCCTGTCTCGACCATGCCACGTGGCCAAGCCATCCAGGTATATACTTCTCGGTCTTTTCCTTGGTCTCTTTCCTTCGATCTTGCCAGTTGTCACCAAGTTCCCCAAATAATTTCTTCTCATAACATGCCCACAACATTTTGACTGTCTATGTCTAATGACTCTAATCAGTTTACGATCTTCATTTGTTTCTTGAAGGACTTGTTCATTGTTTTTTTCTGTCTGTTCATAGTATTCTTTGCATTTTCCTCAGAAACCAAATTTCCACAGCCATCAAATGTTTTTGAGTTTGACTGCTCATTGTCCACGCTTCAGATCATACACAAGTACAGTTTTTATGAAGCACTTCAACACTCTTTTTCTCATTTCAATTGATATCTTTTTATTGATCAGTATGTTTTTCATCTTGCAAAAGGTTACATTCGCAATGGACATTCTTGTTCTAATCTCTTCAAGGCATCTATCATCAGGTGTTATGACTGTTCCGAGATAACTGTATCAATTCACTTTGCTTAAGAATATGCCCATTTACTCGTATATCACATTGTGGTATTTTCTTCTTACTAGTGACAACCATAATCTATGTCTTCTTACAATTTAATTCTAACCCTAGTTGTTCACTGTGTGCGACAACAGCATCTACTAAATGTTGTAGGTCCTGTTCATTGTCTGCAATCAAGACTGTATCATCTGCATTTCTACTAAAAAGACTGTTAGATTCATACAAGAGACAACCTTGCAGTTATAGACATATTTCAAGCGAACGAAAGAAGAAGCAGAACTCTGCATATCTGATGTTATTGTTGTATCGTCCCCTAATCTTGATTCCTTCCATATCTTCTATATTTCTGAAAATATTTTCACTGCACAGGAAAAAAAAAAAAGATCTGGAGACATTACACATCCCTGTCGCACACCTCTTTTAATAGTCTGATATTGACCTACATCATTATCAATTCTGATGGCAGCTTGTTGTTTCCAATATATGTTTTTTACAAGTCAAAGGTCTTTTCCATCAATTTAAAGATCTTCAAGCATCCTTATCATGTCGACATGTCTCACCTTATCGACAGCCTTTGTGTAGTCAATAAAGCAAAGATATAGATCTTTGTTTACTTCTATCGAACTTTCAATTACTGTTCTAAGTATATACACAGGGTTTACTGTACCCTTGACTTCTACAAACCCTCATTGCTCTTCTCCTATTTTGGGTTGTATTTTCTTCCTAACTCATTGCATGATAATTCTCAGCAAAATCTTCGTGATGTGGCTCATTATACTAATTGTTCGATGTTGATCACTGTCGTAAGTAAAGAATGCCGTAGTAGTTATTTGTTCTTCTTTACCACTTTAGTGACGTCCCTGGAGTGAGGGGAATCAACACCCACATTTATTTTAATTCAATATCACTATCCTGGAGATATCCACCAGACTCCGTCCATAGCACTCCCTCAATCTGAAGACACCTTCTTCTCACTCTTACTCACCCCTGGATCATGCCCCCTCTCATTCTTCCCCAACATAACATACTTGACAACTCTAGCTTCAACAAATAAAAACAAGAAATTTATTAAAGCAAAGAGTATATGTAGGAGAAGTGTGTGTGTGTGTGTGTGTGTGTGTGTGTGTGTGTGTGTGTGTGTGTGTGTGTGTGTGTGTGTGTGTGTGTGTGTGTGTGTGTGTGTGTGTGTGTGTGTGTGTGTGTGTGTGTGTGTGTGTGTGTGTGTGTGTGTGTGTGTGTGTGTGTGTGTGTGTGTGTGTGTGTGTGTGTGTGTGTGTGTGTGTGTGTGTGTGTGTGTGTGTGTGTGTGTGTGTGTGTGTGTGTGTGTGTGTGTGTGTGTGTGTGTGTGTGTGTGTGTGTGTGTGTGTGTGTGTGTGTGTGTGTGTGTGTGTGTGTGTGTGTGTGTGTGTGTGTGTGTGTGTGTGTGTGTGTGTGTGTGTGTGTGTGTGTGTGTGTGTGTGTGTGTGTGTGTGTGTGTGTGTGTGTGTGTGTGTGTGTGTGTGTGTGTGTGTGTGTGTGTGTGTGTGTGTGTGTGTGTGTGTGTGTGTGTGTGTGTGTGTGTGTGTGTGTGTGTGTGTGTGTGTGTGTGTGTGTGTGTGTGTGTGTGTGTGTGTAGAATGTGTAGAATGTGTAGAATGTGTGACGTATATTCTAAAGTGTATATAGACTCAGATCAGTGTTCAGGAGTATAGTCATTCTCATCACTGTGCCGAGAACACACCAGCACCATGTATTCCAGACAAACAACCTCACCGAGGTGATGCTTCTCCGGTCACGTGAAGAGTTTCTCCGCTATCTCTCGAGGCATCCAGATGTTTGGACATCCATGACAAACACTGTCTAATGAGAGTCTTCAATCTAATTCACATTATGAATTTCCTCTGTTATTAACTGTTTGTTACTCAGAGAATTCTAACACTATTGTCACTGTTACTTAGTGTCACATAATAGACCAACGTGATTTAACCAGTGATGAGAATAAAAGGCGTTCTGAATTAGCGGCATGTTCGAGGCCAAAGGTTGTTTCAACAAATCCAGAAAATGTAACTGCAAGGGTTTACATCTGGTCGACGGATTGGGAACACTCGGTGGTGAGTGAGACGGGTCCCTGCATCGCTTTGACAGTTTGTCAACATTCGAATAGGCCTACAGATGGAACCCGTCGGATCCTGGTTGCAATCGGATGTCACCATCACAGATCGGGCAAAGTTAACAGCTGCAGATGTGTAGGGGAAGTGAGTGAGATGAGTCCATACATCGCTTTGACAGTTCATAAACAGGTTGGATGGAAAGCGGAAGTACTCAGCTCGGGAGAAAACAGTCAGTCTGTCATTTATAGTTTCCGGACATCACGCAGATTGGCAGATTGCTATTGACAACTGTTGTTGGGAGCATACAATAACTCGCTAGCTTGTTGGGGATGTCAAAACAAGTGATGACAACTCTGACAGTGACTAAGCCAGGGAGGATAGATTCTTGACAATGGATGATATGTCCAAATAACACCTGTGTGGACATAATGACCAATTTTAGGTTTTGCCATAACCTATGATTGGGAGAAACAGTGTTGACCAAAACTGTGGATTATGATGGACGTGTTTGTGGGAGAGCTCTACAGTGTTAGATTAATTTAATATTAACTAGCATGTGTCGTTATGGCAAAGTGTAGCAGCCATCCCGGAATGAGGCGGTTTTGCATAAGGTAGTCAAAATAGTCTATTTAGGCCTAATTAATATAGGCAGTAGTCTTGTTAAAACTAGAGTGTGATGATTAGCACTGTTAGTGGAAAACTAGCTAGAGTAGGGAAGTGATACTTAGCTCTACTAGTTGAGAATTGAGTAATGGGCAATAATTGGGATCTTCCAGTGGGTGCTCCTTGGTGGGGGGGGGGGGGGGGGGGGTTCCGCACGCTGTTGGTTGTATTTTTTTTTCTTCTTGTCTTGGCCTGATGAAAACCTCTGTGTTCAGTTCATCTGTCCCTGACATAGTTAGGTTCACTGTATTTTCTGAGCGAGGCCGATGGCCACGATCATCTAATAGAGATCAGTGACGGGGAGGCTATCACCAGTTGTATGATTTATTTTACAGGTTCCCTCTGGTTGGAAGGAAGAACACGGAACCAAGGAAAAATCCGATCCCGGATAAAGTTTGGCGCAGGAAGATTGGCCAACAACTTTATCAATCAGCCTATGCTAGAGGAAGATGATCAACATTGCTCAGGGGAGCTGAATGATAAAAGTACCCTACAGGATAAGTACCGAATGAGTTGTAGGTCATACCAGTCTTTAACACACCAATAGTGATTGAGGTTCACATTGGAGGAAAGATAACATTTAAGTGTAGTGGTTCCACATATCAAGAACATTATTACGTTAAGACAATAACGAGAAAATAAGGAAATCCATAGAACATTTCGCAAGAAGGACAAACGCCATGTTCATGGGACAGTGTTCTATTGTTTTTTTTTTTTTACTGTGCAGGAATTATGAGATCTCAGTTTTCTACAAACTATTAGGAACAGTTTTTGTTAGGAACAAACATTAATAGTGTTCCCGGACTGTAGTTTCGAATGGGACTCAGATTTCATGGTTATCAAGGTTCATGGAAGATAACAAGTCTGGCGGAAAAAAGCGGCAATTGGTGAGGTCTATTGTACTGACTCCTATGATGTCGTGTAATCCTTGCCATGATGAGTGGACTCTGATCCTGAACTTTGAAGGCTGACCTATACATTTGCATCAGAATACACGACACACATTTTCTTCACAGACACGTCTCATATACGTTACACTTTTCTTTTAATAAATTAATCTTTATTAATTTTTAGAAGCAAGAGTTGTTGAGTATGTTGCGTTGGGGAAGTATGAGAGGGGGCGTAGTACAACAGTGAGAGAGTGATAGGTAAAGGTGTCTACGGGCTGATGGAGTGTGTTGGACGGAAGCTGGTGGATTCTCCAGGATATTGATAAAGGAAAAAAAAATATTATAATGTGGGTGTTGACTCTCTTCACTCCAGGGATGACACTTGAAAGGAAGACACGACATTATTGGGGACTCGATAATGGGATCTTTGGACAGCGGGATCTCTCGTAAACGGGATCCTTTGTAGTAGTGTCAAATGAAGTAACAAGACTTGATCTGTACTAAAACTTTATACTTTATTCTCAAGATGACAAGCCGTGTCTTCTCAGCTGGACTATCGGATGTTGACTGCCCTTCACAACAACCATACGTCACGATTGAGCATCTCTCTCCGCTTTCACTCATAATGCTCAATCGTGCTGTATCTCTAATTCCCCACTAGATCCTAATTATAACCCAAACTACACATACTGTTACACCTCCCCATGTTTATTAAAGAATTTTCCTTATAAAGGAAAAATCTTTACTCCTAATCCCCTTACTCTATTCCCTCTTTTTCCTCTAATCTTCCATAGTTCTTCTAATCCTCCCCAAACCAACTCCAATTTAATTAAACATTCTATTTCTTTAACTCTTTCCCCAGCTATATAATCAACCCACTTCTTCTTCCATTTTACCTCTATACCTCGTACCATGTACTGTAACCCTTTTTTAACTTACCATTTCTACTCTTCTTTCATTTCCCCAAACTATATAGCAATCCACTATATATTCCTTGGCTCCTCAAGTTCCTATATAAAATATGCATATTATAAACAAAATGGCTCGTAAAATCGTATTTGTACAACTGGCATTAGGAAATCACTCGCATTTCTCAATACAAGACAACCCGAACAACGAGAACAACGTATTTAGAAGAAGTAAAGAAGGGGTGCACCCAGTAAAAGGAATAAATAGTCAAGATAAGCACAAATAAACGCATATTCCACACAACCACATTTACCTCCTTTGCCAATAAAAAAATTTGTACAATCAAATTTTTTCTTATAAATACGTCATACAAAAATAGATCTTTGTTTTCTATAAACCAAGTTGAAATAATGTTTTACAAGCTTTATATATACAACCCTATATGAAATAGAACTTTTTACGTAAGTTTCAAGCCTTATATCTTCAACATTTAAAATTTCCAACCACAATCTTGTCCAAATTGCGTTATCTCACCTTTTAGCATGAGATCCTGTTCAATTTTTATGAACACCTTTAATATAATTAAAGCTGGTTTTTCACAGCACCTATTTCTTGCCCCCTTCATGTCCCATGATCTGCCCTTTATCCCCCTATGTATTTCTTCTATATGCTGCTATTCACAGTTTTTCCCTTAAACTTCTATCTAGTTATACTCTACTTATATATTCGAAGCTTTTCAAGCAACCTAACCTTCCCAACAGCCTATGTCTCCATACCCTCCCTCAATAATTTTATAATTCCTTTCTGAACGAAAGGGCTTTTTTTTTTTTTTTTTTTTTTATAAAGCCCCCTGTATTTGAAAAGTTAACTAATATTCTAACCAAACTTAAAACCAATTCATTAACCACATCACTTAATCTATCAATCCAACTGTTTACGCAAAACTAAATCAAAACAAGGCGTCACAATTATCCAATTAAAACACATTTTCAAAATTAATATGGCATGCATTTTATCAACCCAAAAGCAAATATTATATCATTATTAGACACTTTTACGGTCCAATAGTGTTTTACTCAAAGCACTATAAACTCAACGATCCTAACTTACTTAAACTAACTTTTTATAAAACCAAACCAAGCATGAAATAAAACATAATACATATACATATAGCATTGAAACATAGTCTCAATAAAATAATCAATTAACAACCATCATTGCCCAGTTACACGAAAATAAAACTCCAAGTGAATCAACAAAGATTTTCCAAGTAAACTTTCTTAAAATTATTACGTATAGTGGCCCCAACAACCATACTAATAATGTACCAGATCTCTATTTATTCAGGCCATTCCATTTATATATTTCCTAACTCCATTCTCATTTTCCTACCTCATCATAGCCAATTGCTAACCAGAGACATACTTCCCAGTATATCAATAATACCAAAAACTCCCCACCAAATTCTCTATAAAACTTCCTACAACTCTCTGTAAGCGAACCGCTTTTAAATTTAAATTGTTCATTAAAATTATGATTGACAAAACTGAAGATATTTCCCTTATCCCCCATTTCACATTCTCACAGAAAAGATATGTTAGATTGAGTTAGTGCGCACTTAGGAAAATAAGAAAAAGAAAGGAAAAAGTAAGAAGTAATCACACTTCTCTTTCCATACATACTTTATGAATAAAGTTTCAAAATTTATCTTCAGTTTCCGTCAATAATAATTGTTATTATCAACACTACTAGCTTTTCTTTTTTTTTTTTTTTTTTTCTTCATTCCTCTCGTCAATTTCAAGTTTACCATTCCAAGTAAACCCATCAATTCAATGCTACATATGTGTATCTGTTACTTACAGACCAATATCCAAATCTTATAAGCATATCTGCCGATATCAATGATAACAAATAGTACAAACATCAATTCCTCCTTTTTCTAGCCTAACTCCAAACACATCATACTACCCGGAAAATCCTCTTAATTAATCACTGTAAACTACAGTACAAGTCCTCTTATCTATACTAATGTAGTATTCACCATCCACTCACCTATTTACTTGTGGCCCTACCTGCCAATTATTTCCCTTCAATTTGTCCAAGCTACTAAAAAATCAACCATCAATTCCACCCCATAGAGAAATAACCAAATATATACATATACTTCATTCAAAACTACCTCCATATTGATTATAAAAATACCAAGAGTCATCTTCTTCATTTTCGAATTCTAACACTTATAAATTGCTATCTGCAATATTCTCTACTTATCTACTTCCTACGGTTCCACTTCTTCAATAACTCCAAATTTCTTTGAACCAATGCTAATTCTACATCAATGTCTTCTTCTTCGTACAATCCATTTGTTTCCTCCATACTACTACTACTTGACTCTGACTTTTCATCCATTTCTTCTTCTTCGTCTGTATGTCTCTCTTTAGCTGCCGCTAATCTCTTTTGTTCAATATCCCATCTAATTTGTCGATCACTATTCCTCAAGGATCTTTCTAGTAACGGCATATCCTCCCCGCTCGTTGAATAATCCCTAATTCTCCTCTGTCTTTTCACTTCTCTATCTCTTTGTCTATCCATTCTCCTTTTCGTTGCCTGTCTAGTGTTCCTAAACGGAGCACTTATTTCCTCTTCCATACTATCATAATGAGTCTCATTCAACTTTTCTTCTTCTATTGTTGAGATCAAATAGGCATATTTTTCTATAGAGGTGACCCATTTCTTATAGTCTCTGGCCTGTCCACTAAACTTTACAATTTCTGTTGCCATGCCTTGTTGTTTAATCACCATATTAAGTCGGCCTACTGCTGTACCCACGCCTGTCAAAACCTGGGCCAAGTTATCCGGTTCCGCCATGCTGAAAAATACTGAAACAAAGCCAGCAACCAATCACACAATTACAATTTCCCAAATCCCAAACAGCACAATTCAGTTGGTTATAATATTGTAAGATATTACATTAATCAGAGGAAGCATCAACAATATCCTGTCTGAGCATAGGAAGAATGAACCCTGTCCTCAATAAAAACTCAAATTTGTGGCAATCAGAAGGTTCCTTGTAGATATTTGTTTCTTAAACCGCAATAATGTCCTGTACTCCACTCTAATTAATAAATTCGGAAGCTCACGGGAGACCTCGAAATACACAACTTTTACTCCGAGTCTATTTCCTTAATTAATCCGTCATCTTCTTTTACCAACTTACGGATTCAGTTCAACCAACCAGAGCCCGCATCAAGTGAAAGTCTCGGAATTCAGGTGGTGGAGTTCAGATATCACTTCTCTTCCCTCAAGTAATTTCGTCCTTCTCGTGGGCTGCCAGAAAATTTTCAACCCCTGGTTGGGTCACATCTCATGGGCTGCCAGACAATCTTCGACCCCCTGGTTGGGTCCCTTCCTTGATCTCAAGTGGGTACTTCATCGTCGTATGGAATGGGTCATAGGAATATAACGAGGCCCAAAAATGGATTAGGTGTGTTTGGGTCATAGGAATGACAAGGCCCAAAAATGGATTAGGTGTGTTTGGGTCATAGGAATGACAAGGCCCAAAAATGGATTAGTATCAATCAGCCAACGGCTAGTGATGAGCTGACCTTGAACGAGTTCTGACTTCCGATAAAATCTTGAAAGTGGCAAGGTTCAGGCAACGGCCAGGTTAGGCCCCCTTATAAATGATACGATTCAAATGTTCAGCCACGGCTCCAGGAAACCCTTCTTGTCCTGGCAGTTTTGTCTGGATTCTTTAGTACTTCGCGTGGTAGGCCATTATCTTCATAATTTGTCTTACAGCATGCCGCCAGTGGATAGTTGTTGTTGGCCGGCCTAGATCAACCTCAGATTCTCGGTCCACGGCACCATTTATTACTTCTGTAGTAGTGTCAAATGAAGTAACAAGACTTGATCTGTACTAAAACTTTATACTTTATTCTCAAGATGACAAGCCGTGTCTTCTCAGCTGGACTATCGGATGTTGACTGCCCTTCACAACAACCATACGTCACGATTGAGCATCTCTCTCCGCTTTCACTCATAATGCTCAATCGTGCTGTATCTCTAATTCCCCACTAGATCCTAATTATAACCCAAACTACACATACTGTTACACCTTGGACAGCGGGATCTCTCGTAAAAGTGATCTTTGGACAGTGGGATCCTCTGACAACGGGGTCTTTTGACACGGGATTCTTAGTTATAAAACGGAGATATCATATTGGAGAATCCAGCTAGAGTGAATGTGGATAGGGGTTAGGACAAATATCTTACCTGTTCACACTTCACACGTCTGCATAGGTCTGTGTTCCTGATTCTACTCTTGTCACTGAGTGAATGTGCTGGGTGTGGTAATATCTAGATTTATAGTACTTGTTCATATATCTATATATTCATTTGCAGTAAAATAGATAATCAACCTGCTAGCTTACCTCTCTGTGAAATGGCCACTCCGAAACTAACCACAGCAGAATTAAAGGCAAAGGGGGAAGAAATGGGACTGTCGAGTTCTGCTCTAACGGATTACATACAGGAAGTGGAGAGAGAGTATCGTCAAGCAGAAAGGGAAGATCGAAAGGTCGAGTTGGAATTGAGAAGGATGGAGTTGGAACAAAAAGCTAGGAAATTCGAAGCAGAGCAGGCTGCTAAGAAATTGGAAGCTGATCAGGCAGCTAGGAAACTTGAAGTTGAGGAAGCTGCTAGGAAACGGGAAGCGGAGCAGGAGGCTCAGAAAAGGGAGCACGAGTACCGGATGAGGGAACTCGAGTTGAAGACTCAATCTAATGGGGAAACTGAGGGAGCAGTTGGAGGTTCCTCCATCCCAGGCTCAACACCAGTAGGTGGACATGGATACCATGCTATGAAGTTTCCTTTAGCGGTCTACGAGGAGGACAAAGAGAAGATTGACCAGTACCTTCAACGCTTCGAGGCAATGTCTGTTGCTATGGGTCTGGAGCGTAACAAATAGAATCTCAAGCTATCCCAGGGATTACGCGGGACCGGCTACGAGGTTTATTCTCGCCTGCCACCAGGACATGAGAACAATTACGACGAGTTAAAGACGGCTCTGCTGAAACGATTCCAGAAAAAATTTCGAGCAGCGAAACGAGAACAGGGGGAGTTATTTGCCGCCTACAGTTTGCGTCTAAAATCCTATCTCCATAAGTGGATGGATTTGGCTGGGTTCGCACATGACTATGAGAGTCTGGAAGAGCTCATGGTGGTCGACCAGTTGAAGAAGCAAATGTCTAAACCTCTCAGGACGTTCCTGGGAGAACAAGGAGCGTAACGTATTGACCTCGTGACAAAATTAGCAGAACGGTTCGTCGAGGTACATGGGGAGGCAGGGGAAAACCTTTCCACCAACACCAAGAGTCAGGAGAAACATGATAAGAAGAAAGCCAAAAACTCAGGAACTAAAAAGTGGGAACCTTATGTGCAAAAATCAGAGGATAGTTCAGAGAAGAAGAAGGAGGGAAGCAAGAGCACTTCAAGCTCTACACCAAAACGACCGTGGTCGGAGAAGTGGTGTTCAATTTGTAAGTCACCCTCTCACAATACGAGGGACTGCGAATCGAAGGATAAGAACCCTCACTTCGCAGCATGTCAATTGACTTCCAAGGAGGTTATCACGGAAAATGCCAAGGTCAACAAGGAAGCTCGCCACCATGAGAGCTCACTCAAGTCCGGCACTAGAAAATCTAGGATAGGGAAAAGGTGCAACCAATGCAAGTCGAATACGCACAATGCTATTGACTGCAGGGAAAAGTCAGGAGACACTCAATTCATCGTGTGCCCCGGGAAACCTAAGGTGGAGCCCACCGAACAGGTCGAGGCCGAGGAAGAGACTCCAGACCAGGAAAAACCACCTGTAGTGGAATTGGTAGAGGTTAACGGTCGTCAAGTGGAGTGTTTATACGACACAGGACTGGACGGGGAGGCCGTGATTTCTGCGGATCTGGTACATCCAGAACAATTCACAGGTGAGACCATGGAGATACAGCCTGCACAGAAGAGTGCTATGGCCATGAAGTTGCCCATTGCTAATGTGGAGATTCGGTCAAGGTATGTCATCGGCACCATCAAGGCCGCTGTATTGACCGATCCCATTTTTCCAGTAATCCTAGGTCGTCGGTATGTCTTTCTGGGAATGCCCAGGGAGCCAATCCATATGGGAGCAATGCAGACTCGCTCTCAGACGAGAACGAGAGGCAGAAGCAATTGTGACTAACCCAATGCCGGGGGAGCTACGAACTGCCCAGAGTGAGGATGATACTTTACGTCCTTGCTACAGAAAGCTGCGGAAAAGTGCTGATCCACCAGGACGGGGGCAGTACTACATGAAGAATAGGATACTCTACAGGAGAGCAGGAAGGGGAGACAACCTATACAGTCAGTTGGTCGTCCCGAAAGCTCACCGGTCCCAGATTCTTCATATGGAGCATACCATCTCCTTTAGTGGACACATGGGTATTGCCGCCACCATGCAGCGAATTTCCTGCCATTACTATTGGCCGGGAATGACAGATGATGTGCGTCGGTATGTGAAGTCATGCCCTGAGTGACAGAGGGTGGCACCGAAACACTGGACAGCACCGGTGGTGTTGGGTGAGATGCCTATCATGAACTCTCCTTTCGAGAGGGTAGCCATCGATATCGTGGGTCCACTTCCCAGGACTAGGAAGAGGAACATGTATATACTCACAATGGTGGATTGCTGTACAATGTGGGGTGAAGCCATACCGTTGACCACGATTGACTCGAAGAGAGTGGCAGACGCACTGATGGAGGCCTTTACCAGATTAGGCTTCCCTGATCAAATTCTGACGGATAATGGGTCTCAGTTTTGTTGAAAACTCATGGAGGAGGTATTTAGGGTGTTTCACTCTAACCACATACATACCATCCCTTACCACCCTCAAGCCAATGGACAAGTAGAGCGTTTCAACGGCACGTTGATGACAATGCTCAGGAAACTAGCGCAGGAAAAACCTGATAGGTGGGATGAATATATCCCAGCAGCCCTTTTTGCCTATCGGGAAGTTCCTCATGGCTCAACCGGACTACCACCCGCTACGTTGCTGTTTGGTCGTCCAATCAAAGGACCATTGGAAGCCATGTTGAGGAGTTGGACTGAAGAGGGGACGTCAGAAGAAGTGATCTCATCCTATAAATACGTGGAGGAACTGAAAGAAAAACTTCACAAGGAATGGACTCTGGCGAATCAAAACTTGAAAAAGGCCAGGAAAAGACATGCGGCTTACTACAACCGTAGGTCTAAAGAAAGATCTCTAGAAGTGGGAGATAAAGTTTTGTTGCTACTCCCAACGGGAAACAACAAACTGGAGATAGGTTGGCAAGGACCATTTCTCGTGGAAAGGGTGATATCCAGAACAAACTATTAGATCCGGATCCGGGGAAAGTCGAAGATTTTCCATATCAATCTCTTGCGGAAATACGAAGAGAGACCCGGAGACAAAGCAGCTCACCTCATGGCAATGGCAGTTGCAGTGGAGACTGAAGTGGGAACCAGCGAGGGCAGGGAATATCCCTTAGTACACCAGGAAACCTATAGGGATGTGCAAGTGAACCCTGATCTGACCTCCTAGGAGAGGGAAAGGATAACCCAGGTTCTCAAGTCTCATGAGGAGATACTGACTGATAAACCAGGACGAACCAGGTTGGTTGAGTTCGAGATGACTTTGACCACACAGGAGCCTGTTCGTCAAAAGGTTTAACCAGTGCCATTCTATAAGGAAAAGGCCCTGGAGGAGGAAATACAGAAACTGCTGGAGGATGACGTGATTGCACCATCCACATCCCCATACAATGCAGGGGTAGTTTTGTTACGGAAACCAAGTGGAGAACACCGGTTGTGTATAGATTACCGACTTCTGAACAGTCATACACAATTTCAGGTGGAACCTTTGCCGAATCCAACGCAGTTATTCGCTAGGCTCCATAAGGCTCGGTACTTTTCAAAGGTGGATCTGAGTCGGGGGTACTATCAGATACCAGTCAAACCGGAGATTCGACCACTGTTGGCTTTCAGTACACCCACTGGACACTACGAATTCAAGGTCATGCCCTTTGGACTCAGCAATGCACCTAGTGTGTTTACACGCATGATGAGGACTTTACTTGATCCTTTACAGGATCCGTCCATCATCTCATTCATGGATGATATTCTGATTTCCAGTGACAGCTTGGATGACCACTTACAATCCTTGGAGAGAGTGTTTAATAGACTCAAGGAAGCAGGGCTTACCGCTCGTCCAACCAAGTGCATGATTGGTTACAGGACTCTGGAATTTCTAGGTCACACCATCACTCCAGGACACATTGTCCCAGAGGAAAAGAACCTAGAGAAAATCAGAAGTGCACCAAGGCCAAAAACGAAGAAGGATGTGCGATCTTTTCTCTCGTTGTGTGGGTTCTACCACAAATGTATCCCACATTTCACTGAACTGGGAGCTCCATTGACGGAAACCTTGAAAAAGGGATTCCCGGACCAAATCATTTGGACACCAGAATGTGAGAATGCCTATAGTCAGTTAAAAACTCAATCCTGGCCGGAATAAGGTGAGTGTAGGCCAAAAGCAGCACTCAGATCTACAACAGAGATCCGATCTCTGTCATACGGCCAAATAACTCATCACATGGTCTGAGACATGGCAACACCAGGAAAGAATAAAGGAACGGGTAGAAACCCAGCAGATGCCCTACTGGAAGATCCTACCATTTCGCATTCCCCTCCTCCCTCCCAACCATCCTCAATCTCTCTAATTATTATCCCACTACATTGTCCTCAACTCCCTGGGTAAAATGATATATCACACAAGCTAGTTAAAGCCACACAATAGGATACTAGTGCCGACGCTCCTATGATACTTTCTAGCACCGCACTTATAGAACATCCTATCACCACACCTATAATACACTATATCACCGCACCTATAATACATTATATCACCACACAGTACTGTACTCTATTCCTAATCATACCCTAAGTTAGATATGATTAATAGCCTACCATATGCCTATTCTGGTTGCTGATTGAAACTATGCAATCACAGACTGGATCTATGTCCGCCGATAAATATCAACAATTTGACACTATAGTTTCTTTCATTGAACACAACTCGGAAACTGCACCGATCCTTCAAACTTCAGAAATCTTGGTCGACTAACTCCACTTGTTTACCGCACGGGTTTTATATCGAGATTGAGTGACGTCACCAAATTGTCTAGACGCAGAGGCGTCGAGAAGTTGTTTTTCTCTGTATTTTTCCCAACTCATTGTGAACATCTGGCTGGTGTCCCCTTTCATCTGGGTAATTGTCTCCTGTCTGTGATCTAGAGACCTTCTCCACATCACAAGACTCCATCCGACATCTGGCCAGACATTCCGTCTGTCACTTCAAAGGCTGACTCTCGCCTAGCAGACGGATGGCGCCAGTGTACGTTTCTCGAGCAACAACTTGTTAACAAAATGCCGACCGGGGTTAGACATTTTGACTCGACCTATTTTGTTTTATGTCTATACAACATCAAAGGGTTGCCTGTTTTTGCAGACGAATGTCGGGTCTTGTTTGTCATTGATCGAAACTATCAAGTTTATTTTTTTTTCGCGACAATCACATTCCAGGGCTCCTGATTTCTTCGGGATTGCAATAAATGTAGAATTATATATTTCAGGAGGTGTATATCCAGTATCGTATATTGCGTTCAGCAGTCTGGTGGCTTGGTCTATTCCATATTCTTCTAAGGCATTGATAATTTCTATTGTGATGTTGTCTGTACCCGGGGTCATGCCAGTTTTCATATGGTTAAGAGCATTCTGAACTTCCATCTTCAAAATTGATGGTCCTTCATTATTATTCCGATGATCATATTGTTCTTCTCTTGTATCATCATAAATGTCTTTCACATTATCTGACCACGCATGTAAAATCTGATCTTTTCCTATTATGATTTTGCCATCTTTGGTCTTTAGGCAACCCGTTGATGTGTGTGTTCTTTCGTTAGTGGTGTCATTAATTCTTTTGTGTATTAATTTGATATTTCGGGTGTTGTGTTGGTTTTCAATTTCATTGCAATTTTCCCCAAGCCATGTTTCTTTTGCCTATTTGCATAGCTTCCTAATTTTCCTGTGAATCTCTTCATATTTTTCCTTGTTATTTTTGTTATTTCTTCTTATTCCCATGAGTTTTAAGATGTCCTCCGTCATCCATTTCTTGCGTCCTATTATCTTTATGTTTGGGATGGTTGTTTTTGCAGCCTGGTTGACTGATTTCTTTAATATTTCCCATCGGTCACCGACGTCTTGAAATAAAATTTCCATATCTGACAATGCATCGAATCTGTTCTATACCGCTACGTTGAATTTATCTTTGATCTCCTAACTCTTGAGTGCCCGTAGATCAAATTTTGCGTTCCTTAGTGCAGATTTGACTTTCTTTAATTTTATATGTAAACTAGCTGACCCGGCCCGGCTTCGCCCAGCTCCTGGCGGGGATCTATCTATCTATCTATCTATCTATCTATCTATCTATCTATCTATCTATCTATCTATCTATCTATCTATCTATCTATCTATCTATCTATCTATCTATCTATCTATCTATCTATCTATCTATCTATCTATCTATCTATCTATCTATCTATCTATCTATCTGTCCGTCCGTCCGTCCGTCCATCTGTCTGTCTGTCTATCTGTCTGTCTGTCTGTGTCTGTCTGTCTATGTTCAGCCCTTTCCCGTTCCCGTTGCGGGAAAAATGGGTAGCTGACCCAGCTTTTTAAAAAATAAAAATACAAGCATATACATTTTATGCAAGTGTAACTTTTGTACTGACCTTCTCCCGGCCAAGCGAACGGAAAAACAAAAAGTGTGAAGAATATCCAAGATATGCTGGGTTAACTGCGACGTAATTCAAAGGATATGCAAAAGTTTCTCTCCCAAAAATGTACAGGAATACAGAAATAAATTTTCCACGTATCTAAAATAAAAACTTTTTTTTTTAATCACCTTGTTTATAACGGACATAACTGTAGATAGAGTGAAAATTTTCACGCATCTAAAATAGATTATCAAACTTAAGAAAAATACAACAATTATTTAAATGACATAATATAACAATGCTACTAAAAGTAATGTCCCTTGATATAACTGTTCTTAAGTTAAGTCCCCTTGCAATATTTTAATTAATGTTAATTTATTACGTAAATACGTGTTTTTAAACTAACAAACTAAGCCAGTTGGCTGCCCGGGAATGAGAAGAACATCTGTAGAAAATTTCATCTCAATCCGATGGGCCATTTAGGAACGCATAAAGGACACACAAGACACACACAAACATTCTCTTTTATATATATATATATATATATATATATATATATATATATATATATATATATATATATATATATATATATATATATATATATATATATATATATATATATATAGATTGCTAAGGATTAATCTATGGTATTTTTTTTTCTCTCGCATATCCTATTACAGGACATAGCTTCTTAGCCAGGGAGACCGGCTAATCTATGGTATTACACACAATAAATACCAGCACGAAAAAGCTAAATTTCAAAGAGCCAAGCTGCAGGCTAGACGGAAAAGCTGGCAAGATAAAATAGTCTCTGAACTTTGAAAGAGACACTATGAAGTTGTGGAATCTAATAAAACAACTTAACGATGAGGGCACAGGGCGAAACTCAAAACATTGCACTACATTAAGACGGAAACAACTTAACAGGAAAGCAAGCAGCTGACCATTTTGCGGACTCATTCGCGCAAGATAACAATGTCGAAATTAGTCCAGAGAAACAACAAGAGATTCGAGAGAAATGGCAACATACAGGACAGAATGAAATAGTACATGAGGTTCTGGAGGCAACTATCACAATCAGCGAACTGGAGCTAGCCATATCAAAACTGAAAATGAGAAAGTCACTAGTAGCTGCTGGTATCTCCAATGAAATGATCAGGGACCTAGGAACAGAGGCCAAAGCAAAGCTGTTGCAGATCTTCAATAACAGTTGGACCTTAGGCAGTGTTCCACAAGCCTGGAGAGAAGCAATCATGATACCCCTCCTAAAATCAGGTAAAGATAGTTCAACTGCCTCCAGCTACAGACCAATTAGCCTCATCAGCTGTCTCTGCAAAACAATGGAGTGCATCATCAATCGCAGACTGCAGTGATAATTGAAAGTGAAAACACCCGTGTGCCACAGCAGGTTGGCTCTAGGCAGTGCTACAACGTACCCCTCTCAAGACATTTAGGAAGCATTCCAAGAGAAGAAGCTGGTGCTTGCTGCATGGATAGATCTGAAGAAAGCCTTTGACAAAGTCTGGAAAGGTCTGATGAAGAAACTGAGAAACTGTAAAGTCAATGGAAGAATGTACAAATGGGCGAAAGCGTACTTGCACAACAGAAGAGCACGGGTACAGATAGATGGACTCAAGAACAAGAAAGTACTACTGTGCCACGGTGTTCCCCAGGGCGGAGTCCTGTCCCCAACACTTATTCTAATCTTCATCAATGATCTTGTTGCTAATCTACCCAATGGAATTAAAGCAGCAATGTACGCCGATGACCTGGTTCTATGGAGCACAAATGAATATGCATCAGTGGCCACCAGATTACTACAAAGAGCTGTAGATACATTTGTTGCATGGGCAAATAGATGGTGTGTCGGCACAAACACTGACAAGTGCAGCACCACCCTATTTACCCTCTCTCCAAAACAAAAGGCAGGGATCATCCAGATAAATGAACACCCCTAAGAGAAGATAAAGAACCAACATACCTTGGAGTAACGTTTGATGGCAAGCTGACATGGAGAAAGCACATCAACAAAGCAGTAGCAAAAGCCAGAAGGAAAATAGCCACCTGAGAAAGCTAAGTGGAACAACATGGGGAGCCAGTGGGAAAATACTTAGCAAAGTTTATCAACAGCATACGACCACACCTGAAATACGGGTTTGCTGCGTGGTGCTCAGAATCAAAATCCATACTACAAGAGCTGGACAAAGTGCAAAATCAAGCACTTAGAGTCACCACAGGAGGGATGAGATCAACCCCTATAGTTAAAATTGAGATATTATGGAGGACACAAGCACTGAGAGAGCACAGAGATACGAAAACGCTAATACAAGCAGAAAAGTTCCTCAGCTTGCCAGGCCACCCTATGAAGAACAGATGTGAAAACTTAGCTATGGGTCGGTTGAAAAGAAGTAGTTTTATCCACTATGCCAAGCGACTCTGCAGAGAAACCCCAATCTGCCCACAGTTGGTATCCCCCTGACAATTATTCCAGAGCGAACGCCATGGAATAATGAACATAGACTATCACTACAAATCCAGACAAAAGTTAGAGGAATATTTGACAAGGAGGAACATAACAGTGTATAGCGCAGAACAGCCACTCTCTTTCTTGATGTAGAATACCCACAGGACCTCTGGATCCGAGTCTACACAGATGGGTCAGCACAAAATGCTCTTCGAAATGGAAGAGCGGGAGTGTACATAGAATACCCAAATAATACTACGGACACAGCTAGAGTACCGACAGGAAAGTACTGCCATAACTATGATACTGAAATTGAGGCAGCCAAGATAGCAACAGAGAAATTACCAAATACGAGCCATGGTGCACAACCTGTGGTGCTATTGACAGATACAGAATCAGTATTCAAGGCGTTCATGTCTGGGAAATTGCCAGTACTAAGTTTCTGAACTTAGCATTCTGCATAAGGTCACCATTCAGTGGATGCCATCCCACTGTGGAGTACTCGGAAACAACAGAGCTAATCGATTGGCTAAGGAAGGAGCAAAAGAAGAACAGCCTGATGTTACATACCACCAAAAGAAAAGAATGATCGAATCAGCCTGAAAGCCAGGACACAATAGATTACGCAACAAATGTATACAAAATTCAAGATGGGTTGATTCAGCCATGTGCACATGTGGATTGGCGTCGCAGACAGCAGAGCACACTCTCCAAGACTGCCCAAAATATAACATATCTATGGAAATCAATTCAAATCCCGAAACAACCACATAATTAATATCTATGGAAACCTTCTGGCCTAGAGAGACGACATTGGAAGATAAACTCAATGGACCTCTGAGTGAACTAAAAAAGACAGTTAAATTCATTCAAGAGATAACATTGCAGTTATAGACATATTTCAAAGGAACGAAAGAAGAAGAAGAAAAAGGAAGTACATAAATATGTTGGCACTTGTACCCACTCCTCGCCAGGTTCTAAGGTCTCAAGTGAATACAAATGTTGAAGAATGTCTTCGGCCAAACACACAACATCCACTGCATAGTGAAATTAAGAAGGTAAAGGTCAGCAGGTTCAAAAGAGGGAGGTCGTGGATGTGACCCATCCACGACCTCCCTCTTTTGAACCTGCTGACCTTTACCTTCTTAATTTCACTATGCAGTGGATGTTGTGTGTTTGTGAGGTAGGCACGTGCTCTGCAAATTTGTATTCTTCGCCAATGGCTGGTAAATCAAGAAGATATTGCATCGCCCTGCATGCTGTATCTCTTGTACATCCAAGAATAATACGAGTAGCTTCGTTCTATTTCCTTTCCATCTGCTTACGGCTGAGAGTCAGGATCGCCATCGCGTACTCAAAAAAGACATGATCAGACCATCGTATAAAAGACATAGATGGCGCTGCTCACAGTTTGCTGCCGCCATCACCCGCATTGCAGCCAAACCCCGCTTGGCCTTTGTTAGCACCTGCTCTATATGCTCATTATAAGTAAGGCTTCGATCAAAACGTATCCCCAGGTAATTCATTGCCTGCGTTCTTTCCAGTCTCTGAACACAGATTTACAGTTGAGTATTGACAATATGGTTATTCAAAGAGAACCATGTCACTGCTGCCTTCGTTGGGTTGACCAGTGCCCCAGATTCCACACACAAAGTCCTTATGCGATTTAGTTCGGTTTGTAGTTCCATAGCAACCCGATCTCTGTCCTTATCCTGACGATACACTAACACATCTTCGGCATATGACAATGTCCTCCCCGGTCCCGTGATCTGCTCGCTGGTAATTCTCACAATGTAGGCGTTGAATCCCAAAGAAATCAGGAGCCTTGGAATGTGATCAACATAGAACAATTAGTATAATGAGTCATATCACAAAGATTTTGCTTCGAATTATCATGCAAAGAGTGAGGACAAAAATACAACCTGAAATAGGGGAAGAACAATGAGGGTTTGTAGAAGGAAAGGGTACAGTAAATGCTGTGTATATGCTGCGAACAGTTATTGAACGTTCTATAGAAGTAAACAAGGATATACATCTTTGCTTTATTGACTACACAAACGCCTTCGATAGAGTAAGACATGTGAACATGGTAGATATGCTTGCAGATCTACAAATTGATGGGAAAGATATTAGATTTATAAAAAACATATATTGGAAACAACAAGCTGCCATAAGGATTGATAATGAAGTGGGACAATATCAGCCTATTAAGAGAGGTGTTAGGCAGGGATGTGTAATGTCTGCAGATCTTTTTTCCATGTACAGTGAAAATATTTTCAGAAATGTAGAAGATATAAATGGACATTGGAGGACGAAGCATCAATAACATTAGATATGCTGATGATACAGTATTGATTGCAGACAATGAGCAGGATCTGCAACAATTAGTAGATGCGGTTGTTGCACACAGTGAACAACTGGGGTTAGAATTAAATTGTAAAAAGACACAGATTATGGTCGTCACTAGAAAGAACGAAATACCACAATGTAATATACAAATAAATGAGAATACTCTTCAACAAGTACAATTCTCGGTACAATTATCTCGGAACGGTCATAACTGTCAGGGGCTTATATGTAAGTAATAGTGTAAGTGCCGGTATGTAAGCGAGAGTCAGTGTAAGCATAGCTGAGGTCAAGGGCAGTAGGAGACATCACGGCTTGGCTAACGGAGGGTCAAGCAAGAAGCCCGTGAACAGACCCACGTGATGTGGGAAGGTCAAGGAGGACGGAGGCAGTGTGGGTGAGACAGCGAATAGAGATGGACGTGTGGAGATCTAGCGAGTGATAGAACGATCGAACGATAGTGTTGTGACGGATAGATGGAGATGAACGTTGTGTATTGATATTCGAGGAATGTACCAACTGTGATATGTGCGAGATGATGTGAGACTGTGATTGCGAATGGTCATACGGGCGACAGTGTAAATATCGCCCATGTGAGCGAGCGTTTGGCTTCTTGTGTCGAATGATTGATTGAGCGCGAAGTGTGACCATATTGTCATCCTGTAGTATAAAGCAATAAAGGTGGTTCAGGAGATAGCTCCTGCGAGTTTCCGATTGCAGTCATGTGTTATTAGTATATGTGTCGTAGATGTTGTAATTTGCCTGTCCAAGTCCAGTGAGCTAGAAGGAGCAAATAGTTAGGACTCTGACAGGTATAATGGTGCCAGAAGTACACACGAACCACATTCCCAATTAAAATGCATAAAAGAACGCTACTTATGTAAAGAAGAAGATAAATTGCATAATTCTGTAACAATTTATAAATCGGAGAGTTGTTAACAAAATCAGAACGAAAATAACATCATTTCTTTCCACAGCAGGTTTCAATTCTACAAAGCGACCGACGTAACCAGAACAGGTCAACGGTAGCCAGCACGAGAATCACGTTCCTGTACATCAAGCGTTCGAGTAAACAGCAGATAAAGATAAGTTGATTAATTTTGATTGCTAATTACCCAAATCTGCAGTCTTCGAGTTGCTTGTATAAAAATCATCATTGGGGTAGTTAAATATTAATTAACAGAAAATGATGTCGGATGATGAAGATCAATCACATTTATGGGGCACAAATCATTACAGAGAGTTGCTAGATTTTTTTGATGGTACACGGGCACAAGTCAAAGCAAATTGTAATATAAAACATGACCTAATACGTGATTGGACACAGAAATTTGAAAAGAAAATGCAAGACTACAAAATCCCAAAAGATTATTGGGGTTTATGGTACACGGGACACTTACCAATAAAAAGTAAAAAACTGAGTGAGATCATACCAGATTTGTCAAGGGCAGACTATGAATATGATAAAACAAAGATATTAAAACACTATGTAAACTATTTCGAGACTCTAAAATTAGAGGTACAAAATTTGAAACCAGCCACAGACAAGTCATTCACCCAGTATATAAGGGAAATAGAAGAATTTTTCAGAAAGCTAACATTTGAAATTAAACAGACAGACAACAATCAAGAAGCAATAAATTTCTTAGTAGTGGAACAACTAAAAGCAACACTCCCAGCCGAATGCGGAAAATATTTAGAAGAACACAACACAGAGCCTATCAAAAATTTACTAGAAAAATGCCGCGAATATTACAACCAAAGTATGAACCTGGTTAAGAACACTCAACAGAAGAGTACTGGAAGGGCAAATGCATCTGCAGCCACAGACTGTCAAAACAAATCACAGAAAACAAAACCAGTACTGTGCAAACATTGTAACACCCCACATACAGAAAATGGAATATGCGATAAGAATCCCACTTATCAAGAATACCTGAATACTATTATAACACAAAAACTGGGGAAGGTAAATCAAAGGAAATATAGAACAACATGTCATTTTTGCCTGGCCTACGGCCACAGACGTTTCGAATGTGAAGGAGTAAAAAGAATACAGAAAGCAAAAGCAAATGCAGCCACAAACATTACAACAAACAGTTCAGCAAAGAACTTAGAAAAAGTAAACATCACAGAAACGAAAACAAGACCAAATTCTGCAAATACAGAACAGACTGAGTTTTACCCAACAGACTTCGTACCATATTTCAATAACGTTGTCAACAGCAGTCAGCCGCACTCCTTAGTAAAAGAGGAGAATATTCCACAAGCAAGAAATGAAATGAACAAAACATCCAGACTGTCGTTAGGAAAACTAACATTCCATGAGGGATACATTAATGACACAGTATGCACATGTGTACGCGACACAGGGTCCTGTATTATCGGTCTTCGGAAGACCCTAGCTGATCCTAAAGACTACCTAGATGAGTACATCTATTGCAGAACTGTTGCAGGGACAGTAGAGAAATATCCTATGGCATGGGCCAATATAAAATCACCCTTCCTATCAGGCAGAGTAACTTGCGCATTATTAGACAATCCATGCTGCGATTTATTGATTGGAAATGTATTAAATGTAACAGACCACACAGAATCCAAAACCCAGACATGGCAGGAAGTTAACACCACAACAAACACTGCCTTAACCACACCATGCATCATACAACAACATGATGAACAGACCAAAGTACCACACCAGACCACCGTGACTACCATCTCACAACAAGAAAAAACAGAAACTGGTGTGTATCAACAAAGAAAAGAAGGTACAGATAACAAGCATTTCACAAGGGCTAGAAAAGATCACAAAACATCAGGTTACATGTTATACCTCCTGTTAACTACACACATGCCCAAGTGCACACAATGGATGGTTCTAATCGCACTACTCATGGTAAATGCAAAACAAATGACTTCACAAACAATTTTATTCACACATCATCATGACGCAACACAGATGATATTACTCATGACAAACCAGCTAACTTTGTTACTTACATCATTACTGGTGAACCAAAGTTTGTTGTTACCACTGATAAACACTATGTCAAATCAACTCAGACACATACTTATGCTGAACAATGTAAATCATCAGTCGGTGGAATTACTGAAAAAAAATCAGCAATAAAGTACCCTACATATTTTGGAAAATATACACAAATTGCAGAAAAGTGTACAAACATGCACGATTACAGTTCAAAACTATACATGGTGTATTATTATTATTTGAACTATTGGATGTATACACACATGTACGAGTGCAGGTTTGGAGATAGCACTCAAAATGATCTCAACATTAAATTTGAAAATCCCCACCCGTCGGAAAATTAATTTTAACAGTAACCCACTTTATCTCCTTAGATCGAGTAACTCCAGAATTGCCTTGTCTGCTGTACGACTCCAGCGCTATGATACTAGCACACTTCATTGTATAGACCAACATAAAAGTTCCTTCAACGTGAAAAGTTTCATCGGCAGAACAGTAAGACTCAACATGTGATTTCAGGTATCTAACAATAAGCTATACCCATATTGACTTCGGTTCAAACGAGTATCTACAGAGTCCACATTTTGAAATCGACTAACAACGACAAGAAATTCACAAGCACAGACATTCATTTCCAGTGATCAGTTTAAGAAACCAGATGCCAACCTACAAACTATGGCAAAGACAGTTACAGACAGACGCACCATGGCCACACTCCCAAGTAAGGCCACCGAACTTAAAACATTAATACATATTTTACAGGTGTGAACTCCAGTAATTTTACAGAACGGATTTATAAATTGTCCAAATGTGGTGCAAAGTCTTAAATACTATACAGAATGAAAGACAATATCATGATATACAGAATACGTCAATAATCGGTTCAGAAAGAAGAAATGCCAAATGTTCCAGCACCGCAATGAACAGTGAACACTGGTAATTTAAGTACGTGTGCATAACTTTCACAGGACAAGAACAGTATCCTATAAATGCATAAAGGCAGCGACGATGAACATTTTATTGTAAATTTATTAACTCCATAACATCCAATGTCTAATTTTATTATTATAGTAGGTTGTATTGTTAGAATGTGATATGTACATATAAGCGTAAGTACAGTGTGAAAAGTATACGTTGTAATGCTGAGAATCAACGCCTGGCAATCCCAATACGCGAGTGTTACCAAACTTGCCTTGGTAAGTCATTGGTAGTCATCCGCGTGTGGTGGATGGCCCGACGAATGACGCTTAGCAATAGTGGTACAAAAGTAACATCATAATATCATAACAAGAAGTAACATACCAACAGGGTTATACCAATCAATCAATCAATCATGTGCCATGCCGGAAAGCGTGGGCGGTCATGATTCGCCATTTCACTCGATCACCAGAGTCGTGGATCAGCTCAGTGTTCCTGTATCGTCCATGCCATCCAGGTATTTTCCTCTCGGTCTTCCTCTTGGTCTGTTCCCTTCGATCTTGCCAGCTGTCACTAAGTTCTCCAGTCCATTTCTTCTCATAACATGTCCAACAAATTTTGACTGTCTACGTCTAATTTCTCTAATCAATCTACGATTTTCATTTGTCTCTTGTAGTACTTGTTCATTGGTTTTTCTGTCTGTCCATGGTATTCTTTGCATTTTCCTCAGAAACCACATTTCTGCAGCCATCAGATGTTTTTCTGCTTGACTGCACATTGTCCAAGTTTCACATCCATACAAAAGAACAGGCTCTATGTATCCCCTCAACACTCTTTTTCTCGTTTCAATTGACATCATTTTATTGGTCAGAATGTTTTTCATCTTGCTAAAGGCTACTTTCGCAATGGCGATTCTTGTTCTAATCTCTTCAAGGCATCTGCCATCAGATGTTATGACTGTTCCGAGATAATTGAACCGATTCACTTGTTGAAGAATATTCCCATTTACTTGTATATTACATTGTGGTACTTCGTTCTTCCTAGTGACGACCATAACCTGTGTCTTCCTACAATTTAATTCCAACCCCAGCTGCTCACTGTGTACAACCACAGCGTCTACTAATTGTTGCAGATCCTGTGCATTGTCTGCAATCAATACTGTATCATCTGCATATCTAATGTTATTTATGTTTTGTCCTCCAATGCTGATTCCATTTAGGTCTTCTACATTTCTGAAAATATTTTCACTGTATAGGGAAAAAATATCTGGAGACATTACACATCCCTGCCTAACACCTCTCTTAATAGGTTGGTATTGTCCTACTTCATTATCAATCCTTGTGGCAGCTTGTTGTTTCCAATATATGTTTTTTATAAGTCTAATGTCTTTCCCATCAATTTGTAGATCTGCAAGCATATCCACAATGTTGACATGTCTAACTCTATCAAAAGCCTTTGTGTAGTCAATAAAGCAAAGATGTATATCCTTGTTTACTTCTAAAGCACGTTCAATAACTGTTCGCAGCATATACACAGCATTTACTGTACCCTTTCCTTCTACAAAACCACATTGTTCTTCCCCTATTTCAGGTTGTATTTTCTTCCTCACTCTTTGCATGATAATTCGTAACAAAATCTTTGTGATGTGACTCATTATACTAATTGTTCTATGTTGATCACATTCTAAGGCTCCTGATTTCTTTGGGATTGCAATAAATACAGAATTACATAATTCAGAAGGTATATCTCCAGTATCATATAATGTGTTCAGCAGTCTAGTGACTTGCTCTAGTCCAAATTCTTCTAGAGCTCAAATCATTTCTGTTGTGATGTTATCTGCACCGGGGGCCTTGCCAGCTTTCATATGCTTAAGAACATTTTGAATCTCCATCTTTAAAATTGCTGGTCCTTCATTATTAAATCTAATAGCATACTGTTCCTCTCTGTTATCATTATACAGGTCTCTCACATAATCTGTCCATACATGTAGAATCTGATCTTTTTCTATTATGACTTTGCCATCTTTAGTTTTTAGACAGCCTGTTGATGTACTTGTTCTTTTATTAGTAAGTTCCTGAACTCTTTTGTGCACTAATTTGGTATTTTGACTGTTGTGTTGTTTTTCAATTTCTAAGCACTTTTCCTCAAGCCATGATTCTTTTGCCTTCCTACATAATATTCTGACTTGTCTGTGAATTTCTTCATACTTGGCATCTTATACCAACCAAAGAGATTAATAATAACTCTCCAGAACAGTAAACGAGGTGTACCCAAAAAGGGAAACAAGTCAAGGTCTGACATAAAAAGAGGTAAGGGGGACTATTATATTATTATTATTGTGTTGCGTATCCCTTACGGGACGTTGCAGTCAACACCAGCATTTTTTCAGCTGCTGTTGATGTACTAGGCAAGTGTTACGTTCAGTAGTTTGCCATTGCTTTCTGAACGACCGGCCCCTATACCTTTTTCGAAAAAACCAGCACCACCGTGTTTCGATTGATAGCTCTTTCTTGATTCGGTGGGTGGTGGTGCATGGCCGTTCTTAGTTGGTGGAGCGAGTATCCCACCTTTTCGCCTGTCCTTTCGGTCAGATCGGTAACACTGGTAGCCTCTGATTTTGAAGGCTATATTTTCGTTGAGGTGGGTTTCTTGCAAGCAACATGAAGTATATTCGAACCATGACCACAACAGTGACATAGCGTGCTCATAAAGAATCGATTAGGGTGCATTAAATAGAGACGAGGGGGACCACGTCTGAATAGAGAGAAAATTTAAGAATGCTGTAAGAGGAAGTTGTAGCCTTATTCCAGGCGTGAATCAATGGAGAATCCTTAAACCAGCATAGCCACAATAACTATGAGATGATAGTACACAACGAATCGATTGGGAAACATGAACAGAATGTAATGTCACGGAGTGGGGGATTGAAGAATATAACGAGGTATGGCAAGTAGACCCAACCAGAACATTTGCCAGACCACGACAAAACCTTGAGAGAAACCTCAGTACTGAAAAAGAGAGAACAATATTTAAAGTTAATCTCGGAAAAGATCAGAATATAAAGGGACGCAAGCGTATACTGATGATCATACAATCCCCTGACAAGGTTTAAAAGATGTACTAAGAGTAACAACAGCAGAATGTGTCACATTTCCAAGAGAAAGTGCCACATTGTTTGTGCGGGGGGAGAGTGTCAGGGACTTATATGTAAGTAATAGTGTAAGTGCCGGTATGTAAGCGAGAGTCAGTGTAAGCATAGCTGAGGTCAAGGGCAGTAGGAGACATCACGGCTTGGATAACGGAGGGTCAAGCAAGAAGCCCGTGAACAGACCCACGTGATGTGGGAAGGTCAAGGAGGACGGAGGCAGTGTGGGTGAGACGGCGAATAGAGACGGACGTGTGGAGATCTAGGGAGTGATAGAACGATCGAACGATAGTGTTGTGACGGATAGATGGAGATGAACGTTGTGTATTGATATTCGAGGAATGTACCAACTGTGATATGTGCGAGATGATGTGAGACTGTGATTGCGAATGGTCATACGGGCGACAGTGTAAATATCGCCCATGTGAGCGAGCGTTTGGCTGCTTGTGTCGAATGATTGCTTGAGCGCGAAGTGTGACCATATTGTCATCCTGTAGTATAAAGCAATAAAGGTTGTTCAGGAGATAGCTCCTGTGAGTTTCCGATTGCAGTCATGTGTTATTGTCGTGAAATGCTGAATGTTAGTGATTCCCAGATCGACGACTGTATACAGTGCATCATAAGAAGGTGATCACAGACAAGACCCAGGTGGGAGAAGGGTTAATGAAACAGAAGGATATAAACAACGGATTGACCAGCGCATGTGTATGTAGGTCAAGGCGGGAGAGTCGACTACAACACAGGTGACATGTAGAGTGGAAAAATTGGTTTGCTACAAAGACAGACCGTATCATGGACCAGCCTATTGCGTTCTGGAGGTAGGTTTGCGACTAAGACTGGACAGCAGAATGCGGTTTGGTTGTATTAAACAACGGAAAAGTTCGAGATCAGAAATTTTCCACTGACAAGGGATAATGAAGTCTGAATTTGCTTTGTCCAGCAATGTCAAGGACGATGGGACAAAGATGATCTAAAGAGAGGGGCCACTTCTTTGTGTCAGTTTAGTGTGTGTATTCCCAACTGGACGAGAAGATAGAATTATGTGTCCTGTAATGAAAAGAAATATCCTCCCTTATAATGGGATAAAGTGCTTGGCTGCGGATTAATTTCGATTCGTGGATCTACATTAATTCTATAAAGGAACATAGATGTGTATAAGGTATATTAAAATATAGTTTTAGAATAGGAATATAGATGAGCGTGTATTACCTTTATCATTACATATTATTAGTGGGTGTTTTAGACTGAGGTGAATTCTTATGTCGTATGCTGATGGTGACTTCGAAAGCCTTGTCATTATGGCTGGAGAAGGACACTTGCATAAGTTAGGAGTAAGGGGCGGACGCTTACCACTCGACTTGTTATATTCATCCACAGGTTCCCAGTTTCTAGGGACATTAGAGAAGAAAGGAAAAAATACTCTACTTGAACCAATAAAGTACATACTTAGATCCAGAAAGAACCTAAACAGTTTGTTCAGATGAACAAATACTAACATCCAGTAAAATACAGAAGACTGTATGCTAACACTCATATACCACTGGGGCTCCTAAACAGAAAGAGATGTTAAGGTGGGGCAAGCAGAGACTTCAACCTACATACGACTTGCATACATAGAGTAGAAGGAATAGACAAAGACAATAGTGATAATAATAATAGACAATAGGAAGAACATTGACAATGTGGTGTTTTTTCTCGATGATGGATACTTAATATCATGAAACCGATTTGGGCACAGTCATAAACTTACGGGACTTTTATAGCAATACGGTGACTCAGTGGTGAACAGTTTGTTTTCATTTCACTAACGGATTTACCATCAGACTCAAGCCTACGGATCATCCCGGGTGAGCTCTGTCCTGTTTGATGTGATGTCCTGTAATCGTGAAGAATGACTGGCGAGAAGATACCGCTGATAGACATTCTGAGTTCATTCTGTCACCAACAATAGAATACACTAGCAACTACACAGACAATATCCACCCATACACCAGACATAGTTTTTAAATTAAATCTTTTATTTAATGTGAAAAAGAACTGTTGTCGAAGTATGTGTTGAGAGAATAATAGAGAGAGAGAGTGAAAGAAAGAGATATATGGAAGGGAAGACAGAAGAGAGGAGTGTAGACGAAAAGTCAGTCAATAATCCCAACAGATAATCAGTTTAAAGATGTGCTTGTTGAGTCCAGTCTCCTCTCTGGAATTTAACAGGACATAATTGGTGGAGCGAGCGGGATACGTACATACATTATACCCATATGACCTGCATATTGGCACAGGCATAGCGGAGTACATGAATGTTGGGACATACTGATTGGAATAAAAAGAAGTATACATTGATGACTTTTAATGGAAGGACGTCCATTGGATATATGGTGCCATTACATTTATGGTAGAAACATTTCATTAATGCTGGTGACTTTGCAGTGAGAAAGTTCCAGACAGAGTGAAGGTGGATAGGTGGTAATACATTACATACCTAGTTACACGGTCGCACGTCTACATAAGTCGTTATCCTATATCTCCTCTTGTGGATGAGAGAGTGGTTGTGATGTACTGTGTGGTGTTGGAGATTTATAATAATTAATAGATATAGATAAATGATATAGGTTCTAGGTAGATTATCAGTCTATAGTGAGTATTCTTTACTGCCTTGAGGTGTCTTTACTCAACGTGCTGACTTACCTGCTTTAACTATGGCCAATCCCAAACTAACTACAGCCGAACTGAGGGCAAACGGAGAGGAAATTGGGTTGGCTGGTTCAGACTTAACTGATTACATCCAAGAAAGAGAGCGAGAGATTCGTCAGGCGGAACGAGAAGATCGAAAGACTGAGTTGGAAGTGAGAAGAATAGAGGTGGAGACCAAGCGACTGGAAATGGAACAAGAAGCCAAGAAAATGGACCAGGAGACCAAGCGACTGGAAATGGAACAGGAGACCAAGAAACTGGAAATGGAACAGACTGCCAGGAGACAAGAAATGGAACATGAATACCGCTTGAAAGAGTTAGAACTCAAGACACAAACTAAGGGTGAAATAGATGCAGCAGAAGGAAGTTCATCTTCACCTGGGGCAACCCACATGATTGGACAGGGTTACCATGCCATGAAGTTTCCTTTAGCAGTCTATGATGAAAGTAAAGAAAAGATATTCCAGTTTTTGGATCGGTTCGAGGCTATGGCAATCGCTATGGGACTGGAAAGATCCAGATGGGCTCTTAAAGTATCCCAGGCGTTACGTGGTTCAGGGTACGAGGTCTACACACGCCTACCACCAGGACAGGAAAATCAGTACGAGGAATTGAAAGCAGCTTTGATGAAACATTATGAAGTCACAGCACAAACATATCGGAAAAAGTTTAGATCGTCTAGACGAGAGCCGGGAGAGCTATTCGCCGCATACAGTCTAAGGCTGAAATCCTATCTCCAGAAATGGATGGACTTGGCAGAATTCAAGAGGGATTATGAGAGTCTCGAAGAGATGATGGTGGTCGACCAGATGCGAAAGCAAATGTCGAAACCTCTCAGAACCTTCTTAGGAGAACAAGGGGCGGAACGGATGGATGTTGTGAATAAGCTGGCGGAACGATTCGTGGAAGTACATGGTGAAACTGAGGAACTAAGTACTCAAACCAAAGGTCAGGAGAAACCAGAGAAAAAGAAACCTAAAAACTGGGAAAGAGAAAAAGGGGAACCTTATATAAAGCACACCGAGGAGAGTTCAGAGAAGGTGAAGGTAGGAAACCAGAGCAACTCGAATTCTCAAGCGAAACGACCGTGGTCCGAGAAGTGGTGCTCGATTTGCAAGGCGGCCTCGCATAACACGAAGGACTGCAGATCGAAACCTAAAAGTTCTTACTTCGCAGCATGCAAAGTGATTCCTACATCGGTGATCACAGACAAGGCTGAGGTTGGCGAAGGAGAAAGGAACACAAAGGACACACGAAAACCTAGGAAGGGAACATGGTGTACACACTGCCAGTCGATAACACATAATACTGTGGACTGCAGATGCAAGGCAAACGACGCCAATTGCATAACCAACCTCGAGGAATCAAAAGAGGAAGGCAAGGAAACGGTCAAGGAGATGAAAGACACTCAGGACCAAGAGAGACCACCTGTGGTTGAACTGATTGAAGTCAATGGCCAGCAGGTTGTTTGTCTCTACGATACAGGTTTGGATGGGGAAGCGGTGATAGACGCCAGCTTGGTAAGCCCAGACCAACTTACAGGGGAGACCATAGAGCTAAAGCCGGCAATGAGGAGTGTTGTTACCATGACGCTGCCAATCGCCAAGGTGGAGATTAAATCCAGGTACGTCACGGGCATTATTCCTGCGGCGGTATTAGCTGACTCCCTATTCCCAATGATCATTGGCACGAAATATGTCTTTTTGGGGATGCCCAAACAGCCAGCCTACAAGGGAACCGTAGTCAGTGGATCTCAAGGGAAGGAAAAAGAGGCAGAGACACTATGCGACAACTCAGGGATAGGAGAATTGCATACTGCCCAGAGGAAGGATACTACGTTGCATCCTTGCTACAGGAAGCTGCAAAGAAGTGCTGAGCCACCAGAACGGGGACAGTACTTTCTGAAGAATCAACTACTCTATCGGAGAGCTGGGAGGGGAGATAACCTGCATGAGCAGTGGGTGGTTCCAGAGACCCACCGTCCTCACATTCTTCAGAGTGGACACATCATAGGCAAGAATCGACATATGGGTGTCAGAGAGACCTTGCAGCAAATTTCCGGCCATTATTGCTGGCCAGGAATGACCAGAGATGTACGCCGGTGGGTGAAGTCTTGTTCGGAGTGCCAGAGAGCACCACCCAACAAGCGAATCAAGAGGAAACTAGCTCTTAAAGTGGAAGACAAAGTGGAAGTGTGGAGTCCAGCAGAGACCAATATACTCCAAGTAGGATGGAAAGGACCTTATCCTGTGGAAAAGGTGGTGTCCAAGAACATCTACAAAATACGGATCGGGGAAGAGAAGAAAAATCTCCCTAGACATCTCATTAGGAAATATGAGGAGAGATCCGGGAGCAAAGCTTCGCACTTTATGGTGATGGCAGCCATTGGGACAAAGGTTACCAGTCCAGACGAAGACCAGAGATCGCCAGTACAACATAGGAGGGCCTATGGGACAGTACGTGATAGGTCAGATTTACCCAACGACAGGAGGAGGGAAATCACAAGTCAGGGAAAGGACAAGAGTGAAAGTTTCACCGGTAACCAAGTTCAGAAGGGGTGGGTAACGTCGGGAAAAGCGAGAATTACCCAGGACTCAAACCGAAGATTGGCTGACCAGATACAATATCGCCCAAGATGGTCCTGGAAGCAAAAGCCCAGGAGGTTTGGGAAAGACGACTCGGTCCGACGAGGACGAGGCGGAACATCCCCAGAGGAAAAACCGGGGGAAACCAAGAGGACATGGAAGCAGTGTTACAATCAGGATGGGACAATCCGTCTGTATTGTGAGCCGTCGCTGACGCAAGTCGAAAGGAGGTCGACTGAACGTACAGGAGCGAGGAGCCAACACTAGTTTCAGTCGTTAGTAGTATAGTAGGGGGTCAACTAGAGCGCCTACTGGATAATGAAGTGAGCAATGTGAGGATCCAATCATATCATCAACACCTGATGTTAATAGCTACTTAGCAGAAGCTCAACGCACGGTGGATGTGATGGACGTTGTTGCTGCATCTGGACTTCACTGTGGAATACATCCTTGGAAAGGAGAATGTAGGAGCAGATTTCTTATCCAGACATCCAGCTCCGGAGGAAGTAGATTAGGGTTGTGGATCATGGGAATCAAACCTACAGCGAGAAAGATTCGACGCGGTCTAATCTCTTAAGAGGGGGCCTATGTCGTGAAATGCTGAATGTTAGTGATTCCCAGATCGACGACTGTATACAGTGCATCATAAGAAGGTGATCACAGACAAGACCCAGGTGGGAGAAGGGTTAATGAAACAGAAGGATATAAACAACGGATTGACCAGCGCATGTGTATGTAGGTCAAGGCGGGAGAGTCGACTACAACACAGGTGACATGTAGAGTGGAAAAATTGGTTTGCTACAAAGACAGACCGTATCATGGACCAGCCTATTGCGTTCTGGAGGTAGGTTTGCGACTAAGACTGGACAGCAGAATGCGGTTTGGTTGTATTAAACAACGGAAAAGTTCGAGATCAGAAATTTTCCACTGACAAGGGATAATGAAGTCTGAATTTGCTTTGTCCAGCAATGTCAAGGACGATGGGACAAAGATGATCTAAAGAGAGGGGCCACTTCTTTGTGTCAGTTTAGTGTGTGTATTCCCAACTGGACGAGAAGATAGAATTATGTGTCCTGTAATGAAAAGAAATATCCTCCCTTATAATGGGATAAAGTGCTTGGCTGCGGATTAATTTCGATTCGTGGATCTACATTAATTCTATAAAGGAACATAGATGTGTATAAGGTATATTAAAATATAGTTTTAGAATAGGAATATAGATGAGCGTGTATTACCTTTATCATTACATATTATTAGTGGGTGTTTTAGACTGAGGTGAATTCTTATGTCGTATGCTGATGGTGACTTCGAAAGCCTTGTCATTATGGCTGGAGAAGGACACTTGCATAAGTTAGGAGTAAGGGGCGGACGCTTACCACTCGACTTGTTATATTCATCCACAGGTTCCCAGTTTCTAGGGACATTAGAGAAGAAAGGAAAAAATACTCTACTTGAACCAATAAAGTACATACTTAGATCCAGAAAGAACCTAAACAGTTTGTTCAGATGAACAAATACTAACATCCAGTAAAATACAGAAGACTGTATGCTAACACTCATATACCACTGGGGCTCCTAAACAGAAAGAGATGTTAAGGTGGGGCAAGCAGAGACTTCAACCTACATACGACTTGCATACATAGAGTAGAAGGAATAGACAAAGACAATAGTGATAATAATAATAGACAATAGGAAGAACATTGACAATGTGGTGTTTTTTCTCGATGATGGATACTTAATATCATGAAACCGATTTGGGCACAGTCATAAACTTACGGGACTTTTATAGCAATACGGTGACTCAGTGGTGAACAGTTTGTTTTCATTTCACTAACGGATTTACCATCAGACTCAAGCCTACGGATCATCCCGGGTGAGCTCTGTCCTGTTTGATGTGATGTCCTGTAATCGTGAAGAATGACTGGCGAGAAGATACCGCTGATAGACATTCTGAGTTCATTCTGTCACCAACAATAGAATACACTAGCAACTACACAGACAATATCCACCCATACACCAGACATAGTTTTTAAATTAAATCTTTTATTTAATGTGAAAAAGAACTGTTGTCGAAGTATGTGTTGAGAGAATAATAGAGAGAGAGAGTGAAAGAAAGAGATATATGGAAGGGAAGACAGAAGAGAGGAGTGTAGACGAAAAGTCAGTCAATAATCCCAACAGATAATCAGTTTAAAGATGTGCTTGTTGAGTCCAGTCTCCTCTCTGGAATTTAACAGGACAGTTATTAGTATATGTGTCGTAGATGTTGTAATTTGCCTGTCCAAGTCCAGTGAGCTAGAAGGAGCAAATAGTTAGGACTCTGACAATAACATCTGATTGGAGGTGCCTTGAAGAGATTAGAACAAGAATCGCCATGGCGAAAGTAGCCTTTAGCAAGATGAAAAACTTACTGACCAATAAAAAGATGTCAATTGAAACGAGAAAAAGAGTGTTGAGATGCTACATAGAGCCTATTCTTTTGAATAGATGTGAAACTTTGACAATGAGCAGTCAAGCTGAAAAACATCTGATGGCAGAAATGTGGTTTCTGAGGAGAATGCAAAGAATATCATGGACAGACAGAAAAACCAATGACCAAGTACTACAGGAGACAAATGAAAATCGTAAATTGATTAGAGAAATTAGACGTAGACAGTCAACATTTTTTGGACATGTTATGAGAAGAAATGAATTGGAGAACTTGGTGACAACTGGCAAGATCGAAGGGAACAGACCAAGGGGAAGACCGAGAAGTAAATACCTGGATAGCTCGGCCACATGGCATGGTCAAGACAGGAACACTGAGCTGATCCACGACTCTGGGGATCGAGTGAAATGGCGAGTCATGACCGCCCACGCTTTCCGGCATGACACATGATTGACTGATTGAGGCGTTGAAAAGCAACGGAAATAATGGTGATCCATGTGGCAGGACCGGATATATTGTTGTTGGTTCATAAGTCCAACTGACAATCTAAAAACTACTTTCCGTTGGAAGAGGGCTGCAGCGATCCAACTACGGAGGAATGGACTTACCTAGAGTTCAAAAAGCTGAAACATTAAAACATCCAACGGTACTCTATTGTACGCATCCCCAAGATTAATCGCATGTTTTAAAGCATGAGTGGAAACCTTCATAGACATCATGGACAAAAACTGCTGCGTTGGTCCAGGTTTCTCTGTTTGAACGGTACCCTCCAAGGCTAGGTGGGAAACAACCTTCCCCTTCTATTTGAGTTTATATTTTTCTGGCAATTAACTTCTCCAGCAGCTCGCCTATTGTATTTTGCTTGGTTATTACCCGGTATCCCTGAGTTTTTGTGTAGTCTTTGCCATGCTTTGCCGGTCTCTGTGGCCAAGGGCTTGCGAACGCGGTTTGTGAGCCCGTATACCCGGGTTCGAAACACAGCGGTGCTGGTTTTTTTCGAAAAAGGTATAGGGGCCGGTCGTTCAGAAAGCAATGGCAAACTACTGAACGTAACACTTGCCTAGTACATCAACAGCTGCTGAAAATGTTGGTGTTGACTGCAACGTCCCGAAAGGGATACGCAACACCAAAAAAAAAAAAGAAAAATTTGCTATGCTTCGGCAAGGGAACCAGATAGCTGTTTAACCACGTCTCCTTGATGCTAGCACTCAGTATACTGTTGTTGTACATGTCTGCTAGTTCCTCTAGCTCGTTGTCGGTGCACATATTAATGTCATCATACCTTATACCATCTGGCCCTGGTGCGCTGTTTTTTGTTCGCCGAAGCACAGCCTTGATCTCTTTCACTGTCACTATGTCTTCATTTGCAATGTTCTGGGCCTTACACCTATCTGAGGTAACCGCTTTGGCAAAGTTTCGGCCTCTCATGTCTGTCTGGTTGCTCTGATCTAGATAGTGTTCGAAAAGGGCTTTGCTCTTATTCTCGTCAGACCTCTGCCAGATAAGGTCAGCACTTTGGAAGTCAGAAACACTCTCATTCTTGACTACCCCCATTCATACTTTTATGTAGTCGCCAGAACAATTTCAGTGACTTGTCTATGCTTATTCTTTGACACAACTCTGCCCATATTTCACTTTTAACTACTTTAATGAGTTTAAAAAAAAAAAAAATAACTAACTGTGGTGTCCATCTCTCTTTCCAAGTGCACAAGAAGACTAGGGTCAGCAACTCTTTATCTTCTTGCCATTTCCTTACAGCACAACACTTATCCACCCAAGCCTTCTCCACCTCATAATTCCACCAAGGTGGCTGATACAAGCCTTTTTTCCATGCGATGATAATTCCTGCGCTTGTCACGCCTTATTTTACTCACCACATCTTGAGCTGAACTGTCATACTTAAAGGTCTTGACCGTTGACGTATGCTGCCTGGTTCTGCCGTTCTTCACCAATATGCTGCAAGGTCGCTGCCATGGTGCCCTAGGACACCCCCCATCTACACACTGTAGTGAGTGAAGAAGACACCAGCGCCAGTTCAATAACACTGTTCTCGACACCAGGACGACTTGCTGTCCTGGTGACACAGCCTTTGTTGATACAAACAAAGTCACTAGTTTTAAGTGTCGCCTCAAGCTCCCCCCTCCCCTGTGTGTTGGAAGAAATGTTACCCCATGATTTACCCTTAGCGTTGAAATCGCCACAGAAAATGACATTCCTCTCGTGACATAAAATGTCACTCAAACACTGCCATCTCTGGGAATCCACACTCGCGTTACAGGCATAAACAATCGCCAACACGAACCCAAATTGTTGTTCATCTACTCCCTCATCTATTTCATGTTTAATTCTTTCTTGTATAACCTTGAGTAGTATCTTAGTTATGTGGCTCATTAAGCTAATAGTTCTGTAGTCCTCACAATCAACAACTCTTGGCTTCTTGGGCAGTGTGGTGAAAATGAATGTTTTCAAATCCTTGTGTTATATATGCAGCTGAGGGAAAAAAGATGAGAAATATAATAATAGAAGAGTGGTATGTTACTCATCTCATCTCATCATGTTCCTCTTGTACCTTGCGGTGTCGAGGTGAAGTATAAACTTCGTGAGAGTGCCAGATTATGGGCTTCATATATCGATATTCCCATGGACTCTGCTATTCCCTCCGTCCAACGTTTACGTGGTTGGCCTCTTCCTCTGTTTCCATCTGGTCTGTACATCATTGCTTGTTGTGGTATGCTGTTGACTGGTAACCTACTTGCATGGCCAAACCATTTGACTTGCTGCTTTCTAATAAAATCTAGTGCTGCTTTAACCCCCACTTTAGTCCTGATTTCTTCATTTCTGATCTTATCTCTTCTTGATACGTTGAGTATTCTTCTCAGGAACCTCATTTCTGTTGTTGTGATTTTTCTTTTCTCTTTTTCTGTATGTTATTACTACTATCATATACTCTTTACGGTGACGTGAGGTAGAACGCGCAACTCTGACTGAGTTCGGGCCAAAGAAGACAAGTAAAAAGAGAGAAAACCTCTCACCACCACCAACTTACGAGAATACTTACATATCTAACCATTCACAGAACAGACACTGAAGTCCTAGAAAGAGCGTCAATGCCCAGTATCCACACTATACTAATGAAGAATCAGATTCGCTGGGCTGGTCACTTAACTCGCATGCCAGATCACAGATTCCCTAAACAAATTTTTTACGGCGAGCTGCATTGTGGTAAACGCTCCCAACGCGGCCAGAGGAAACACTTTAAAGACATTCTGAAAATCTCACTGAAAGCTTCTGGAATTCATCATGACACCTGGGAGGCACCTGGCTGCTGCCAAAGACTGAAATTCGTGGCGTGCATCATTACACAAGGGTGCAGTCACTTGTGAGGCAACCAGGACTGCAAGAGCTGTGAAGAAAGGACTGGAAAGAAAAACCACTGCAGGAGACCCTCCTCCTGGAACGTCAAGAATTCTTTGCCCACATTGTCAAAGAACATTTTGAGCCAAAATAGGCCTTATTAGCCATCTTAGAACTGATGGCTCCATACTTTCAACCCTCCTCCTGGAACGTCAAGAATTCTTTGCCCACATTGTCAAAGAACATTTTGAGCCAAAATAGGCCTTATCAGCCATCTTAGAACTGATGGGTCCATACTTTCAACCCCACTGGATGAAATGAATGGTCATCATCATTCTTGATGGACAAACAACACAACATCTAATCATTCCAGCAGCCCGATGGGTTTACAAAATTTATATTAATCTAGCATAGATCAAATGACAAACACATTTGAGAATAATGCTGTGTCCAGTATATCACAAACATTTCAGGAAGAAAGATGATTGGTTGATTTCATCATGTTACATGAAAAACAGATAAATATCAAAGGGGGAATAACTCTCGAGGCCACTAAAATAGCATGAGAAATAAAATGAGCCTGTGAGTAAAGTGGCGGGCCATGATCACAGTGACTACATCACCCACTAGAGCTGACGGTTCTATACAAATATGGATCTAGCACCATATGCCTGTGCCTAAGCAGGTAAACGGGTTCTTTATTTTCATGTCAGTCTAGTAAAAGACTCTTTCATGTAAGCCAAGGACTCTTTTATGTAAGTCAAGCAAAGGACTCTTTTATGTAAGTCAAGGACTCTTTTATGTAAGTCAAGTCAAGGACTCTTTTACATGCCTTAAAGCACAGTGGTGCTAGACCCACTTTTGTAGACCACTCGGCACTGGATGGATCATTATCACCCCCCCCCCTCCCCCTCCCCCTCCACTTTCAAGACATTCCCTGGCAGCTACTTTAGGCTGGTCGCCCTAGGAGCCAGGATTAATGTGTGACATATCTGCCTTGATGTGGAATCAAACCTAAGACCTAAGGCCATAAGGCAAGCATCTAGCCCTTACACCACCATGGCTCCCTCTTTCCTATGAGTGTTAATCAATACCTGCTAATTTATTTCCGAGGCTAATTCAAGGACTCCAAGGGCACCCACCAATTTATATTTATAACAATCTGGTGAGTGTGCTTCATTCCTGGTGGTATTCACAGCTTAAATCTCTGTACATTCTTCAACTGGCTTCACAGTGTTACTATTTATTCGCATATTTCATGGACCAGGAGGTCCTATGAGTCAATTTATTTCTCTGACTACTTCACTGGCTCCAAGGGTACCCAGCAATTGATATATATATATATATATATATATATATATATATATATATATATATATATATATATATATATATATATATATATATATATATATATATATATATATATAATGACAATCTGGCATGTTTATTTAAAAGAAAACCATCACAGCAAGTGACTAAAGCAAGCTCCTTGCCATGGTAGTTACCTCAATGTATCCAGCATATATCAAATCTGGTTACATACATTTATTACATAAAATTTTAAAAAATGTTTTGTGAATAGTTATATTGTTGTATATGGTATATATGTATATAATTGTTGGCATTTGCTTGCTTTGAACTCAAGCATAGTCCACAAACGTGCTATTACTTTAGTGCATTGGACTGATATTTGTGCTTGTGGATTAGTTTTCCCTATCACCACGCCATCAGGGGAACCCACTCCCACTTCCGAAGTACTATATGACATATTCTTTACTTTTATAGTAAAAAAAAACAAAGAAACTTTCACACAGCTTAAGATGTATAAGGTGCTAGACACATATTCTTCTTCTGTTGCTGCCCTTTAACCCCTGTTGAAGCTAATAGTACCAGTTCTGTGTTGGTTGGCGAGACACCTCGTTCTCCCGAAGTGCCTCTCGTGTCTTACATATATTATATACAAATCTACAATAAATATAAACTAAACATGCATGTTGTATAATGAAAGATTCCACAGTGGAGAAAACTTCAATGTGATAATCCTGGGAAGGTTAACCCGGTCAACAAATGCCCGCAGAAGTCGGATGTGTCGGCCTAAAGGCACAAATAAACAGGCACAACTCAAAAACATTCGAGTGAGAGTGGAATGTCCTTCGAAGTACCCGGGAAGGTTAACCTGGTCAACAAATGCCTGGAGAAGTTGGATGTGTTGGCCTAAAGGCACAGATAAAAAGGCACAATGCAACTATATCTGAAAAAACAGTCCGGATGAACGCAGCAGAAGCAGAAGAAGAAGAAGAAGAAGAAGGAGAAGAAGAAGAATGTGATAATGGAACAATAATGCAATCAATGAAGGCATATAAATGATATCAATACAATGGGTACATTAAATGTCAACAAAATAAACAGGACATAGCTTCTTAGCCAGGGAGACCGGCTAATCTATGGTATTACACACAATAAATACCAGCACGAAAAAGCTAAATTTCAAAGAGCCAAGCTGCAGGCTAGACGGAAAAGCTGGCAAGATAAAATAGTCTCTGAACTTTGAAAGAGACACTATGAAGTTGTGGAAGCTAATAAAACAACTTAACGATGAGGGCACAGGGCGAAACTCAAAACATTGCACTACATTAAGACGGAAACAACTTAACAGGAAAGCAAGCAGCTGACCATTTTGCGGACTCATTCGCGCAAGATAACAATGTCGAAATTAGTCCAGAGAAACAACAAGAGATTCGAGAGAAATGGCAACATACAGGACAGAATGAAATAGTACATGAGGTTCTGGAGGCAACTATCACAATCAGCGAACTGGAGCTAGCCATATCAAAACTGAAAATGAGAAAGTCACTAGTAGCTGCTGGTATCTCCAATGAAATGATCAGGGACCTAGGAACAGAGGCCAAAGCAAAGCTGTTGCAGATCTTCAATAACAGTTGGACCTTAGGCAGTGTTCCACAAGCCTGGAGAGAAGCAATCATGATACCCCTCCTAAAATCAGGTAAAGATAGTTCAACTGCCTCCAGCTACAGACCAATTAGCCTCATCAGCTGTCTCTGCAAAACAATGGAGTGCATCATCAATCGCAGACTGCAGTGATAATTGAAAGTGAAAACACCCGTGTGCCACAGCAGGTTGGCTCTAGGCAGTGCTACAACGTACCCCTCTCAAGACATTTAGGAAGCATTCCAAGAGAAGAAGCTGGTGCTTGCTGCATGGATAGATCTGAAGAAAGCCTTTGACAAAGTCTGGAAAGAAGGTCTGATGAAGAAACTGAGAAACTGTAAAGTCAATGGAAGAATGTACAAATGGGCGAAAGCGTACTTGCACAACAGAAGAGCACGGGTACAGATAGATGGACTCAAGAACAAGAAAGTACTACTGTGCCACGGTGTTCCCCAGGGCGGAGTCCTGTCCCCAACACTTATTCTAATCTTCATCAATGATCTTGTTGCTAATCTACCCAATGGAATTAAAGCAGCAATGTACGCCGATGACCTGGTTCTATGGAGCACAAATGAATATGCATCAGTGGCCACCAGATTACTACAAAGAGCTGTAGATACATTTGTTGCATGGGCAAATAGATGGTGTGTCGGCATAAACACTGACAAGTGCAGCACCACCCTATTTACCCTCTCTCCAAAACAAAAGGCAGGGATCATCCAGATAAATGAACACCCCTAAGAGAAGATAAAGAACCAACATACCTTGGAGTAACGTTTGATGGCAAGCTGACATGGAGAAAGCACATCAACAAAGCAGTAGCAAAAGCCAGAAGGAAAATAGCCACCTGAGAAAGCTAAGTGGAACAACATGGGGAGCCAGTGGGAAAATACTTAGCAAAGTTTATCAACAGCATACGACCACACCTGAAATACGGGTTTGCTGCGTGGTGCTCAGAATCAAAATCCATACTACAAGAGCTGGACAAAGTGCAAAATCAAGCACTTAGAGTCACCACAGGAGGGATGAGATCAACCCCTATAGTTAAAATTGAGATATTATGGAGGACACAAGCACTGAGAGAGCGCAGAGATACGAAAACGCTAATACAAGCAGAAAAGTTCCTCAGCTTGCCAGGCCACCCTATGAAGAACAGATGTGAAAACTTAGCTATGGGTCGGTTGAAAAGAAGTAGTTTTATCCACTATGCCAAGCGACTCTGCAGAGAAACCCCAATCTGCCCACAGTTGGTATCCCCCTGACAATTATTCCAGAGCGAACGCCATGGAAAAATGAACATAGACTATAACTACAAATCCAGACAAAAGTTAGAGGAATATTTGACAAGGAGGAACATAACAGTGTATAGCGCAGAACAGCCACTCTCTTTCTTGATGTAGAATACCCACAGGACCTCTGGATCCGAGTCTACACAGATGGGTCAGCACAAAATGCTCTTCGAAATGGAAGAGCGGGAGTGTACATAGAATACCCAAATAATACTACGGACACAGCTAGAGTACCGACAGGAAAGTACTGCCATAACTATGATACTGAAATTGAGGCAGCCAAGATAGCAACAGAGAAATTACCAAATACGAGCCATGGTGCACAACCTGTGGTGCTATTGACAGATACAGAATCAGTATTCAAGGCGTTCATGTCTGGGAAATTGCCAGTACTAAGTTTCTGAAGTTAGCATTCTGCATAAGGTCACTATTCAGTGGATGCCATCCCACTGTGGAGTACTCGGAAACAACAGAGCTAATCGATTGGCTAAGGAAGGAGCAAAAGAAGAACAGCCTGATGTTACATACCACCAAAAGAAAAGAATGATCGAATCAGCCTGAAAGCCAGGACACAATAGATTACGCAACAAATGTATACAAAATTCAAGATGGGTTGATTCAGCCATGTGCACATGTGGATTGGCGTCGCAGACAGCAGAGCACACTCTCCAAGACTGCCCAAAATATAACATATCTATGGAAATCAATTCAAATCCCGAAACAACCACATAATTAATATCTATGGAAACCTTCTGGCCTAGAGAGACGACATTGGAAGATAAACTCAATGGACCTCTGAGTGAACTAAAAAAGACAGTTAAATTCATTCAAGAGATAACATTGCAGTTATAGACATATTTCAAAGGAACGAAAGAAGAAGAAGAAAAAGGAAGTACATAAATATGTTGGCACTTGTACCCACTCCTCGCCAGGTTCTAAGGTCTCAAGTGAATACACCTGTTGAAGAATGTCTTCGGCCAAACACACAACATCCACTGCATAGTGAAATTAAGAAGGTAAAGGTCAGCAGGTTCAAAAGAGGGAGGTCGTGGATGTGACCCATCCACGACCTCCCTCTTTTGAACCTGCTGACCTTTACCTTCTTAATTTCACTATGCAGTGGATGTTGTGTGTTTGTGAGGTAGGCACGTGCTCTGCAAATTTGTTTTCTTCTCCAATGGCTGGTAAATCAAGAAGATATTGCATCGCCCTGCATGCTGTATCTCTTGTACATCCAAGAATAATACGAGTAGCTTCGTTCTATTTCCTTTCCATCTGCTTACGGCTGAGAGTCAGGATCGCCATCGCGTACTCAAAAAAGACATGACCAGACCATCGTATAAAAGACATAGATGGCGCTGCTCACAGTTTGCTGCCGCCATCACCCGCATTGCAGCCAAACCCCGCTTGGCCTTTGTTAGCACCTGCTCTATATGCTCATTATAAGTAAGGCTTCGAGCAAAACGTATCCCCAGGTAATTCATTGCCTGCGTTCTTTCCAGTCTCTGAACACAGATTTACAGTTGAGTATTGACAATATGGTTATTCAAAGAGAACCATGTCACTGCTGCCTTCGTTGGGTTGACCAGTGCCCCAGATTCCACACACAAAGTCCTTATGCGATTTAGTTCGGTTTGTAGTTCCATAGCAACCCGATCTCTGTCCTTATCCTGACGATACACTAACACATCTTCGGCATATGACAATGTCCTCCCCGGTCCCGTGATCTGCTCGCTGGTAATTCTCACAATGTAGGCGTTGAATCCCAAAGAAATCAGGAGCCTTGGAATGTGATCAACATAGAACAATTAGTATAATGAGTCATATCACAAAGATTTTGCTTCGAATTATCATGCAAAGAGTGAGGACAAAAATACAACCTGAAATAGGGGAAGAACAATGAGGGTTTGTAGAAGGAAAGGGTACAGTAAATGCTGTGTATATGCTGCGAACAGTTATTGAACGTTCTATAGAAGTAAACAAGGATATACATCTTTGCTTTATTGACTACACAAACGACTTCGATAGAGTAAGACATGTGAACATGGTAGATATGCTTGCAGATCTACAAATTGATGGGAAAGATATTAGATTTATAAAAAACATATATTGGAAACAACAAGCTGCCATAAGGATTGATAATGAAGTGGGACAATATCAGCCTATTAAGAGAGGTGTTAGGCAGGGATGTGTAATGTCTGCAGATCTTTTTTCCATGTACAGTGAAAATATTTTCAGAAATGTAGAAGATATAAATGGACATTGGAGGACGAAGCATCAATAACATTAGATATGCTGATGATACAGTATTGATTGCAGACAATGAGCAGGATCTGCAACAATTAGTAGATGCGGTTGTTGCACACAGTGAACAACTGGGGTTAGAATTAAATTGTAAAAAGACACAGATTATGGTCGTCACTAGAAAGAACGAAATACCACAATGTAATATACAAATAAATGAGAATACTCTTCAACAAGTACAATTCTCGGTACAATTATCTCGGAACGGTCATAACTGTCAGGGGCTTATATGTAAGTAATAGTGTAAGTGCCGGTATGTAAGCGAGAGTCAGTGTAAGCATAGCTGAGGTCAAGGGCAGTAGGAGACATCACGGCTTGGCTAACGGAGGGTCAAGCAAGAAGCCCGTGAACAGACCCACGTGATGTGGGAAGGTCAAGGAGGACGGAGGCAGTGTGGGTGAGACAGCGAATAGAGACGGACGTGTGGAGATCTAGCGAGTGATAGAACGATCGAACGATAGTGTTGTGACGGATAGATGGAGATGAACGTTGTGTATTGATATTCGAGGAATGTACCAACTGTGATATGTGCGAGATGATGTGAGACTGTGATTGCGAATGGTCATACGGGCGACAGTGTAAATATCGCCCATGTGAGCGAGCGTTTGGCTTCTTGTGTCGAATGATTGCTTGAGCGCGAAGTGTGACCATATTGTCATCCTGTAGTATAAAGCAATAAAGGTGGTTCAGGAGATAGCTCCTGCGAGTTTCCGATTGCAGTCATGTGTTATTAGTATATGTGTCGTAGATGTTGTAATTTGCCTGTCCAAGTCCAGTGAGCTAGAAGGAGCAAATAGTTAGGACTCTGACAGGTATAATGGTGCCAGAAGTACACACGAACCACATTCCCAATTAAAATGCATAAAAGAACGCTACTTATGTAAAGAAGAAGATAAATTGCATAATTCTGTAACAATTTATAAATCGGAGAGTTGTTAACAAAATCAGAACGAAAATAACATCATTTCTTTCCACAGCAGGTTTCAATTCTACAAAGCGACCGACGTAACCAGAACAGGTCAACGGTAGCCAGCACGAGAATCACGTTCCTGTACATCAAGCGTTCGAGTAAACAGCAGATAAAGATAAGTTGATTAATTTTGATTGCTAATTACCCAAATCTGCAGTCTTCGAGTTGCTTGTATAAAAATCATCATTGGGGTAGTTAAATATTAATTAACAGAAAATGATGTCGGATGATGAAGATCAATCACATTTATGGGGCACAAATCATTACAGAGAGTTGCTAGATTTTTTTGATGGTACACGGGCACAAGTCAAAGCAAATTGTAATATAAAACATGACCTAATACGTGATTGGACACAGAAATTTGAAAAGAAAATGCAAGACTACAAAATCCCAAAAGATTATTGGGGTTTATGGTACACGGGACACTTACCAATAAAAAGTAAAAAACTGAGTGAGATCATACCAGATTTGTCAAGGGCAGACTATGAATATGATAAAACAAAGATATTAAAACACTATGTAAACTATTTCGAGACTCTAAAATTAGAGGTACAAAATTTGAAACCAGCCACAGACAAGTCATTCACCCAGTATATAAGGGAAATAGAAGAATTTTTCAGAAAGCTAACATTTGAAATTAAACAGACAGACAACAATCAAGAAGCAATAAATTTCTTAGTAGTGGAACAACTAAAAGCAACACTCCCAGCCGAATGCGGAAAATATTTAGAAGAACACAACACAGAGCCTATCAAAAATTTACTAGAAAAATGCCGCGAATATTACAACCAAAGTATGAACCTGGTTAAGAACACTCAACAGAAGAGTACTGGAAGGGCAAATGCATCTGCAGCCACAGACTGTCAAAACAAATCACAGAAAACAAAACCAGTACTGTGCAAACATTGTAACACCCCACATACAGAAAATGGAATATGCGATAAGAATCCCACTTATCAAGAATACCTGAATACTATTATAACACAAAAACTGGGGAAGGTAAATCAAAGGAAATATAGAACAACATGTCATTTTTGCCTGGCCTACGGCCACAGACGTTTCGAATGTGAAGGAGTAAAAAGAATACAGAAAGCAAAAGCAAATGCAGCCACAAACATTACAACAAACAGTTCAGCAAAGAACTTAGAAAAAGTAAACATCACAGAAACGAAAACAAGACCAAATTCTGCAAATACAGAACAGACTGAGTTTTACCCAACAGACTTCGTACCATATTTCAATAACGTTGTCAACAGCAGTCAGCCGCACTCCTTAGTAAAAGAGGAGAATATTCCACAAGCAAGAAATGAAATGAACAAAACATCCAGACTGTCGTTAGGAAAACTAACATTCCATGAGGGATACATTAATGACACAGTATGCACATGTGTACGCGACACAGGGTCCTGTATTATCGGTCTTCGGAAGACCCTAGCTGATCCTAAAGACTACCTAGATGAGTACATCTATTGCAGAACTGTTGCAGGGACAGTAGAGAAATATCCTATGGCATGGGCCAATATAAAATCACCCTTCCTATCAGGCAGAGTAACTTGCGCATTATTAGACAATCCATGCTGCGATTTATTGATTGGAAATGTATTAAATGTAACAGACCACACAGAATCCAAAACCCAGACATGGCAGGAAGTTAACACCACAACAAACACTGCCTTAACCACACCATGCATCATACAACAACATGATGAACAGACCAAAGTACCACACCAGACCACCGTGACTACCATCTCACAACAAGAAAAAACAGAAACTGGTGTGTATCAACAAAGAAAAGAAGGTACAGATAACAAGCATTTCACAAGGGCTAGAAAAGATCACAAAACATCAGGTTACATGTTATACCTCCTGTTAACTACACACATGCCCAAGTGCACACAATGGATGGTTCTAATCGCACTACTCATGGTAAATGCAAAACAAATGACTTCACAAACAATTTTATTCACACATCATCATGACGCAACACAGATGATATTACTCATGACAAACCAGCTAACTTTGTTACTTACATCATTACTGGTGAACCAAAGTTTGTTGTTACCACTGATAAACACTATGTCAAATCAACTAAGACACATACTTATGCTGAACAATGTAAATCATCAGTCGGTGGAATTACTGACAAAAATCAGCAATAAAGTACCCTACATATTTTGGAAAATATACACAAATTGCAGAAAAGTGTACAAACATGCACGATTACAGTTCAAAACTATACATGGTGTATTATTATTATTTGAACTATTGGATGTATACACACATGTACGAGTGCAGGTTTGGAGATAGCACTCAAAATGATCTCAACATTAAATTTGAAAATCCCCACCCGTCGGAAAATTAATTTTAACAGTAACCCACTTTATCTCCTTAGATCGAGTAACTCCAGAATTGCCTTGTCTGCTGTACGACTCCAGCGCTATGATACTAGCACACTTCATTGTATAGACCAACATAAAAGTTCCTTCAACGTGAAAAGTTTCATCGGCAGAACAGTAAGACTCAACATGTGATTTCAGGTATCTAACAATAAGCTATACCCATATTGACTTCGGTTCAAACGAGTATCTACAGAGTCCACATTTTGAAATCGACTAACAACGACAAGAACTTCACAAGTACAGACATTCATTTCCAGTGATCAGTTTAAGAAACCAGATGCCAACCTACAAACTATGGCAAAGACAGTTACAGACAGACGCACCATGGCCACACTCCCAAGTAAGGCCACCGAACTTAAAACATTAATACATATTTTACAGGTGTGAACTCCAGTAATTTTACAGAACGGATTTATAAATTGTCCAAATGTGGTGCAAAGTCTTAAATACTATACAGAATGAAAGACAATATCATGATATACAGAATACGTCAATAATCGGTTCAGAAAGAAGAAATGCCAAATGTTCCAGCACCGCAATGAACAGTGAACACTGGTAATTTAAGTACGTGTGCATAACTTTCACAGGACAAGAACAGTATCCTATAAATGCATAAAGGCAGCGACGATGAACATTTTATTGTAAATTTATTAACTCCATAACATCCAATGTCTAATTTTATTATTATAGTAGGTTGTATTGTTAGAATGTGATATGTACATATAAGCGTAAGTACAGTGTGAAAAGTATACGTTGTAATGCTGAGAATCAACGCCTGGCAATCCCAATACGCGAGTGTTACCAAACTTGCCTTGGTAAGTCATTGGTAGTCATCCGCGTGTGGTGGATGGCCCGACGAATGACGCTTAGCAATAGTGGTACAAAAGTAACATCACAATATCATAACAAGAAGTAACATACCAACAGGGTTATACCAATCAATCAATCAATCATGTGCCATGCCGGAAAGCGTGGGCGGTCATGATTCGCCATTTCACTCGATCACCAGAGTCGTGGATCAGCTCAGTGTTCCTGTCTCGTCCATGCCATCCAGGTATTTTCCTCTCGGTCTTCCTCTTGGTCTGTTCCCTTCGATCTTGCCAGCTGTCACTAAGTTCTCCAGTCCATTTCTTCTCATAACATGTCCAACAAATTTTGACTGTCTACGTCTAATTTCTCTAATCAATCTACGATTTTCATTTGTCTCTTGTAGTACTTGTTCATTGGTTTTTCTGTCTGTCCATGGTATTCTTTGCATTTTCCTCAGAAACCACATTTCTGCAGCCATCAGATGTTTTTCTGCTTGACTGCACATTGTCCAAGTTTCACATCCATACAAAAGAACAGGCTCTATGTATCCCCTCAACACTCTTTTTCTCGTTTCAATTGACATCATTTTATTGGTCAGAATGTTTTTCATCTTGCTAAAGGCTACTTTCGCAATGGCGATTCTTGTTCTAATCTCTTCAAGGCATCTGCCATCAGATGTTATGACTGTTCCGAGATAATTGAACCGATTCACTTGTTGAAGAATATTCCCATTTACTTGTATATTACATTGTGGTACTTCGTTCTTCCTAGTGACGACCATAACCTGTGTCTTCCTACAATTTAATTCCAACCCCAGCTGCTCACTGTGTACAACCACAGCGTCTACTAATTGTTGCAGATCCTGTGCATTGTCTGCAATCAATACTGTATCATCTGCATATCTAATGTTATTTATGTTTTGTCCTCCAATGCTGATTCCATTTAGGTCTTCTACATTTCTGAAAATATTTTCACTGTATAGGGAAAAAAGATCTGGAGACATTACACATCCCTGCCTAACACCTCTCTTAATAGGTTGGTATTGTCCTACTTCATTATCAATCCTTGTGGCAGCTTGTTGTTTCCAATATATGTTTTTTATAAGTCTAATGTCTTTCCCATCAATTTGTAGATCTGCAAGCATATCCACAATGTTGACATGTCTAACTCTATCAAAAGCCTTTGTGTAGTCAATAAAGCAAAGATGTATATCCTTGTTTACTTCTAAAGCACGTTCAATAACTGTTCGCAGCATATACACAGCATTTACTGTACCCTTTCCTTCTACAAAACCACATTGTTCTTCCCCTATTTCAGGTTGTATTTTCTTCCTCACTCTTTGCATGATAATTCGCAACAAAATCTTTGTGATGTGACTCATTATACTAATTGTTCTATGTTGATCACATTCTAAGGCTCCTGATTTCTTTGGGATTGCAATAAATACAGAATTACATAATTCAGAAGGTATATCTCCAGTATCATATAATGTGTTCAGCAGTCTAGTGACTTGCTCTAGTCCAAATTCTTCTAGAGCTCAAATAATTTCTGTTGTGATGTTATCTGCACCGGGGGCCTTGCCAGCTTTCATATGCTTAAGAACATTTTGAATCTCCATCTTTAAAATTGCTGGTCCTTCATTATTAAATCTAATAGCATACTGTTCCTCTCTGTTATCATTATACAGGTCTCTCACATAATCTGTCCATACATGTAGAATCTGATCTTTTTCTATTATGACTTTGCCATCTTTAGTTTTTAGACAGCCTGTTGATGTACTTGTTCTTTTATTAGTAAGTTCCTGAACTCTTTTGTGCACTAATTTGGTATTTTGACTGTTGTGTTGTTTTTCAATTTCTAAGCACTTTTCCTCAAGCCATGATTCTTTTGCCTTCCTACATAATATTCTGACTTGTCTGTGAATTTCTTCATACTTGGCATCTTATACCAACCAAAGAGATTAATAATAACTCTCCAGAACAGTAAACGAGGTGTACCCAAAAAGGGAAACAAGTCAAGGTCTGACATAAAAAGAGGTAAGGGGGACTATTATATTATTATTATTGTGTTGCGTATCCCTTACGGGACGTTGCAGTCAACACCAGAATTTTTTCAGCTGCTGTTGATGTACTAGGCAAGTGTTACGTTCAGTAGTTTGCCATTGCTTTCTGAACGACCGGCCCCTATACCTTTTTCGAAAAAACCAGCACCACCGTGGTTCGATTGATAGCTCTTTCTTGATTCGGTGGGTGGTGGTGCATGGCCGTTCTTAGTTGGTGGAGCGAGTATCCCACCTTTTCGCCTGTCCTTTCGGTCAGATCGGTAACACTGGTAGCCTCTGATTTTGAAGGCTATATTTTCGTTGAGGTGGGTTTCTTGCAAGCAACATGAAGTATATTCGAACCATGACCACAACAGTGACATAGCGTGCTCATAAAGAATCGATTAGGGTGCATTAAATAGAGACGAGGGGGACCACGTCTGAATAGAGAGAAAATTTAAGAATGCTGTAAGAGGAAGTTGTAGCCTTATTCCAGGCGTGAATCAATGGAGAATCCTTAAACCAGCATAGCCACAATAACTATGAGATGATAGTACACAACGAATCGATTGGGAAACATGAACAGAATGTAATGTCACGGAGTGGGGGATTGAAGAATATAACGAGGTATGGCAAGTAGACCCAACCAGAACATTTGCCAGACCACGACAAAACCTTGAGAGAAACCTCAGTACTGAAAAAGAGAGAACAATATTTAAAGTTAATCTCGGAAAAGATCAGAATATAAAGGGACGCAAGCGTATACTGATGATCATACAATCCCATGACAAGGTTTAAAAGATGTACCAAGAGTAACAACAGCAGAATGTGTCACATTTCCAAGAGAAAGTGCCACATTGTTTGTGCGGGGGGAGAGTGTCAGGGACTTATATGTAAGTAATAGTGTAAGTGCCGGTATGTAAGCGAGAGTCAGTGTAAGCATAGCTGAGGTCAAGGGCAGTAGGAGACATCACGGCTTGGATAACGGAGGGTCAAGCAAGAAGCCCGTGAACAGACCCACGTGATGTGGGAAGGTCAAGGAGGACGGAGGCAGTGTGGGTGAGACGGCGAATAGAGACGGACGTGTGGAGATCTAGGGAGTGATAGAACGATCGAACGATAGTGTTGTGACGGATAGATGGAGATGAACGTTGTGTATTGATATTCGAGGAATGTACCAACTGTGATATGTGCGAGATGATGTGAGACTGTGATTGCGAATGGTCATACGGGCGACAGTGTAAATATCGCCCATGTGAGCGAGCGTTTGGCTGCTTGTGTCGAATGATTGCTTGAGCGCGAAGTGTGACCATATTGTCATCCTGTAGTATAAAGCAATAAAGGTGGTTCAGGAGATAGCTCCTGTGAGTTTCCGATTGCAGTCATGTGTTATTAGTATATGTGTCGTAGATGTTGTAATTTGCCTGTCCAAGTCCAGTGAGCTAGAAGGAGCAAATAGTTAGGACTCTGACAATAACATCTGATTGGAGGTGCCTTGAAGAGATTAGAACAAGAATCGCCATGGCGAAAGTAGCCTTTAGCAAGATGAAAAACTTACTGACCAATAAAAAGATGTCAATTGAAACGAGAAAAAGAGTGTTGAGATGCTACATAGAGCCTATTCTTTTGAATAGATGTGAAACTTTGACAATGAGCAGTCAAGCTGAAAAACATCTGATGGCAGAAATGTGGTTTCTGAGGAGAATGCAAAGAATATCATGGACAGACAGAAAAACCAATGACCAAGTACTACAGGAGACAAATGAAAATCGTAAATTGATTAGAGAAATTAGACGTAGACAGTCAACATTTTTTGGACATGTTATGAGAAGAAATGAATTGGAGAACTTAGTGACAACTGGCAAGATCGAAGGGAACAGACCAAGGGGAAGACCGAGAAGTAAATACCTGGATGGCTCGGCCACATGGCATGGTCAAGACAGGAACACTGAGCTGATCCACGACTCTGGGGATCGAGTGAAATGGCGAGTCATGACCGCCCACGCTTTCCGGCATGACACATGATTGACTGATTGAGGCGTTGAAAAGCACCGGAAATAATGGTGATCCATGTGGCAGGACCGGATATATTGTTGTTGGTTCATAAGTCCAACTGACAATCTAAAAACTACTTTCCGTTGGAAGAGGGCTGCAGCGATCCAACTACGGAGGAATGGACTTACCTAGAGTTCAAAAAGCTGAAACATTAAAACATCCAACGGTACTCTATTGTACGCATCCCCAAGATTAATCGCATGTTTTAAAGCATGAGTGGAAACCTTCATAGACATCATGGACAAAAACTGCTGCGTTGGTCCAGGTTTCTCTGTTTGAACGGTACCCTCCAAGGCTAGGTGGGAAACAACCTTCCCCTTCTATTTGAGTTTATATTTTTCTGGCAATTAACTTCTCCAGCAGCTCGCCTATTGTATTTTGCTTGGTTATTACCCGGTATCCCTGAGTTTTTGTGTAGTCTTTGCCATGCTTTGCCGGTCTCTGTGGCCAAGGGCTTGCGAACGCGGTTTGTGAGCCCGTATACCCGGGTTCGAAACACAGCGGTGCTGGTTTTTTTCGAAAAAGGTATAGGGGCCGGTCGTTCAGAAAGCAATGGCAAACTACTGAACGTAACACTTGCCTAGTACATCAACAGCTGCTGAAAATGTTGGTGTTGACTGCAACGTCCCGAAAGGGATACGCAACACCAAAAAAAAAAAAGAAAAATTTGCTATGCTTCGGCAAGGGAACCAGATAGCTGTTTAACCACGTCTCCTTGATGCTAGCACTCAGTATACTGTTGTTGTACATGTCTGCTAGTTCCTCTAGCTCGTTGTCGGTGCACATATTAATGTCATCATACCTTATACCATCTGGCCCTGGTGCGCTGTTTTTTGTTCGCCGAAGCACAGCCTTGATCTCTTTCACTGTCACTATGTCTTCATTTGCAATGTTCTGGGCCTTACACCTATCTGAGGTAACCGCTTTGGCAAAGTTTCGGCCTCTCATGTCTGTCTGGTTGCTCTGATCTAGATAGTGTTCGAAAAGGGCTTTGCTCTTATTCTCGTCAGACCTCTGCCAGATAAGGTCAGCACTTTGGAAGTCAGAAACACTCTCATTCTTGACTACCCCCATTCATACTTTTATGTAGTCGCCAGAACAATTTCAGTGACTTGTCTATGCTTATTCTTTGACACAACTCTGCCCATATTTCACTTTTAACTACTTTAATGAGTTTAAAAAAAAAAATAACTAACTGTGGTGTCCATCTCTCTTTCCAAGTGCACAAGAAGACTAGGGTCAGCAACTCTTTATCTTCTTGCCATTTCCTTACAGCACAACACTTATCCACCCAAGCCTTCTCCACCTCATAATTCCACCAAGGTGGCTGATACAAGCCTTTTTTCCATGCGATGATAATTCCTGCGCTTGTCACGCCTTATTTTACTCACCACATCTTGAGCTGAACTGTCATACTTAAAGGTCTTGACCGTTGACGTATGCTGCCTGGTTCTGCCGTTCTTCACCAATATGCTGCAAGGTCGCTGCCATGGTGCCCTAGGACACCCCCCATCTACACACTGTAGTGAGTGAAGAAGACACCAGCGCCAGTTCAATAACACTGTTCTCGTCACCAGGACGACTTGCTGTCCTGGTGACACAGCCTTTGTTGATACAAACAAAGTCACTAGTTTTAAGTGTCGCCTCAAGCTCCCCCCTCCCCTGTGTGTTGGAAGAAATGTTACCCCATGATTTACCCTTAGCGTTGAAATCGCCACAGAAAATGACATTCCTCTCGTGACATAAAATGTCACTCAAACACTGCCATCTCTGGGAATCCACACTCGCGTTACAGGCATAAACAATCGCCAACACGAACCCAAATTGTTGTTCATCTACTCCCTCATCTATTTCATGTTTAATTCTTTCTTGTATAACCTTGAGTAGTATCTTAGTTATGTGGCTCATTAAGCTAATAGTTCTGTAGTCCTCACAATCAACAACTCTTGGCTTCTTGGGCAGTGTGGTGAAAATGAATGTTTTCAAATCCTTGTGTTATATATGCAGCTGAGGGAAAAAAGATGAGAAATATAATAATAGAAGAGTGGTATGTTACTCATCTCATCTCATCATGTTCCTCTTGTACCTTGCGGTGTCGAGGTGAAGTATAAACTTCGTGAGAGTGCCAGATTATGGGCTTCATATATCGATATTCCCATGGACTCTGCTATTCCCTCCGTCCAACGTTTACGTGGTTGGCCTCTTCCTCTGTTTCCATCTGGTCTGTACATCATTGCTTGTTGTGGTATGCTGTTGACTGGTAACCTACTTGCATGGCCAAACCATTTGACTTGCTGCTTTCTAATAAAATCTAGTGCTGCTTTAACCCCCACTTTAGTCCTGATTTCTTCATTTCTGATCTTATCTCTTCTTGATACGTTGAGTATTCTTCTCAGGAACCTCATTTCTGTTGTTGTGATTTTTCTTTTCTCTTTTTCTGTATGTTATTACTACTATCATATACTCTTTACGGTGACGTGAGGTAGAACGCGCAACTCTGACTGAGTTCGGGCCAAAGAAGACAAGTAAAAAGAGAGAAAACCTCTCACCACCACCAACTTACGAGAATACTTACATATCTAACCATTCACAGAACAGACACTGAAGTCCTAGAAAGAGCGTCAATGCCCAGTATCCACACTATACTAATGAAGAATCAGATTCGCTGGGCTGGTCACTTAACTCGCATGCCAGATCACAGATTCCCTAAACAAATTTTTTACGGCGAGCTGCATTGTGGTAAACGCTCCCAACGCGGCCAGAGGAAACACTTTAAAGACATTCTGAAAATCTCACTGAAAGCTTCTGGAATTCATCATGACACCTGGGAGGCACCTGGCTGCTGCCAAAGACTGAAATTCGTGGCGTGCATCATTACACAAGGGTGCAGTCACTTGTGAGGCAACCAGGACTGCAAGAGCTGTGAAGAAAGGACTGGAAAGAAAAACCACTGCAGGAGACCCTCCTCCTGGAACGTCAAGAATTCTTTGCCCACATTGTCAAAGAACATTTTGAGCCAAAATAGGCCTTATTAGCTATCTTAGAACTGATGGCTCCATACTTTCAACCCTCCTCCTGGAACGTCAAGAATTCTTTGCCCACATTGTCAAAGAACATTTTGAGCCAAAATAGGCCTTATCAGCCATCTTAGAACTGATGGTTACATACTTTCAACCCCACTGGATGAAATGAATGGTCATCATCATTCTTGATGGACAAACAACACAACATCTAATCATTCCAGCAGCCCGATGGGTTTACAAAATTTATATTAATCTAGCATAGATCAAATGACAAACACATTTGAGAATAATGCTGTGTCCAGTATATCACAAACATTTCAGGAAGAAAGATGATTGGTTGATTTCATCATGTTACATGAAAAACAGATAAATATCAAAGGGGGAATAACTCTCGAGGCCACTAAAATAGCATGAGAAATAAAATGAGCCTGTGAGTAAAGTGGCGGGCCATGATCACAGTGACTACATCACCCACTAGAGCTGACGGTTCTATACAAATATGGATCTAGCACCATATGCCTGTGCCTAAGCAGGTAAACGGGTTCTTTATTTTCATGTCAGTCTAGTAAAAGACTCTTTCATGTAAGCCAAGGACTCTTTTATGTAAGTCAAGCAAAGGACTCTTTTATGTAAGTCAAGGACTCTTTTATGTAAGTCAAGTCAAGGACTCTTTTACATGCCTTAAAGCACAGTGGTGCTAGACCCACTTTTGTAGACCACTCGGCACTGGATGGATCATTATCACCCCCCCCCTCCCCCTCCACTTTCAAGACATTCCCTGGCAGCTACTTTAGGCTGGTCGCCCTAGGAGCCAGGATTAATGTGTGACATATCTGCCTTGATGTGGAATCAAACCTAAGACTTAAGGCCATAAGGCAAGCATCTAGCCCTTACACCACCATAGCTCCCTCTTTCCTATGAGTGTTAATCAATACCTGCTAATTTATTTCCGAGGCTAGTTCAAGGTCTCCAAGGGCACCCACCAATTTATATTTATAACAATCTGGTGAGTGTGCTTCATTCCTGGTGGTATTCACAGCTTAAATCTCTGTACATTCTTCAACTGGCTTCACAGTGTTACTATTTATTCGCATATTTCATGGACCAGGAGGTCCTATGAGTCAATTTATTTCTCTGACTACTTCACTGGCTCCAAGGGTACCCAGCAATTGATATATATATATATATATATATATATATATATATATATATATATATATATATATATATATATATATATATATATATATATATAATGACAATCTGGCATGTTTATTTAAAAGAAAACCATCACAGCAAGTGACTAAAGCAAGCTCCTTGCCATGGTAGTTACCTCAATGTATCCAGCATATATCAAATCTGGTTACATACATTTATTACATAAAATTTTAAAAAATGTTTTGTGAATAGTTATATTGTTGTATATGGTATATATGTATATAATTGTTGGCATTTGCTTGCTTTGAACTCAAGCATAGTCCACAAACGTGCTATTACTTTAGTGCATTGGACTGATATTTGTGCTTGTGGATTAGTTTTCCCTATCACCACGCCATCAGGGGAACCCACTCCCACTTCCGAAGTACTATATGACATATTCTTTACTTTTATAGTAAAAAAAAAACAAAGAAACTTTCACACAGCTTAAGATGTATAAGGTGCTAGACACATATTCTTCTTCTGTTGCTGCCCTTTAACCCCTGTTGAAGCTAATAGTACCAGTTCTGTGTTGGTTGACGAGACACCTCGTTCTCCCGAAGTGCCTCTCGTGTCTTACATATATTATATACAAATCTACAATAAATATAAACTAAACATGCATGTTGTATAATGAAAGATTCCACAGTGGAGAAAACTTCAATGTGATAATCCTGGGAAGGTTAACCCGGTCAACAAATGCCCGCAGAAGTCGGATGTGTCGGCCTAAAGGCACAAATAAACAGGCACAACTCAAAAACATTCGAGTGAGAGTGGAATGTCCTTCGAAGTACCCGGGAAGGTTAACCTGGTCAACAAATGCCTGGAGAAGTTGGATGTGTTGGCCTAAAGGCACAGATAAAAAGGCACAATGCAACTATATCTGAAAAAACAGTCCAGATGAACGCAGCAGAAGCAGAAGAAGAAGAAGAAGAAGAAGAAGAAGAAGGAGAAGAAGAAGAATGTGATAATGGAACAATAATGCAATCAATGAAGGCATATAAATGATATCAATACAATGGGTACATTAAATGTCAACAAAATAAACAGGACATAGCTTCTTAGCCAGGGAGACCGGCTAATCTATGGTATTACACACAATAAATACCAGCACGAAAAAGCTAAATTTCAAAGAGCCAAGCTGCAGGCTAGACGGAAAAGCTGGCAAGATAAAATAGTCTCTGAACTTTGAAAGAGACACTATGAAGTTGTGGAAGCTAATAAAACAACTTAATGATGAGGGCACAGGGCGAAACTCAAAACATTGCACTACATTAAGACGGAAACAACTTAACAGGAAAGCAAGCAGCTGACCATTTTGCGGACTCATTCGCGCAAGATAACAATGTCGAAATTAGTCCAGAGAAACAACAAGAGATTCGAGAGAAATGGCAACATACAGGACAGAATGAAATAGTACATGAGGTTCTGGAGGCAACTATCACAATCAGCGAACTGGAGCTAGCCATATCAAAACTGAAAATGAGAAAGTCACTAGTAGCTGCTGGTATCTCCAATGAAATGATCAGGGACCTAGGAACAGAGGCCAAAGCAAAGCTGTTGCAGATCTTCAATAACAGTTGGACCTTAGGCAGTGTTCCACAAGCCTGGAGAGAAGCAATCATGATACCCCTCCTAAAATCAGGTAAAGATAGTTCAACTGCCTCCAGCTACAGACCAATTAGCCTCATCAGCTGTCTCTGCAAAACAATGGAGTGCATCATCAATCGCAGACTGCAGTGATAATTGAAAGTGAAAACACCCGTGTGCCACAGCAGGTTGGCTCTAGGCAGTGCTACAACGTACCCCTCTCAAGACATTTAGGAAGCATTCCAAGAGAAGAAGCTGGTGCTTGCTGCATGGATAGATCTGAAGAAAGCCTTTGACAAAGTCTGGAAAGAAGGTCTGATGAAGAAACTGAGAAACTGTAAAGTCAATGGAAGAATGTACAAATGGGCGAAAGCGTACTTGCACAACAGAAGAGCACGGGTACAGATAGATGGACTCAAGAACAAGAAAGTACTACTGTGCCACGGTGTTCCCCAGGGCGGAGTCCTGTCCCCAACACTTATTCTAATCTTCATCAATGATCTTGTTGCTAATCTACCCAATGGAATTAAAGCAGCAATGTACGCCGATGACCTGGTTCTATGGAGCACAAATGAATATGCATCAGTGGCCACCAGATTACTACAAAGAGCTGTAGATACATTTGTTGCATGGGCAAATAGATGGTGTGTCGGCATAAACACTGACAAGTGCAGCACCACCCTATTTACCCTCTCTCCAAAACAAAAGGCAGGGATCATCCAGATAAATGAACACCCCTAAGAGAAGATAAAGAACCAACATACCTTGGAGTAACGTTTGATGGCAAGCTGACATGGAGAAAGCACATCAACAAAGCAGTAGCAAAAGCCAGAAGGAAAATAGCCACCTGAGAAAGCTAAGTGGAACAACATGGGGAGCCAGTGGGAAAATACTTAGCAAAGTTTATCAACAGCATACGACCACACCTGAAATACGGGTTTGCTGCGTGGTGCTCAGAATCAAAATCCATACTACAAGAGCTGGACAAAGTGCAAAATCAAGCACTTAGAGTCACCACAGGAGGGATGAGATCAACCCCTATAGTTAAAATTGAGATATTATGGAGGACACAAGCACTGAGAGAGCGCAGAGATACGAAAACGCTAATACAAGCAGAAAAGTTCCTCAGCTTGCCAGGCCACCCTATGAAGAACAGATGTGAAAACTTAGCTATGGGTCGGTTGAAAAGAAGTAGTTTTATCCACTATGCCAAGTGACTCTGCAGAGAAACCCCAATCTGCCCACAGTTGGTATCCCCCTGACAATTATTCCAGAGCGAACGCCATGGAAAAATGAACATAGACTATCACTACAAATCCAGACAAAAGTTAGAGGAATATTTGACAAGGAGGAACATAACAGTGTATAGCGCAGAACAGCCACTCTCTTTCTTGATGTAGAATACCCACAGGACCTCTGGATCCGAGTCTACACAGATGGGTCAGCACAAAATGCTCTTCGAAATGGAAGAGCGGGAGTGTACATAAAATACCCAAATAATACTACGGACACAGCTAGAGTACCGACAGGAAAGTACTGCCATAACTATGATAGTGAAATTGAGGCAGCCAAGATAGCAACAGAGAAATTACCAAATACGAGCCATGGTGCACAACCTGTGGTGCTATTGACAGATACAGAATCAGTATTCAAGGCGTTCATGTCTGGGAAATTGCCAGTACTAAGTTTCTGAAGTTAGCATTCTGCATAAGGTCACCATTCAGTGGATGCCATCCCACTGTGGAGTACTCGGAAACAACAGAGCTAATCGATTGGCTAAGGAAGGAGCAAAAGAAGAACAGCCTGATGTTACATACCACCAAAAGAAAAGAATGATCGAATCAGCCTGAAAGCCAGGACACAATAGATTACGCAACAAATGTATACAAAATTCAAGATGGGTTGATTCAGCCATGTGCACATGTGGATTGGCGTCGCAGACAGCAGAGCACACTCTCCAAGACTGCCCAAAATATAACATATCTATGGAAATCAATTCAAATCCCGAAACAACCACATAATTAATATCTATGGAAACCTTCTGGCCTAGAGAGACGACATTGGAAGATAAACTCAATGGACCTCTGAGTGAACTAAAAAAGACAGTTAAATTCATTCAAGAGATAACATTGCAGTTATAGACATATTTCAAAGGAACGAAAGAAGAAGAAGAAAAAGGAAGTACATAAATATGTTGGCACTTGTACCCACTCCTCGCCAGGTTCTAAGGTCTCAAGTGAATACACCTGTTGAAGAATGTCTTCGGCCAAACACACAACATCCACTGCATAGTGAAATTAAGAAGGTAAAGGTCAGCAGGTTCAAAAGAGGGAGGTCGTGGATGTGACCCATCCACGACCTCCCTCTTTTGAACCTGCTGACCTTTACCTTCTTAATTTCACTATGCAGTGGATGTTGTGTGTTTGTGAGGTAGGCACGTGCTCTGCAAATTTGTTTTCTTCTCCAATGGCTGGTAAATCAAGAAGATATTGCATCGCCCTGCATGCTGTATCTCTTGTACATCCAAGAATAATACGAGTAGCTTCGTTCTATTTCCTTTCCATCTGCTTACGGCTGAGAGTCAGGATCGCCATCGCGTACTCAAAAAAGACATGACCAGACCATCGTATAAAAGACATAGATGGCGCTGCTCACAGTTTGCTGCCGCCATCACCCGCATTGCAGCCAAACCCCGCTTGGCCTTTGTTAGCACCTGCTCTATATGCTCATTATAAGTAAGGCTTCGAGCAAAACGTATCCCCAGGTAATTCATTGCCTGCGTTCTTTCCAGTCTCTGAACACAGATTTACAGTTGAGTATTGACAATATGGTTATTCAAAGAGAACCATGTCACTGCTGCCTTCGTTGGGTTGACCAGTGCCCCAGATTCCACACACAAAGTCCTTATGCGATTTAGTTCGGTTTGTAGTTCCATAGCAACCCGATCTCTGTCCTTATCCTGACGATACACTAACACATCTTCGGCATATGACAATGTCCTCCCCGGTCCCGTGATCTGCTCGCTGGTAATTCTCACAATGTAGGCGTTGAATCCCAAAGAAATCAGGAGCCTTGGAATGTGATCAACATAGAACAATTAGTATAATGAGTCATATCACAAAGATTTTGCTTCGAATTATCATGCAAAGAGTGAGGACAAAAATACAACCTGAAATAGGGGAAGAACAATGAGGGTTTGTAGAAGGAAAGGGTACAGTAAATGCTGTGTATATGCTGCGAACAGTTATTGAACGTTCTATAGAAGTAAACAAGGATATACATCTTTGCTTTATTGACTACACAAACGCCTTCGATAGAGTAAGACATGTGAACATGGTAGATATGCTTGCAGATCTACAAATTGATGGGAAAGATATTAGATTTATAAAAAACATATATTGGAAACAACAAGCTGCCATAAGGATTGATAATGAAGTGGGACAATATCAGCCTATTAAGAGAGGTGTTAGGCAGGGATGTGTAATGTCTGCAGATCTTTTTTCCATGTACAGTGAAAATATTTTCAGAAATGTAGAAGATATAAATGGACATTGGAGGACGAAGCATCAATAACATTAGATATGCTGATGATACAGTATTGATTGCAGACAATGAGCAGGATCTGCAACAATTAGTAGATGCGGTTGTTGCACACAGTGAACAACTGGGGTTAGAATTAAATTGTAAAAAGACACAGATTATGGTCGTCACTAGAAAGAACGAAATACCACAATGTAATATACAAATAAATGAGAATACTCTTAAACAAGTACAATTCTCGGTACAATTATCTCGGAACGGTCATAACTGTCAGGGGCTTATATGTAAGTAATAGTGTAAGTGCCGGTATGTAAGCGAGAGTCAGTGTAAGCATAGCTGAGGTCAAGGGCAGTAGGAGACATCACGGCTTGGCTAACGGAGGGTCAAGCAAGAAGCCCGTGAACAGACCCACGTGATGTGGGAAGGTCAAGGAGGACGGAGGCAGTGTGGGTGAGACAGCGAATAGAGACGGACGTGTGGAGATCTAGCGAGTGATAGAACGATCGAACGATAGTGTTGTGACGGATAGATGGAGATGAACGTTGTGTATTGATATTCGAGGAATGTACCAACTGTGATATGTGCGAGATGATGTGAGACTGTGATTGCGAATGGTCATACGGGCGACAGTGTAAATATCGCCCATGTGAGCGAGCGTTTGGCTTCTTGTGTCGAATGATTGCTTGAGCGCGAAGTGTGACCATATTGTCATCCTGTAGTATAAAGCAATAAAGGTGGTTCAGGAGATAGCTCCTGCGAGTTTCCGATTGCAGTCATGTGTTATTAGTATATGTGTCGTAGATGTTGTAATTTGCCTGTCCAAGTCCAGTGAGCTAGAAGGAGCAAATAGTTAGGACTCTGACAGGTATAATGGTGCCAGAAGTACACACGAACCACATTCCCAATTAAAATGCATAAAAGAACGCTACTTATGTAAAGAAGAAGATAAATTGCATAATTCTGTAACAATTTATAAATCGGAGAGTTGTTAACAAAATCAGAACGAAAATAACATCATTTCTTTCCACAGCAGGTTTCAATTCTACAAAGCGACCGACGTAACCAGAACAGGTCAACGGTAGCCAGCACGAGAATCACGTTCCTGTACATCAAGCGTTCGAGTAAACAGCAGATAAAGATAAGTTGATTAATTTTGATTGCTAATTACCCAAATCTGCAGTCTTCGAGTTGCTTGTATAAAAATCATCATTGGGGTAGTTAAATATTAATTAACAGAAAATGATGTCGGATGATGAAGATCAATCACATTTATGGGGCACAAATCATTACAGAGAGTTGCTAGATTTTTTTGATGGTACACGGGCACAAGTCAAAGCAAATTGTAATATAAAACATGACCTAATACGTGATTGGACACAGAAATTTGAAAAGAAAATGCAAGACTACAAAATCCCAAAAGATTATTGGGGTTTATGGTACACGGGACACTTACCAATAAAAAGTAAAAAACTGAGTGAGATCATACCAGATTTGTCAAGGGCAGACTATGAATATGATAAAACAAAGATATTAAAACACTATGTAAACTATTTCGAGACTCTAAAATTAGAGGTACAAAATTTGAAACCAGCCACAGACAAGTCATTCACCCAGTATATAAGGGAAATAGAAGAATTTTTCAGAAAGCTAACATTTGAAATTAAACAGACAGACAACAATCAAGAAGCAATAAATTTCTTAGTAGTGGAACAACTAAAAGCAACACTCCCAGCCGAATGCGGAAAATATTTAGAAGAACACAACACAGAGCCTATCAAAAATTTACTAGAAAAATGCCGCGAATATTACAACCAAAGTATGAACCTGGTTAAGAACACTCAACAGAAGAGTACTGGAAGGGCAAATGCATCTGCAGCCACAGACTGTCAAAACAAATCACAGAAAACAAAACCAGTACTGTGCAAACATTGTAACACCCCACATACAGAAAATGGAATATGCGATAAGAATCCCACTTATCAAGAATACCTGAATACTATTATAACACAAAAACTGGGGAAGGTAAATCAAAGGAAATATAGAACAAAATGTCATTTTTGCCTGGCCTACGGCCACAGACGTTTCGAATGTGAAGGAGTAAAAAGAATACAGAAAGCAAAAGCAAATGCAGCCACAAACATTACAACAAACAGTTCAGCAAAGAACTTAGAAAAAGTAAACATCACAGAAACGAAAACAAGACCAAATTCTGCAAATACAGAACAGACTGAGTTTTACCCAACAGACTTCGTACCATATTTCAATAACGTTGTCAACAGCAGTCAGCCGCACTCCTTAGTAAAAGAGGAGAATATTCCACAAGCAAGAAATGAAATGAACAAAACATCCAGACTGTCGTTAGGAAAACTAACATTCCATGAGGGATACATTAATGACACAGTATGCACATGTGTACGCGACACAGGGTCCTGTATTATCGGTCTTCGGAAGACCCTAGCTGATCCTAAAGACTACCTAGATGAGTACATCTATTGCAGAACTGTTGCAGGGACAGTAGAGAAATATCCTATGGCATGGGCCAATATAAAATCACCCTTCCTATCAGGCAGAGTAACTTGCGCATTATTAGACAATCCATGCTGCGATTTATTGATTGGAAATGTATTAAATGTAACAGACCACACAGAATCCAAAACCCAGACATGGCAGGAAGTTAACACCACAACAAACACTGCCTTAACCACACCATGCATCATACAACAACATGATGAACAGACCAAAGTACCACACCAGACCACCGTGACTACCATCTCACAACAAGAAAAAACAGAAACTGGTGTGTATCAACAAAGAAAAGAAGGTACAGATAACAAGCATTTCACAAGGGCTAGAAAAGATCACAAAACATCAGGTTACATGTTATACCTCCTGTTAACTACACACATGCCCAAGTGCACACAATGGATGGTTCTAATCGCACTACTCATGGTAAATGCAAAACAAATGACTTCACAAACAATTTTATTCACACATCATCATGACGCAACACAGATGATATTACTCATGACAAACCAGCTAACTTTGTTACTTACATCATTACTGGTGAACCAAAGTTTGTTGTTACCACTGATAAACACTATGTCAAATCAACTAAGACACATACTTATGCTGAACAATGTAAATCATCAGTCGGTGGAATTACTGACAAAAATCAGCAATAAAGTACCCTACATATTTTGGAAAATATACACAAATTGCAGAAAAGTGTACAAACATGCACGATTACAGTTCAAAACTATACATGGTGTATTATTATTATTTGAACTATTGGATGTATACACACATGTACGAGTGCAGGTTTGGAGATAGCACTCAAAATGATCTCAACATTAAATTTGAAAATCCCCACCCGTCGGAAAATTAATTTTAACAGTAACCCACTTTATCTCCTTAGATCGAGTAACTCCAGAATTGCCTTGTCTGCTGTACGACTCCAGCGCTATGATACTAGCACACTTCATTGTATAGACCAACATAAAAGTTCCTTCAACGTGAAAAGTTTCATCGGCAGAACAGTAAGACTCAACATGTGATTTCAGGTATCTAACAATAAGCTATACCCATATTGACTTCGGTTCAAACGAGTATCTACAGAGTCCACATTTTGAAATCGACTAACAACGACAAGAACTTCACAAGTACAGACATTCATTTCCAGTGATCAGTTTAAGAAACCAGATGCCAACCTACAAACTATGGCAAAGACAGTTACAGACAGACGCACCATGGCCACACTCCCAAGTAAGGCCACCGAACTTAAAACATTAATACATATTTTACAGGTGTGAACTCCAGTAATTTTACAGAAAGGATTTATAAATTGTCCAAATGTGGTGCAAAGTCTTAAATACTATACAGAATGAAAGACAATATCATGATATACAGAATACGTCAATAATCGGTTCAGAAAGAAGAAATGCCAAATGTTCCTGCACCGCAATGAACAGTGAACAATGGTAATTTAAGTACGTGTGCATAACTTTCACAGGACAAGAACAGTATCCTATAAATGCATAAAGGCAGCGACGATGAACATTTTATTGTAAATTTATTAACTCCATAACATCCAATGTCTAATTTTATTATTATAGTAGGTTGTATTGTTAGAATGTGATATGTACATATAAGCGTAAGTACAGTGTGAAAAGTATACGTTGTAATGCTGAGAATCAACGCCTGGCAATCCCAATACGCGAGTGTTACCAAACTTGCCTTGGTAAGTCATTGGTAGTCATCCGCGTGTGGTGGATGGCCCGACGAATGACGCTTAGCAATAGTGGTACAAAAGTAACATCACAATATCATAACAAGAAGTAACATACCAACAGGGTTATACCAATCAATCAATCAATCATGTGCCATGCCGGAAAGCGTGGGCGGTCATGATTCGCCATTTCACTCGATCACCAGAGTCGTGGATCAGCTCAGTGTTCCTGTCTCGTCCATGCCATGTGGCCAAGCCATCCAGGTATTTTCCTCTCGGTCTTCCTCTTGGTCTGTTCCCTTCGATCTTGCCAGCTGTCACTAAGTTCTCCAGTCCATTTCTTCTCATAACATGTCCAACAAATTTTGACTGTCTACGTCTAATTTCTCTAATCAATCTACGATTTTCATTTGTCTCTTGTAGTACTTGTTCATTGGTTTTTCTGTCTGTCCATGGTATTCTTTGCATTTTCCTCAGAAACCACATTTCTGCAGCCATCAGATGTTTTTCTGCTTGACTGCACATTGTCCAAGTTTCACATCCATACAAAAGAACAGGCTCTATGTATCCCCTCAACACTCTTTTTCTCGTTTCAATTGACATCATTTTATTGGTCAGAATGTTTTTCATCTTGCTAAAGGCTACTTTCGCAATGGCGATTCTTGTTCTAATCTCTTCAAGGCATCTGCCATCAGATGTTATGACTGTTCCGAGATAATTGAACCGATTCACTTGTTGAAGAATATTCCCATTTACTTGTATATTACATTGTGGTACTTCGTTCTTCCTAGTGACGACCATAACCTGTGTCTTCCTACAATTTAATTCCAACCCCAGCTGCTCACTGTGTACAACCACAGCGTCTACTAATTGTTGCAGATCCTGTGCATTGTCTGCAATCAATACTGTATCATCTGCATATCTAATGTTATTTATGTTTTGTTCTCCAATGCTGATTCCATTTAGGTCTTCTACATTTCTGAAAATATTTTCACTGTATAGGGAAAAAAGATCTGGAGACATTACACATCCCTGCCTAACACCTCTCTTAATAGGTTGGTATTGTCCTACTTCATTATCAATCCTTGTGGCAGCTTGTTGTTTCCAATATATGTTTTTTATAAGTCTAATGTCTTTCCCATCAATTTGTAGATCTGCAAGCATATCCACAATGTTGACATGTCTAACTCTATCAAAAGCCTTTGTGTAGTCAATAAAGCAAAGATGTATATCCTTGTTTACTTCTAAAGCACGTTCAATAACTGTTCGCAGCATATACACAGCATTTACTGTACCCTTTCCTTCTACAAAACCACATTGTTCTTCCCCTATTTCAGGTTGTATTTTCTTCCTCACTCTTTGCATGATAATTCGTAACAAAATCTTTGTGATGTGACTCATTATACTAATTGTTCTATGTTGATCACATTCTAAGGCTCCTGATTTCTTTGGGATTGCAATAAATACAGAATTACATAATTCAGAAGGTATATCTCCAGTATCATATAATGTGTTCAGCAGTCTAGTGACTTGCTCTAGTCCAAATTCTTCTAGAGCTCAAATCATTTCTGTTGTGATGTTATCTGCACCGGGGGCCTTGCCAGCTTTCATATGCTTAAGAACATTTTGAATCTCCATCTTTAAAATTGCTGGTCCTTCATTATTAAATCTAATAGCATACTGTTCCTCTCTGTTATCATTATACAGGTCTCTCACATAATCTGTCCATACATGTAGAATCTGATCTTTTTCTATTATGACTTTGCCATCTTTAGTTTTTAGACAGCCTGTTGATGTACTTGTTCTTTTATTAGTAAGTTCCTGAACTCTTTTGTGCACTAATTTGGTATTTTGACTGTTGTGTTGTTTTTCAATTTCTAAGCACTTTTCCTCAAGCCATGATTCTTTTGCCTTCCTACATAATATTCTGACTTGTCTGTGAATTTCTTCATACTTGGCATCTTATACCAACCAAAGAGATTAATAATAACTCTCCAGAACAGTAAACGAGGTGTACCCAAAAAGGGAAACAAGTCAAGGTCTGACATAAAAAGAGGTAAGGGGGACTATTATATTATTATTATTGTGTTGCGTATCCCTTACGGGACGTTGCAGTCAACACCAGCATTTTTTCAGCTGCTGTTGATGTACTAGGCAAGTGTTACGTTCAGTAGTTTGCCATTGCTTTCTGAACGACCGGCCCCTATACCTTTTTCGAAAAAACCAGCACCACCGTGTTTCGATTGATAGCTCTTTCTTGATTCGGTGGGTGGTGGTGCATGGCCGTTCTTAGTTGGTGGAGCGAGTATCCCACCTTTTCGCCTGTCCTTTCGGTCAGATCGGTAACACTGGTAGCCTCTGATTTTGAAGGCTATATTTTCGTTGAGGTGGGTTTCTTGCAAGCAACATGAAGTATATTCGAACCATGACCACAACAGTGACATAGCGTGCTCATAAAGAATCGATTAGGGTGCATTAAATAGAGACGAGGGGGACCACGTCTGAATAGAGAGAAAATTTAAGAATGCTGTAAGAGGAAGTTGTAGCCTTATTCCAGGCGTGAATCAATGGAGAATCCTTAAACCAGCATAGCCACAATAACTATGAGATGATAGTACACAACGAATCGATTGGGAAACATGAACAGAATGTAATGTCACGGAGTGGGGGATTGAAGAATATAACGAGGTATGGCAAGTAGACCCAACCAGAACATTTGCCAGACCACGACAAAACCTTGAGAGAAACCTCAGTACTGAAAAAGAGAGAACAATATTTAAAGTTAATCTCAGAAAAGATCAGAATATAAAGGGACGCAAGCGTATACTGATGATCATACAATCCCCTGACAAGGTTTAAAAGATGTACCAAGAGTAACAACAGCAGAATGTGTCACATTTCCAAGAGAAAGTGCCACATTGTTTGTGCGGGGGGAGAGTGTCAGGGTCTTATATGTAAGTAATAGTGTAAGTGCCGGTATGTAAGCGAGAGTCAGTGTAAGCATAGCTGAGGTCAAGGGCAGTAGGAGACATCACGGCTTGGATAACGGAGGGTCAAGCAAGAAGCCCGTGAACAGACCCACGTGATGTGGGAAGGTCAAGGAGGACGGAGGCAGTGTGGGTGAGACGGCGAATAGAGACGGACGTGTGGAGATCTAGGGAGTGATAGAACGATCGAACGATAGTGTTGTGACGGATAGATGGAGATGAACGTTGTGTATTGATATTCGAGGAATGTACCAACTGTGATATGTGCGAGATGATGTGAGACTGTGATTGCGAATGGTCATACGGGCGACAGTGTAAATATCGCCCATGTGAGCGAGCGTTTGGCTGCTTGTGTCGAATGATTGCTTGAGCGCGAAGTGTGACCATATTGTCATCCTGTAGTATAAAGCAATAAAGGTGGTTCAGGAGATAGCTCCTGTGAGTTTCCGATTGCAGTCATGTGTTATTAGTATATGTGTCGTAGATGTTGTAATTTGCCTGTCCAAGTCCAGTGAGCTAGAAGGAGCAAATAGTTAGGACTCTGACAATAACATCTGATTGGAGGTGCCTTGAAGAGATTAGAACAAGAATCGCCATGGCGAAAGTAGCCTTTAGCAAGATGAAAAACTTACTGACCAATAAAAAGATGTCAATTGAAACGAGAAAAAGAGTGTTGAGATGCTACATAGAGCCTATTCTTTTGAATAGATGTGAAACTTTGACAATGAGCAGTCAAGCTGAAAAACATCTGATGGCAGAAATGTGGTTTCTGAGGAGAATGCAAAGAATATCATGGACAGACAGAAAAACCAATGACCAAGTACTACAGGAGACAAATGAAAATCGTAAATTGATTAGAGAAATTAGACGTAGACAGTCAACATTTTTTGGACATGTTATGAGAAGAAATGAATTGGAGAACTTGGTGACAACTGGCAAGATCGAAGGGAACAGACCAAGGGGAAGACCGAGAAGTAAATACCTGGATGGCTCGGCCACATGGCATGGTCAAGACAGGAACACTGAGCTGATCCACGACTCTGGGGATCGAGTGAAATGGCGAGTCATGACCGCCCACGCTTTCCGGCATGACACATGATTGACTGATTGAGGCGTTGAAAAGCACCGGAAATAATGGTGATCCCTGTGGCAGGGCCGGATATATTGTTGTTGGTTCATAAGTCCAACTGACAATCTAAAAACTACTTTCCGTTGGAAGAGGGCTGCAGCGATCCAACTACGGAGGAATGGACTTACCTAGAGTTCAAAAAGCTGAAACAGTAAAACATCCAACGGTACTCTATTGTACGCATCCCCAAGATTAATCGCATGTTTTAAAGCATGAGTGGAAACCTTCATAGACATCATGGACAAAAACTGCTGCGTTGGTCCAGGTTTCTCTGTTTGAACGGTACCCTCCAAGGCTAGGTGGGAAACAACCTTCCCCTTCTATTTGAGTTTATATTTTTCTGGCAATTAACTTCTCCAGCAGCTCGCCTATTGTATTTTGCTTGGTTATTACCCGGTATCCCTGAGTTTTTGTGTAGTCTTTGCCATGCTTTGCCGGTCTCTGTGGCCAAGGGCTTGCGAACGCGGTTTGTGAGCCCGTATACCCGGGTTCGAAACACAGCGGTGCTGGTTTTTTTCGAAAAAGGTATAGGGGCCGGTCGTTCAGAAAGCAATGGCAAACTACTGAACGTAACACTTGCCTAGTACATCAACAGCTGCTGAAAATGTTGGTGTTGACTGCAACGTCCCGAAAGGGATACGCAACACCAAAAAAAAAAAAGAAAAATTTGCTATGCTTCGGCAAGGGAACCAGATAGCTGTTTAACCACGTCTCCTTGATGCTAGCACTCAGTATACTGTTGTTGTACATGTCTGCTAGTTCCTCTAGCTCGTTGTCGGTGCACATATTAATGTCATCATACCTTATACCATCTGGCCCTGGTGCGCTGTTTTTTGTTCGCCGAAGCACAGCCTTGATCTCTTTCACTGTCACTATGTCTTCATTTGCAATGTTCTGGGCCTTACACCTATCTGAGGTAACCGCTTTGGCAAAGTTTCGGCCTCTCATGTCTGTCTGGTTGCTCTGATCTAGATAGTGTTCGAAAAGGGCTTTGCTCTTATTCTCGTCAGACCTCTGCCAGATAAGGTCAGCACTTTGGAAGTCAGAAACACTCTCATTCTTGACTACCCCCATTCATACTTTTATGTAGTCGCCAGAACAATTTCAGTGACTTGTCTATGCTTATTCTTTGACACAACTCTGCCCATATTTCACTTTTAACTACTTTAATGAGTTTAAAAAAAAAAAAAAAAACTAACTGTGGTGTCCATCTCTCTTTCCAAGTGCACAAGAAGACTAGGGTCAGCAACTCTTTATCTTCTTGCCATTTCCTTACAGCACAACACTTATCCACCCAAGCCTTCTCCACCTCATAATTCCACCAAGGTGGCTGATACAAGCCTTTTTTCCATGCGATGATAATTCCTGCGCTTGTCACGCCTTATTTTACTCACCACATCTTGAGCTGAACTGTCATACTTAAAGGTCTTGACCGTTGACGTATGCTGCCTGGTTCTGCCGTTCTTCACCAATATGCTGCAAGGTCGCTGCCATGGTGCCCTAGGACACCCCCCATCTACACACTGTAGTGAGTGAAGAAGACACCAGCGCCAGTTCAATAACACTGTTCTCGTCACCAGGACGACTTGCTGTCCTGGTGACACAGCCTTTGTTGATACAAACAAAGTCACTAGTTTTAAGTGTCGCCTCAAGCTCCCCCCTCCCCTGTGTGTTGGAAGAAATGTTACCCCATGATTTACCCTTAGCGTTGAAATCGCCACAGAAAATGACATTCCTCTCGTGACATAAAATGTCACTCAAACACTGCCATCTCTGGGAATCCACACTCGCGTTACAGGCATAAACAATCGCCAACACGAACCCAAATTGTTGTTCATCTACTCCCTCATCTATTTCATGTTGAATTCTTTCTTGTATAACCTTGAGTAGTATCTTAGTTATGTGGCTCATTAAGCTAATAGTTCTGTAGTCCTCACAATCAACAACTCTTGGCTTCTTGGGCAGTGTGGTGAAAATGAATGTTTTCAAATCCTTGTGTTATATATGCAGCTGAGGGAAAAAAGATGAGAAATATAATAATAGAAGAGTGGTATGTTACTCATCTCATCTCATCATGTTCCTCTTGTACCTTGCGGTGTCGAGGTGAAGTATAAACTTCGTGAGAGTGCCAGATTATGGGCTTCATATATCGATATTCCCATGGACTCTGCTATTCCCTCCGTCCAACGTTTACGTGGTTGGCCTCTTCCTCTGTTTCCATCTGGTCTGTACATCATTGCTTGTTGTGGTATGCTGTTACTGGTAACCTACTTGCATGGCCAAACCATTTGACTTGCTGCTTTCTAATAAAATCTAGTGCTGCTTTAACCCCCACTTTAGTCCTGATTTCTTCATTTCTGATCTTATCTCTTCTTGATACGTTGAGTATTCTTCTCAGGAACCTCATTTCTGTTGTTGTGATTTTTCTTTTCTCTTTTTCTGTATGTTATTACTACTATCATATACTCTTTACGGTGACGTGAGGTAGAACGCGCAACTCTGACTGAGTTCGGGCCAAAGAAGACAAGTAAAAAGAGAGAAAACCTCTCACCACCACCAACTTACGAGAATACTTACATATCTAACCATTCACAGAACAGACACTGAAGTCCTAGAAAGAGCGTCAATGCCCAGTATCCACACTATACTAATGAAGAATCAGATTCGCTGGGCTGGTCACTTAACTCGCATGCCAGATCACAGATTCCCTAAACAAATTTTTTACGGCGAGCTGCATTGTGGTAAACGCTCCCAACGCGGCCAGAGGAAACACTTTAAAGACATTCTGAAAATCTCACTGAAAGCTTCTGTAATTCATCATGACACCTGGGAGGCACCTGGCTGCTGCCAAAGACTGAAATTCGTGGCGTGCATCATTACACAAGGGTGCAGTCACTTGTGAGGCAACCAGGACTGCAAGAGCTGTGAAGAAAGGACTGGAAAGAAAAACCACTGCAGGAGACCCTCCTCCTGGAACGTCAAGAATTCTTTGCCCACATTGTCAAAGAACATTTTGAGCCAAAATAGGCCTTATTAGCCATCTTAGAACTGATGGCTCCATACTTTCAACCCTCCTCCTGGAACGTCAAGAATTCTTTGCCCACATTGTCAAAGAACATTTTGAGCCAAAATAGGCCTTATCAGCCATCTTAGAACTGATGGGTCCATACTTTCAACCCCACTGGATGAAATGAATGGTCATCATCATTCTTGATGGACAAACAACACAACATCTAATCATTCCAGCAGCCCGATGGGTTTACAAAATTTATATTAATCTAGCATAGATCAAATGACAAACACATTTGAGAATAATGCTGTGTCCAGTATATCACAAACATTTCAGGAAGAAAGATGATTGGTTGATTTCATCATGTTACATGAAAAACAGATAAATATCAAAGGGGGAATAACTCTCGAGGCCACTAAAATAGCATGAGAAATAAAATGAACCTGTGAGTAAAGTGGCGGGCCATGATCACAGTGACTACATCACCCACTAGAGCTGACGGTTCTATACAAATATGGATCTAGCACCATATGCCTGTGCCTAAGCAGGTAAACGGGTTCTTTATTTTCATGTCAGTCTAGTAAAAGACTCTTTCATGTAAGCCAAGGACTCTTTTATGTAAGTCAAGCAAAGGACTCTTTTATGTAAGTCAAGGACTCTTTTATGTAAGTCAAGTCAAGGACTCTTTTACATGCCTTAAAGCACAGTGGTGCTAGACCCACTTTTGTAGACCACTCGGCACTGGATGGATCATTATCACCCCCCCCCCCCCCTCCCCCTCCACTTTCAAGACATTCCCTGGCAGCTACTTTAGGCTGGTCGCCCTAGGAGCCAGGATTAATGTGTGACATATCTGCCTTGATGTGGAATCAAACCTAAGACCTAAGGCCATAAGGCAAGCATCTAGCCCTTACACCACCATGGCTCCCTCTTTCCTATGAGTGTTAATCAATACCTGCTAATTTATTTCCGAGGCTAGTTCAAGGACTCCAAGGGCACCCACCAATTTATATTTATAACAATCTGGTGAGTGTGCTTCATTCCTGGTGGTATTCACAGCTTAAATCTCTGTACATTCTTCAACTGGCTTCACAGTGTTACTATTTATTCGCATATTTCATGGACCAGGAGGTCCTATGAGTCAATTTATTTCTCTGACTACTTCACTGGCTCCAAGGGTACCCAGCAATTGATATATATATATATATATATATATATATATATATATAATGACAATCTGGCATGTTTATTTAAAAGAAAACCATCACAGCAAGTGACTAAAGCAAGCTCCTTGCCATGGTAGTTACCTCAATGTATGCAGCATATATCAAATCTGGTTACATACATTTATTACATAAAATTTTAAAAAATGTTTTGTGAATAGTTATATTGTTGTATATGGTATATATGTATATAATTGTTGGCATTTGCTTGCTTTGAACTCAAGCATAGTCCACAAACGTGCTATTACTTTAGTGCATTGGACTGATATTTGTGCTTGTGGATTAGTTTTCCCTATCACCACGCCATCAGGGGAACCCACTCCCACTTCCGAAGTACTATATGACATATTCTTTACTTTTATAGTAAAAAAAAAACAAAGAAACTTTCACACAGCTTAAGATGTATAAGGTGCTAGACACATATTCTTCTTCTGTTGCTGCCCTTTAACCCCTGTTGAAGCTAATAGTACCAGTTCTGTGTTGGTTGACGAGACACCTCGTTCTCCCGAAGTGCCTCTCGTGTCTTACATATATTATATACAAATCTACAATAAATATAAACTAAACATGCATGTTGTATAATGAAAGATTCCACAGTGGAGAAAACTTCAATGTGATAATCCTGGGAAGGTTAACCCGGTCAACAAATGCCCGCAGAAGTCGGATGTGTCGGCCTAAAGGCACAAATAAACAGGCACAACTCAAAAACATTCGAGTGAGAGTGGAATGTCCTTCGAAGTACCCGGGAAGGTTAACCTGGTCAACAAATGCCTGGAGAAGTTGGATGTGTTGGCCTAAAGGCACAGATAAAAAGGCACAATGCAACTATATCTGAAAAAACAGTCCGGATGAACGCAGCAGAAGCAGAAGAAGAAGAAGAAGAAGAAGGAGAAGAAGAAGAATGTGATAATGGAACAATAATGCAATCAATCCATCCATCCATCATGTGCCATGCCGGTAAGCGTGGGCGGTCATGTTCTGCCATCTCACTCGATCAACAGAGTCGTGGATCAGTTCCGCAATCAATGAAGGCATATAAATGATATCAATACAATGGGTACATTAAATGTCAACAAAATAAATTATTTTTGCATGCTACAGATCACTTCTTTTATGAAGATGATAGAAAAATAAAACATGTATGTTTCTTATTTTTCATCTTTATTCCTTGTTTTGAATCTATGTATCATCTTAACAAGAGACATCACGAGTGAGCTTTGGCGTGTGCTTCATTCGTGGTGGTATTCACAGCCTAAATCTCAGTCAAGATGTTTTGAACATGTTACGAGAAGATATAAACCGGACAACTTGGTGAAAACTGGGAAGGCATAGAAGTAGATATCTAGATGGCTTGGCCACATGGCGTAACTGAGACAAAAAAACACAGAGCTGATCTATGACTGTAGTGATCGTGTAAGATGGCACAACATAACAAGATGGCATCATTCGCTTAGAAAGCTATGGCAAACTACTGAATGTAAAATTGCCTAGGAAATCACAAACAGCCAAAAAATGCTGGGGTTTATTGCGGTGTCCTGTAAAGAACATGAAAATAAACTTTAACATAATACTATTGGTGTTAACATTGCTTATTGTTTATGATTTTGTCTCTGTCCGTTATTTAGAATTCGTCACAGGCATTTCAATTTTGCTGTTTCCCTTTTCCTTTATTGTTAGAATCCCAGTCTGCCTTTGATAGTATAACACTGGCAACAACAAAATAGTTTTGAACAGTGCTCTTTTTGTATACGTTAGATACATTCATCTTCTTCTAGCCATCATCATCACCATCTTCCACTTTTGCCATCAAGTGTATTGGGAAAGATTAGTTGAAGTTCCAGGGCCCAATGGGTGGCATTAGGTAGTGTCATTCTATGTGGCCAAGTCATCCTACCTTTTGGTATCTCCTGTGGTCTTTGATCTTTCTTGGCAAAGGCGGGATTTTAGCAGACGGCATGGAATGAATCTAGCCAGACTTTTCTGAGTCTTCTATGTAAACTTGTATTTCTTCTTTTTGTTCTCCTTTTGTCTTTTATGCTCCACTGAAGCATAACCCCCCAACTAACTCATGCCAAACCATCCTATCTTTTGATGTCTCCTGCAGCTTGTTCCATGCCCCTCCCCCCTCCCTATAGTATCCACCTGTCTCTTATTCACTTTTAAGTGTGTTTTTTGGCATCCCTATATTTCATTTACTGATGTACGAGGGGGGTTCAAATGAAAACCCTAAAAGTGTGATAGAAATTACAATAACCATGCCATTGTCTTGTAACCTGTCAATATTGTTGTTAATGATGTCAAGAGTGTTAAGCACATGACATCATGGTGCAGACGAACACAGTGACATAAGAACAGTTTAAAGATGGCCACCCCACTTTTGACATGCACCAAAGAGGAGTGGGGTTCTGTTATCCATTTTTTGATCAGTGAATGGGTGAAACCTATAGAAATTCATCGGCATATGAAGGTCCAGTATGGTGATGCATACCTGTCAGTCCAGCAAGTGTATGAGTGGAGTAAGAAGTTTCAACACATTTCGGTCCGATGAAGTGGTACAGCAGGTGATGCATGAGTGGTTACACATGCAACCAAGAACATTTTTTCTACAGGAATCCAAGCACTTTATCAGCGCTCAAGGACTTGCATTGATCGCAGTGGTGACTACATTGAAAAATTATACATTTGTTCTGTACTTTTTCAGAATATAATCACACACACACACAAAATATTTATTGTTTTCATTAAGAGCCCCCTAGTATTCACCTCCATTTCTTATTCACTTCTCCGTGTGTATTTTGGCATCCCTATATTTTATTATTTATGTTATTATATATAATATTTTACACAGATTGTGCCTAAATGTGCAATTAAAGTAAATGATGTTATTTTGGGGCAAGTGCATAAATTCAGATATCTAGGCACATGGATAACATCAGATGGAAGATGCATCACTGAGATAAAGAACAGTAAAGGACAAGCAAAAACTGCATTCTATTAAATGAAGAACGTTTTGTGCAATAAGTCATTGTTCTTGAAAGTTAAAAAACATTTCTTGTATGTTACATAGAACCAATTTTACCGAAGAGAACAAGAAGCAATCTTCAGACTCCTCACAGGACATAACAGGCTGAAATACCACTTGTTCAATAAACTAAAGATAGGAGATACCGATGAATGTAATTGTGGAACTGGTAAAATGACAGCTAAACATTTGCTGCAGGAGTGCCCAACGTATGCAGAACAGAGAAAGATATTTTGGCCTACACCTGCTTCATTTGAGGACAAGCTCTATGGAGATATCAACAAGCTCAAGTTGATTGCAGCTTACTTTATCTACATTCAAGTTAACATCTAAAGGTGCATGAAGAAGTATTTAGACTGCCCACTTCACACCACAGGTATGTGGGTTACAAAAGCGTCTCAGAGGCATGAAATGGAATATTGCTTGGCTAGCAAATTCATTATGTGGGAAGTCAGAATCAAAAGCTCATTGTGTGGGCATTATCAAAGGTGAAAAAAGCGCCCCAGTGGCATGAAATGGAATATTGCTTGGATAGCAAACCCATTATATGGAAAGTTCGAATCGAAAGCTCATTGTGTGGGCTTCATAAAAGGTGGGAAAAGTGTCCTAGTGGCATGAAATGGAATATTGATTGGATAGCAAATCCATTACGTGGAAAGTCCGGATCGAAAGTTCACTGTGTGGATGTCATCTGCAGACTGCATTCTTCTGGTTTTCGGAGGAACAGCCTATGGTGAACGGAAGACCCAACATACGGAAGTGAGGCTAAGCAGCCATGTGCAGGACATGACAATTCCTTGGGTGAGTCCAGGACCAGAGAGCTATGTGTCGGCTCTGCAATTATGGAAGCCTCCTTGGATGGTGGGGAATACCCGTGGTCTGCCCCTGCCTTTCCTTGAGGGCTGACCAGGATGTCTTTGGCTGTTCTAAATAGGCCAGCTGTGATGGGGGATAACACCACAAAAGTGAGAGTCAAATGTCCTAAGAAACCACGGGAAGGTTAACCCGGTCAACAAAAGCCTGCAGAAGTCGGATATGTCGGCCTAACGGTATAAGAACGCAGCTCTGCTGTAAACAGGTACACCGCAATCACGTTAAAAAAAAAAAAACTCCTGATGAATGTAGAAGAAGAGGAAGAACCAATTTTAACATACGGCTACAAATGATGGACAATTAGTAAATGGGCAAAAAAATCTCTGGAAGCCTTAGAGATGTGGTTTTATAGAAGAATGATGAAAATTAATTGGACAGCCAAAATGAGCAATCTGGACTTTTGAGGGAAGCTAAGTCGCAAAGACAACTTATCACAAACATCAGAAAGAGGCAGTCTTCGCTTTCTTGTCACGTTATGAGAGGACAAAAACTGGAACATGTCGTGACAACTGGAATGATTTGCAGAAAGAGAGACAGAGGAAGACAGTGGAAGAAGATTCTTGACAGTCTTGTGTCATGGCATGGAAGGGAGTCAACACATGAATTGATCCATGCCGTTGGAGATCGCAATTTGTGGAGACGCATGATTGCCCACGCCAGCTGGCAAGGCATTGGATGATGATATTTTATTTAATCTGTTATACTGCCCTCAGGTTTCTCAGTGTGTGTCCTATCCACTACCAGCGTATTTCGCCACATCTTGATTCCCTCAAATCTGTCTTATTCTTTCTCTGAGCTCTACACTGGATATATTCCTGGCCAGCAATACAGTGCAAACCCGATAAGGCGAACTCACCTAGGACCCAAGAATTAGTTCTTCTTATCAGAAATTCCTCTTATAAGAGTTCAAGCATATAGTAATGTATTTACAACGTACAATACAAGATTGTTCTTCACATCAGAAATTCGCCACATCTGAGATTGCCTTAAGCGGTTTGCACAGTATTCTGTACTGAACTGAACAAACTATGTTGTGTTCAGTTTGATGTCATAGGCAGTCAGTGCAGATTCACTCAGTACCGATTCAGTCAATGTGGATTCAGTTGGACGGATCAACCTTATTCTTGTTGCCATAATCCAGCTCGGCACCACCAGTCACATTGATGTTAATCCCCGTGCAGAATGTGGCGTCTGCTGCCAGGAACAAACACACCAAGCCACACTCTTCTGACGTGCCAAACCTCCCAAGGAGCTGTGGATGTAAACAAATTTCATGAACACACCTCTCAGAAATGTAATATTTCATGAACAAACTTCTCAGAAAAGTCATATTTCATGAACACATCTCTCAGAAATGTCATATTTCATGAACACACCTCTCATAAATGTAATATTTCATGAATACACCTCTCAGAAATGTAACATTTTATGAACACACCTCTCAGAAATGTAATATTTCATGAACACACCTCTCAGAAATGTAATATTTCATGAACACACCTCTCAGAAATGTCATATGTACTAACAATGCTGAGAATCATGTGGTCAGTAATGTTCTATTATACTGGGAATTTGTAAAGTCTCACTACATTTTGTAGCAGAACAATTTTGAAAAATGAAGTACACGACGTCATCAAAAATGTGCTCCACAGTCTATAGTGAAGCAATATGCAGTGAATGGCTGTCATCTGCTGGAGTAATAATTTGCACTTCAAACAGAATGGTGTTATCAATGGAAGAAAGAAATCTTATGCCTGAACAAGTGTTTTGAAAAGGCGGTCGATACACATGAATGGTTGTTGAAAGATTTATTGCAATATTTCCTGATAAACAACCTCCCCATCACTTTACGGTTAGAAATTTATTGGATAAGTTATAATTAATATTTCATTGATATTTTCCAGCTTTCCTAAAACAGTGTTAGACCATAGCAGTGACTATTGTAACTAATTTAATGAATTTTTTAGCATATTTATTGATGATGTCATGTACTTAATTTTTTAAATTTGTCCTACATACAAAGTGAAGAGAGACTTTACAAAAACCCTGTATTCACATTTTATTTCCACATATAAAGGAGCACAGAGAATGTGTTTCATTATTATCACAATCAACCTTAGGTGAATACTTCATTGCTCTTTGACATTTGTCTACTCTGGCCAACCATTACTGGAACACACTCATGCATTGTATGGACATTCACCGGGGCACTCCTTTGTAGTTTTCCCTCTCGGCCCACCATCATATCTCCATTGCTTCCTCTGTTTTCCACCATAGTTTCCTGCGCGTCTTCATTTCTTTTTTCCATTCTACCATTACCTCTACCCTATTCAACCTCAAGGAGTAGTTATAGTTAGGGTCCATCACCAGCTCCAAATGATAGTCCTGTGAATGAATCAGCCGCAAAACCAGCTGCCCATGGTTTTACCCTCACAGGCTTATTAATCCGCAGGTGATTGTTGTCCATATGGGGTACTGGCTATATACCATCTTCATGTACCACATCCACTCATTTACCTGGAATCCTCACTAGACCATTACCATCCCCTACCCGGGTCCACATGACATCACAGACTCTCATTGCTGTCTATATAAGAGTATCAACATCAAGATTCATGTGAGTATCACAGCCTGGGATTCTTAGATAAGTAGCAAGTTTTAATTCTTTTCATATTCTTTTCATTGTTCAAATTTTTTTCATTTTTCTATTCTTCTCATTCGGTTATTATGCCTTAATGTAGTCACTGGAGTATCTTCCCCGTGTTTATATGTTGTATTTTGTGTATTTGTTTGCTGATGAAGGCTTGTCGCCGCAACGTCCATATTTTCCATGATTGTGTTCTGTAAAGTTGTGTAAGATGACGACATGACCGCCCAAGCTTACTGGCATGGCACATGATGATGATGAAAGCTGCATTATTTTGTGTTTATTATATTTACAGAAGTAATGCTACATTTGCCACAAGAAGTGCACACCGACTCATTCTTCCACAATATTCACAGAATGAATGGATCATCAAGTTCCTTAATATCCCAGCTTTGATCCTTGCAATTTTTTTGCTATCACAAGCTGGAAATACTGCTGGAATGGACCCAATTTGAGTGGTATGTGACGGCATACTGTACTCTATTCACAAAGATGCCTTCCGGAAATGCTTCCAGCAATGTCAAGGCCGCTGGAAGAAGTGTGGACAGTCCCAAGGAGAGGACTTTGAAGGGGATTAGGGCTTCAGACTCCAGGTGAGTAATTGTATTTTTTTACGGCCAAAGATCTGATACTTCATGAAAAGATCTGATACTTCATGAAAAGATCTGATAATTTTTGAAAAGATCTGATACTTTTTGAAAAGATCTGATATTCTTGAAAAGATCTGATAATGTTTGAAAACATCTGGTACAATCTTAATGGCTCTGGTAAGATGTTGAAACATGACCACCCATGCTTATCAGTATGGCACATGATGATGATGATGACATGGCAGCCGAGGGGATCCACTCACGTGACCACCCTGGCAGCTGGCAAGCATTCTAGCCACAGCACTACTGCAACTCTTAATACTGACTGGCACCTTGCCGTCTTGACAGACAATAGTTTGTAAAATGAGTTACACCTCTCCACAGCACAAAGCCTGGGTTGAATCTAGAGACCATGTGTTGCCCTTGCAGCATGATCCCTCTCTTGACGTGTCTAGTTTACTCCAGAGGAAAGGTAACACCAATATGTCTGGAACAAGACAAGCTGCAGATTGCCAGATCAGCAAAGAAATACCCTGTCTGCCTGTCGGAGCTTCCATCCCAGACCAGCTGCTGACCAAGGCTTAGAGCCTGGTCGGCCCTGCCATGGCAATTAGTCTTTAGATTGCATTGCCTAGCACTAGGGCCTGTAACCCTCCCCACCTTCCAATTGTGTTCCTCCGGTCGAAGCCATTGGCACAATGTGGGTTGTTGAGTTTGGGTAGCACCATCCAACATTCGGCGCTAACAGAAAGCAGGTAGTACCCGTCTGCTGTCATATGGTAACTCAGTCATATCTGACTAAGACCTGACATAATGCTCTTAATAACAACAAGACAAAAATAGAATATACCGGAACTGACCTGGGCATCTTTGCCAGTTTTGATTGCTTTGTCATAATTGGAGGATGCCTGGGCGGCTTTCTCCCAAAGCGGCGTGTAGATGTTCCCAGGGGCAAACCTGAAGGTTACAACATAACAATGTGTATGTGTGTAATAATGTGTATAACAATAGGTATGTATATAACAATGTGTATGTGTGTAATAATGTGTATAACAATGTGTATGTGTGTAACAATGTGTATGTATATAACAATGTGTATGTATAAAACAATGGCTATGTATATATGTGTACATGCGTAACAATCAATAGGTATGTGTATAACATGTATGTATATAACAATAGGTATGTGTATAACAATAGGTATGTGTATAACATGTATGTATATAACAATAGGTATGCATATAACAATAGGTATGCGTACATCATATATGTATATAACAATAGGTATGTGTATAACAATAGGTATGTGTATAACATGTATGTATATAACAATAGGTATGTGTATATCATATATGTATATAACAACAGGTATGTGTATAACAATAGGTATGTGTATAACATGTATGTATATAACAATAGGTATGTGTATATCATATATGTATATAACAACAGGTATGTGTATAACAATAGGTATGTGTATAACATGTATGTATATAACAATAGGTATGTGTATAACAATAGGTATGTGTATAACATGTATGTATATAACAATAGGTATGCATATAACAATAGGTATGTGTACATCATATATGTATATAAAAATAGGTATGTGTATAACAATAGGTATGTGTACATCATATATGTATATAACAACAGGTATGTGTATAACATGTATGTATATAACAATAGGTATGTGTATAACAATAGGTATGTGTATAACATGTATGTATATAACAATAGGTATGTGTATAACAATAGGTATGTGTACATCATATATGTATATAACAACAAGTATGTGTATAACAATAGGTATGTGTATAACAATAGGTATAACAATGTGTATAACAATGTGTAAAATAATAGGTATGTGTATAACTTGTATGTATATAACAATAGGTATGTGTATAACATGTATGTATATAACAATAGGTATGTGTACATCATATATGCATATAACAACAGGTATGTGTATAACATGCATGTATATAACAATAGGTATGTGTATATCATATATGTATATAACAACAGGTATGTGTATAACAATAGGTATGTGTATAACATGTATGTATATAACAATAGGTATGTGTATAACAATAGGTATGTGTATAACATGTATGTATATAACAATAGGTATGTATATAACAATAGGTATGTGTACATCATAAATGTATATAACAATAGGTATGTGTATAACAATAGGTATGTGTATAACATGTATGTATATAACAATAGGTATGTGAATATCATATATGTATATAACAACAGGTATGTGTATAACAATAGGTATGTGTATAACATGTATGTATATAACAATAGGTATGTGTATAACAATAGGTATGTGTATAACATGTATGTATATAACAATAGGTATGTGTACATCATATATGTATATAACAATAGGTATGTGTATAACAATAGGTATTTGTACATCATATATGTATATAACAACAGGTATGTGTATAGCATGTATATATATAACAATAGGTATGTGTATAACATGTATGTATATAACAATAGGTATGTGTATAACAATAGGTATGTGTATAACATGTATGTATATAACAATAGGTATGTGTATAACAATAGGTATGTGTACATCATATATGTATATAACAACAGGTATGTGTATAACAACAGGTATGTGTATAACAATAGGTATGTGTATAACAATAGGTATAACAATGTGTATAACAATGTGTAAAACAATAGGTATGTGTATAACTTGTATGTATATAACAATAGGTATGTGTATAACATGTATGTATATAACAATAGGTATGTGTACATCATATATGCATATAACAACAGGTATGTGTATAACATGCATGTATATAACAATAGGTATGTGTATAACATGTATGTATATAACAATAGGTATGTGTACTTCATATATGTATATAACAACAGGTATGTGTATAACAATAGGTATGTGTATAACAATGTGTATAAGAATGTGTATAACAACAGGTATGTGTATAACAATGGGTAGGTGTATAACATGTATTATATAACAATAGGTATGTGTATAACAATGTGTATAACAATAGATATAACCATGTGTATAACAATAGGTATAACAATGTGCATAACAATAGGTATGTGTATAACAATGTGTAAAACAACAGACATAACAATGTGTAAAACAATAGGTATGTGTATAACAATGTGTATGTACATAACAATAACAATGTGTATAACAATAGGTATGTGTATAACAATGTGTAAAACAACAGACATAACAATGTGTAAAACAATAGGTATGTGTATAACAATGTGTATGTACATAACAATAACAATGTGTATAACAATAGGTATGTGTATAACAATGTGTATAACAATAGGTATGTGTATAACGATGTGTATAACAATAGGTATGTGTATAACGATGTGTATAACAATAGGTATGTGTATAACAATGTGTATAACAATAGGTATGTGTATAACAATAGGTATGTGTATAACGATGTGTATGTGTGTAATAATGTGTATAACAATAGGTATGTGTGTAACAATGTGTATGTATATAACAATGTGTATGTATAAAACAATGGCTATGTATATATGTGTACATGCATAACAATAGGTATGTGTATAACATGTATGTATATAACAATAGGTATGTGTATATCATATATGTATATAACAACAGGTATGTGTATAACAATAGGTATGTGTATAACATGCATGTATATAACAATAGGTATGTGTATAACAATAGGTATATGTATAACAATAGGTATGTGTATAACATGTATGTATATAACAATAGGTAGGCATATAACAATATGTATGTGTACATCATATATGTATATAACAATAGGTATGTGTATAACAATAGGTATGTGTATAACATGTATGTATATAACAATAGGTATGTGTATATCATATATGTATATAACAATAGGTATGTGTATAACATGTATGTATATAACAATAGGTATGTGTATATCATATATGTATATAACAATAGGTATGTGTATAACATGTATGTATATAACAATAGGTATGTGTATAACATGTATGTATATAACAATAGGTATGTGTATAACATGTATGTATATAACAATAGGTATGTGTACATCATATATGTATATAACAATAGGTATGTGTATAACAATAGGTATGTGTACATCATATATGTATATAACAACAGGTATGTGTATAACACACATGTATATAACAATAGGTATGTGTATAACATGTATGTATATAACAATAGGTATGTGTATAACAATAGGTATGTGTATAACAGGCATGTATATAACAATAGGTATGTGTATAACAATAGGTATGTGTACATCATATATGTATATAACAACAGGTATGTGTATAACAATAGGTATGTGTATAACAATAGGTATAACAATGTGTATAACAATGTGTAAAACAATAGGTATGTGTATAACTTGTATGTATATAACAATAGGTATGTGTATAACATGTATGTATATAACAATAGGTATGTGTACATCATATATGCATATAACAGGTATGTGTATAACATGCATGTATATAACAATAGGTATGTGTATAACATGTATGTATATAACAATAGGTATGTGTACTTCATATATGTATATAACAACAGGTATGTGTATAACAATAGGTATGTGTATGACAATGTGTATAACAATGTGTATAAGAATGTGTATAACAATGTGTATAACAATGTGTATAACAACAGGTATGTGTATAACAATGGGCAGGTGTATAACATGTATTATATAACAATAGGTATGTGTATAACAATGTGTATAACAATAGATATAACCATGTGTATAACAATAGGTATAACAATGTGCATAACAATAGGTATGTGTATAACAATGTGTAAAACAACAGACATAACAATGTGTAAAACAATAGGTATGTGTATAACAATGTGTATGTACATAACAATAACAATGTGTATAACAATAGGTATGTGTATAACAATGTGTATGTACATAACAATAACAATGTGTATAACAATAGGTATGTGTATAACAATGTGTAAAACAACAGACATAACAATGTGTAAAACAATAGGTATGTGTATAACAATGTGTATGTACATAACAATAACAATGTGTATAACAATAGGTATGTGTATAACGATGTGTATAACAATAGGTATGTGTATAACAATGTGTATAACAATAGGTATGTGTATAACGATGTGTATAACAATAGGTATGTGTATAACGATGTGTATAACAATAGGTATGTGTATATAACAATAGGTATGTGTATATAACAATAGGTATATGTATATATACCAATAGGTATGTGTATATAACAATAGGTATGCGTATATAACAATAGGTATGTGTATATAACAATAGGTATGTGTATATAACAATAGGTATGTGTATATAACAATAGGTATGTATGTATAACAATAGGTATATGTATATAACAATAGGTATGTGTATATAACAATAGGTATGTGTATATAACAATAGGTATGTGTATATAACAATAGGTATGTGTATATAACAATAGGTATGTGTATAACAATAGGTATGTATATATAACAATAGGTATGTGTATAACAATAGGTATGTGTATAGTTAGTAAGTTAGTTAGTCGACAGATCATCCTCATTGCACATCGAACCATTCAGTCCATAAGTGCTCGGATCCCCTCCTCAGTAAATCCCGCGTGTAGCGGCTGACGACACCAGTTCTGTGTTGGTTTATTAATCTTCTGTGGCTTCTTGCGTAGTGTTCTTGTTTGGCCACCCCTCTTTTAATTTGCTGTTCTCGCAGTCTGACCATGGTTGTAGATTTACAGTCATCACTTGGTTCTCGCAAAAGTCTTACTTCTCATAGAGCATAGCTTCGTTCTGTATCCTTTCCATTTGCTTAAGGCTGAGAGTCAGGATCACCATCGCATACTCCAAAACAGACATGACCAGCCCCTTGTATAGAAGACATAGATGGCGCTGCTCACAGTTTGCTGCCGCCATCACCCGCATCACAGCCAAACCCCGCTTGGCCTTTATTATCACCTGGTCTATGTGCTCATTGTAAGCAAGGCTTCGATCAAAACGTATCCCCAGGTAATTCATTGCCTGCATTCTTTCCAGTATCTGAACACAGATTTACAGTTGGTATTGGAGTGCTGACAATATGGTTATTCAAAGAGAACCATATCACTGTTGCCTATGTTGGGTTGACCATTGCCCCGGCTTCAACACACCAAGTACTTATGCAATTGAGTATGGTTTGTAGTTCCACAGCAACCTGATCTCTATTCTTACCCTGACGATACACTAAAACGTCGTCGGCATATGACAGTGTCCTCCTCGGTCCAGTGATCTGCTCGCTGGTGATTCTCACAGTGTAGGCGTTGAACAGCACCGGGGATAATGGTGATCCCTGTGGTAGGCCAGGATATATTGTTGTTGGTTCCGAAGTCCAACTGCCACATCTGAAAACTACTTTCCGTTGGAAAAGGGCTGCAGCAATCCAACTAAGGAGGAAAGGACTTATCTTGAGTTCAAGAAGCTGAAGCATTAAGAAATCCAATGGTACTCTGTTGTATGTGTCCTCAAGATCGATCGCTGCAGCAAATGTTTTAATGCCTTAGTGAAACCTTCATAGACATCATGGGCGAAAACTGCTGCATTGGTCCAGGTTTCTCTTTTTGGATGGTACCCTTCCAGGGTAGGTGGGAACACACCTTGCCTCTCTAGCTGGCTTGATATTTTTCTGGCAATTAACTTCTCCAGCAGCTTGCCTATTGTATTCTGCATGGTTATTACTCGATATCCCTGAATTTTTGTGTAGTCTTTGTCAGGCTTCGGCAAGGGAATCAGATAGCTGTGTAACCACTCCTCCTTCATGCTAGCGCTGTCTATATATGGGGGGGGGGGGGGGGCGGCTTGAGGCGGCACTTAGAACTAGTGACCGTGTTTGTATCATATCTATCTGTATAAGTTTTAACAAAACAAACACTCACGAATTTACTCTGACATGGTGCTTGGCTTCATCGATTGCCAGGGCTTTGGTCATTGATATCACAGCACCCTGGCAAAATAAAAAATGTAAGCGTTGAACATTAAGTAAATAACAGCACAAAAATGTTCAGATTATTTCGTTAACCGTATGTTTTTAACTCCGTGAAGGTTAACCCAGTCAAAAAACACCTGAAGAAGTTGGATGTGTGGGCCAAAAGGAGCAAATATCGTAGTCACAACGTAGTTATGTTCAAACCAAACATTTTGGAACTTAACTTTGTAAAACTGTTGCCTACATTAGACAAGAAGCTATACAATATATGCAATGTCTGGCCTGAGTTAAGCTGAGTGGAGCTAAGATAAGTTAAGCTGAGTTAAGCTAAGATAAGTTAAGCTGAGTTGAGTTGAGTTGAGCTAAGAAGAATTAAGCTGAATTGAGTTAAGCTACGCTGAGTTAAGCTGAGTTGAGTTAAACTAAGATAAGTTTAGCTGAGTTAAGTCAAGCTAAGTTGAGTTAAGCTGAGTTAAACTAAGATGAGTTAAGCTGTGTTGAGCTAAGATGAGTTAAGCTGAGTTGAGTCAAGCTAAGATGAGTTAAGCTGAGTTAAACAAAGATGAGTTAAGCTAAGATGAGTTAAGCTGAGTTAAGCTAAGATGAGTTAAGCTGAGCTAAGCTAAGATGAGTTAAGCTGAGCTGAATTAAGATGAACTAAACTGAGTTGAGTTAAGCTAAGATGAGTTAAGCTGAGTTGAGTTAAGCTAAGATGAGTTAAGCTGAGCTTAAAAAGTCACTTAAAAATTGACATGGTCAAATTAATTGCACCAGGTTTTTATCCCATAAGGCTCAGTCTCTGTCTGCATGCGGAAAGCGTCGCACAAAGCACAAACTCTGTAGCTCCAGCGACGACCCCCAGCAGCCTTAAAAAATGCACTCATGAACAGAAGGATGTAGCCCAGAATCGAACCCATAACATTCAGAGCCCGAGTCTGATGGCTTGACCACTTAGCCACTTCTTGTGTGTCTGTGTTATGTAGTTTCTTGTATAACCGTATGATGTAGTAGTTTTCTTATATGTCTGTATGATGTAGTTGTCTCTTGTGTGTCTGTGTTATGTAGTTTCTTGTATAACCGTATGATGTAGTAGTTTTCTTATATGTCTGTATGGTGTAGTTGTCTCTTGTATGTCTGTATGGTATAGTTGTCTCTTGTATGTCTGTATGGTGTAGTTGTCTCTTGTATGTCTGTATGATGTAGTTGTCTCTTGTATGTCTGTATGGTGTAGTTGTCTCTTGTATGTCTGTATGGTGTAGTTGTCTCTTGTATGTCTGTATGATGTAGTTGTCTCTTGTATGTCTGTATGATGTAGTTGTCTCTTGTATGTCTGTATGATGTAGTTGTCTCTTGTATGTCTGTATGATGTAGTCTCTTGTATGTCTGTATGGTGTAGTTGTCTCTTGTATGTCTGTATGATGTAGTTGTCTCTTGTATGTCTGTATGATGTAGTTGTCTCTTGTATGTCTGTATGGTGTAGTTGTCTCTTGTATGTCTGTATGATGTAGTTGCTCTTGTATGTCTGTATGATGTAGTTGTCTCTTGTATGTCTGTATGATGTAGTTGTCTCTTGTATGTCTGTATGATGTAGTTGTCTCTTGTATGTCTGTATGATGTAGTTGTCTCTTGTATGTCTGTATGATGTAGTTGTCTCTTGTATGTCTGTATGATGTAGTTGTCTCTTGTATGTCTGTATGATGTAGTTGTCTCTTGTATGTCTGTATGGTGTAGTTGTCTCCTGTATGTCTGTATGATGTAGTTGTCTCCTGTATGTCTGTATGATGTAGTTGTCTCCTGTATGTCTGTATGATGTAGTTGTCTCCTGTATGTCTGTATGATGTAGTTGTCTCTTGTATGTCTGTATGATGTAGTTGTCTCTTGTATGTCTGTATGATGTAGTTGTCTCTTGTATGTCTGTATGATGTAGTTGTCTCTTGTATGTCTGTATGATGTAGTTGTCTCTTGTATGTCTGTATGATGTAGTTGTCTCCTGTATGTCTGTATAATGTAGTTGTCTCTTGTATGTCTGTATGATGTAGTTGTCTCTTGTATTTCTGGCTGGGGCAACTCATGTAGGAATGTGTGGTAACACACTTGCTTCTGTTGTGTGTGTGTGTCATTTACAGGCTGGAAGTGAGGTCTCTCATGTAGGAATGTGTGGTAACATACTTGCTTCTGTTGTGTGTGTCATTTACAGGCTGGAAGTGAGGTCTCTCATGTAGGAATGTGTGGTAACACACTTGCTTCTGTTGTGTGTGTCATTTACAGGCTGGAAGTGAGGTCTCTCATGTAGGGATGTGTGGTAAAACACTAGGTTCTGTTGTGTGTGTGTGTCATTTACAGGCTGGAAGTGAGGTCTCTCATGTAGGAATGTGTGGTAACACACTTGCTTCTGTTGTGTGTGTGTGTCATTTACAGGCTGGAAGTGAGGTCTCTCATGTAGGGATGTGTGGTAAAACACTAGGTTCTGTTGGGTGAATGTGTCATTTAAATGTTGGGCTTGATTTCTTTCATGTAAAGATATGTGGTAAAAAATGTGGTTTTATTGGGTGTGTGTTATTTAAGTACTTGAGCCACACTTGTAGGAATGTGTGGTAACATAAATGTAGGAATGTGTGGTAACACAAATGTAGGAATGTGTGGTAACATAAATGTAGGAATGTGTGGTAACACAAATGTAGGAATGTGTGGTAACATAAATGTAGGAATGTGTGGTAACATAAATGTAGGAATGTGTGGTAACATAAATGTAGGAATGTGTGGTAACACAAATGTAGGAATGTGTGGTAACATAAATGTAGGAATGTGTGGTAACATAAATGTAGGAATGTGTGGTAACATAAATGTAGGAATGTGTGGTAACATAAATGTAGGAATGTGTGGTAACATAAATGTAGGAATGTGTGGTAACATAAATGTAGGAATGTGTGGTAACATAAATGTAGGAATGTGTGGTAACACAAATGTAGGAATGTGTGGTAACATAAATGTAGGAATGTGTGGTAACATAAATGTAGGAATGTGTGGTAACATAAATGTAGGAATGTGTGGTAACACAAATGTAGGAATGTGTGGTAACACAAATGTAGGAATGTGTGGTAACACAAATGTAGGAATGTGTGGTGACACAAATGTAGGAATGTGTGGTGACATAAATGTAGGAATGTGTGGTAACACACTTGTATGAATGTATGCTATTACACTTGCTTCTGTCGTACAAGTGTAATTCACAGGCAGAGACTACGGGAGAGCAAATTCTGTGGCCTTATGTTGCACAACAGGACTAATTAGCATATCTTTCCAGGACACGTACCTTAGTCGCAGCGTAAATCACGGCTCCAGGCTGGCCGATGTAGGCCACCAGGCTACTATTGTTGATGATATTTCCCTGAGTTTTACGTAAGTGTGGCAAGGCATACTGCAATACAAGAACATAAGTGCAAACATATTTATGATGGAATAATACATTATTTAAAAAAATATATTTATAAACAAAAGAGGATATATCACGCATAAGAGAGAGTTTGCAGGTAATTTTCAACAGGATGAGGGGGCCAATTTCATGCCAACCCTCCTTAGTGGCTTCTTATGACATGTTTGGTAGGTGACAGTGTTACTGCTATTTGCCTGCTTGTTTGCCTGGTATTACATGGGTCTATCAGTAATTTGTAACCTCACAAAACATCACACTAATTAATGGGGGTCCATTGGTTTTCATGTCTTGTGTACTGCCAATCTTCTTATAGTCCATGCCTTGTGGTGTTGGTGATCATGTCTGTCCACAGCCTTCTGTCTCGTGTACTGCCAGTCTTCTTATAGTCCATGCCGTCTGGAGTGGGTGATCATGTCTGCCCACTGCCTTCTGTCTCATGTACTGCCAATCTTCTTATAGTCCAGGCCGTGTGGCGTTGGTGATCATGTCTGTCCACAGCCTTCTATCTTGTGTACTGCCAATCTTCTTATAGTCCATGCCGGGTGACTTTGGTGATCATGTCTTTCCACAGCCTTCTGTCTCATGTACTACCAATCTTCTTATAGTTAATACCGTGTGGCGTTGGTGATCATGTCTTTCCAGTCTTCTGTCTCGTTTACTGCCAATCTTTTCGGATAGAGATATTCCTCCATGCCATGATGTCAAACTGTCCAGCATCTTCTCTCGTCATCTCCCCCTGCCTCTCTTTCCCTTCAACTTTCCCATTGTCATGAAATATTCAAGCGTTCCACTTCTCATGATGTGACTAAAGTACGTGGGCTGTCTTCAACATACACAAGCAAATAGTTCTCTTTTTGAAATAACTTCTTTCAAGATGTTTTCATTGCTGTTTCTATCCACCTACAGTATTCTCACCATTGTTCTATAAAACCACACCTTCGCAGTTTCCACAGAATTCCTTACTCGTCTGCTAATCGTTTGCGATTCATTTGATATAGTTAATAAGAGCTAAAAATTAGATTTTTAAGAACATGCAACCTTCCCATTGCAACATATTCCTGTGAGACCTGGACACATACTAAACCAGCTGAACAGCACATAAATGCCTTTGAATATAAATGTTATAGATAGATGAGTTCTAAGAATACCTTGGATACAGAAAAGAACAAATGCATCCAGATGACAAGAGCTGAATATTGAAGAAGGCTGGCTACTAAAGACAATAAAACAAAGAAAATTTAAATACTTTGGTCACTTAACACGTCATGAAAGTTGAAGTTTGGAGAGAACAATCATGGAGGAGTATATGCCCAGGAAGAGAGGAAGAGAGGAAGAGGAAGGCATTTGTTGTTCGGGTTACCTTCCTGGAAATCTTGAGTTTTATCATTCCCCTTCACACCAAGTCCAGGGCTAGAAATCTGCTGCAGACAATTTGGAAGCAGAATACCTTGCACTGCTTCCAACGATATGAGGTGACGGCTGATCAGAAAGCATTGGCAACCGACTGAACTAAAATAGCCTAGTAAATTACAAACAGCGAATAAATGCTGGGGCTGAGTACAATGTTCTGTAAAGGGCATGCAACTAACTTAAATACAGAACTGTACTTCAAGACTCGCTTGGCAAGTTGTAAAGTAACCCAGAACATTGGTTCTCTCAACTTACTTTACAGGTTGTAAAATAACCTATAACTCTGACTCTCTCAACACTTACTTTGCAAGTTGTAAAGTAACCTAGAACATTGATCTCATTCAGTGCTCGAAACTCATCAGTCGAGAAATCATCAATAGGTTTATGTGGCGGATCTGTGAACATACAACAATACAAAAAGTAGCAGAGAAAGTTGCGTTTATTAGAGAGCCAACAACCACAACTGTATTGTTGAAAACAACTGATGGGTCTGATCTCTAAAATGTTTGGTTAGGTTTGTGAAGGGTCCGACGGCCACATAACTAGGCTACCAACAGACAGTACACTCCAACAAGCAATGATGTACAGATCAAATAGAACCAGAAGAAGAGGCTGACCACGTAAACAATGCACAGAGGGAATAAGAGAGTTCATGGGAATCTCGATATATGAAGCCCATAAACACTATTGTGTTTCACCTCAACACCGCAAGATACAAAAGGAACAAGATGAGAGATGGATGGGCACTCTCCTGCTGTTTATGATTCACGTCAACAACGCAAGGTACAAAAGGAACAAGATGAGAGATGGATGGGCACTCTCCCGCTGTTTATGATTCACCTCAACACTGCAAGATACAAGAGAAACAAGATGAGATGATATAAAGAGTCACATGTGATGATGTAAATGAGATGATGATATGAGATGATGTAAATGGTCACATGAGATAATGTAAAGGGTCATATGAGATGATGTAAAGGGCCACATGAGATAATGTAAAGGGTAACATGAGATAATGTAAAGGGTAACATGAGATGATGTAAAGGGTCACATGAGATGATGTAAAGGGTCACAAGAAATGATGTAAAGGGTCACAAGAGATGATGTAAAGGGTAACATGAGATAATGTAAAGGGTAACATGAGATGATGTAAAGGGTAACATGAGATGATGTAAAGGGTCACATGAGATGATGTAAAGGGTAACATGAGATGATGTAAAGGGTCACAAGAGATGATGTAAAGGGTCACATGAGATGATGTAAAGGGTCACAAGAGATGATGTAAAGGGTCACATGAGATGATGTAAAGGGCCACATGATATAATGTAAAGGGCCACATGATATAATGTAAAGGGTAACATGAGATAATGTAAAGGGTAACATGAGATAATGTAAAGGGTCACATGAGATGATGTAAAGGGTCACATGAGATGTTGTAAAGGGCCACATGATATAATGTAAAGGGTAACATGAGATAATGTAAAGGGTAACATGAGATAATGTAAAGGGTCACATGAGATGATGTAAAGGGTCACATGAGATGATGTAAAGAGCCACATGATATAATGTAAAGGGTAACATGAGATAATGTAAAGGGTAACATGAGATAATGTAAAGGGTCACATGAGATAATGTAAAGGGTCACACGAGATGATGTAAAGGGTCACATGAGATGATGTAAAGGGTCACAAGCGATAATGTAAAGGGTAATATTAGATGATGTAAAGGGTCATATGATATAATGTAAAGGGTCACATGAGATGATGTAAAGGGCCACATGATATAATGTAAAGGGACACATGATATAATGTAAAGGGTAACCTGAGATAATGTAAAGGGTAACATGAGATAATGTAAAGGGTCACATCAGATGATGTAAAGGGTCACATGAGATGATGTAAAGGGCCACATGATATAATGTAAAGGGTAACATGAGATAATGTAAAGGGTAACATGAGATAATGTAAAGGGTCACATGAGATGATGTAAAGGGTCACATGAGATAATGTAAAGGGTCACATGAGATGATGTAAAGGGTCACATGAGATGATGTAAAGGGTCACAAGAGATAATGTAAAGGGTAATATTAGATGATGTAAAGGGTCATATGATATAATGTAAAGGGTCACATGAGATGATGTAAAGGGTCACTTTTATTGCACAACAATATTTCCATAAGTGCTTCAGTCTCTTCTAATAGATCCCACAAGGAGAACCTCAGCACAGGGCACAAAATTTGCACCACCAGTAAGAATCCAAATGTGCATATTGGAGAATCATGCATGTTAAAATATTTTGTAGGTTAAAGTTAGCTGCATATCCTTTCTAGGACGTCAGTCAACCCCAGCATTTTTGGGTTGTTTGTGATTTCTTGGCAAGTCTACATTCAGTAGTTTGCCATTGATTTTGTACGTAGCTCTTATAATTGAGAAATGTTTGCCTGGGCAGTGAATATTCAGCTGGCTCTTGTCCATTTGCAAAGGCCGTGAGATTTTTAACATGCATAGTGTCCTCCAAGTATTCGCCCTTGTATGAGGAGGCTAGATGGCTGGCACACTATCCCAGGATAGGACGTATGAGGGGACAAAGTCGACATATCGACAGAGTGGCAGGCTTCCATTCAACAATGAAAATAGAGAGTATCCATTGGATTAGTTCCCCAGGACATGCTGGTGTGGTGGGAAACGAGCAGGCGGACAGATTGGCTGGGTCTGCACCACTTGGTGGGGTATTGGTGCATGATAAGGCAGAGGTGGTCGGGATCATTTGAGGTCGTGTGTATAGTGCAGAAGTACGGGTAGATCATCACGGCCTGCAGAGACTGGTGCTGCAGGGAGAGGCCTGAGGATCTGGCCGACACTCAGGAGGACTCTTAGGAGAGGCGGGGTGGACACATAATCAGACTGCTAGCATTAGTATTGGGACTCTTTGCTGGCTGATAAGATGAGGATGGAGCACGTATGGGAATGTCCTGAGTGCTGTGATGTGGGTTCTTGACTCAACTCAATTCAACAATGGCTCAGTGGTATGATCAGTATCTGCAACTTGCAACAATGGCTCAGTGGAGTGATCATCATCTACAACTTGCAACAGTGGCTCAGCGGGAGACGAAACACCTGTGGGCTTGCCTGGAGTGTTACAAGATCAATTCTGAAGCCAATTAAACTACGTTTGTCTAACATGTTTCAATGTCAATTCTTAAGCTAAACAAATGATGTTTGTCTTGAATGTTACAATGTCAATTCTTAAACCAATCAAACAATGTATGTCTTGAATGTTACAATGTTAATTCTTAAGCCAATGCAATAATGTATGTCTTGAATGTTACAATGTCAATCCTTAAGCTAATGCAATAATGTTTGTCTTGAATGTTACAATGTCAATTCTTAAACCAATCAAGCAATGTATGTCTTGAATGTTACAATGTCAATTCTCAAGCCAATGAAATAATGTTTGTCTTGAATGTTACAATGTCAATTCTCAAGCCAGTGAAATAATGTTTGTCTTGAATGTTACAATGTCAATTCTCAAGCCAATGAAATAATGTTTGTCTTGAATGTTACAATGTCAATTCTCAAGCCAATGAAATAATGTTTGTCTTGAATGTTACAATGTCAATTCTCAAGCCAATGAAATAATGTTTGTCTTGAATGTTACAATGTCAATTCTAAAGCCAATGAAATGATGTTTGTCTTGAATGTTAGAATGCCACTTCTGAAGCAAATGAAATGTTGTTTGTCTTAACCATCTAATGTTAAACATATGCATATTTTATTCAGCATGTAAAGCATACTTACGAATACCAGCATTGTTGATGAGACAGTCCAACTTCCCATATGTCTGAACTGTGGTTTCAACCAGATTCTGAAAAGCAAAAATCAATCAATCAAGTGCCATCTCCATAATGAAGGTAGGCTATAATGGCAAAAGAAATCAGCAGAGATATAAAAATACACAGAGAAGAAAATTAGAGGCAAATAATGGCAGGAGATTGCAAAAGATAGTACAGCTTGGTGTTAATTGGTTGTGTCACATACCTTAATGTATGTGTGAATGCGTGAGTAAATGTATGTATAAATGTATGACAGGCAGCTGCCTAGGTTAGGAATTAAAACAAAATATGATAAGAGTTAATAAACAACTAGATTAGAAGAGCAGTTAACTAGGGAAACACAGGGAAATGGTGGCGCTGGCAAATAGCCGGACAAAGTCTTGTTTGGAAAAAGACAGCTACTTGGGTATTAGGTTCAAAACTTACTAGACATATTTGATAGTTACAGAAATAATTGTAATGAAATCTTATAGTGAACGATTAAGAGTCAGACATATTTGCAACGTTTCAAAGGACAAACAACAAGATCGGTTTATTCTTCATGGACAGCTTTAAACGAGTATAAAGAGTTCTCTCTTGAGCCATTCGTTTTAGATAAGGGATATTATGACAGTGACGTCTTCACATCAAATGAAGGATATTTATTTTACTTAACAATGAGTGGGCAATGTACAGTGTTTCTTGTGATAGGAGGACACCGTCACTGTTATGGTACTATTTGTGTCAATGTAGTAGTTGAAATAGTGTCCCAGAGGAGCATCAATGACCACCAGAGTCGCAGCTGTGCAGGAAGCATTGCCCCCTGCTGGGGTAATTTAAGATACAACTCAGCAGGGCAGTCTTGGCAAGACTGGTTGGTAGACAACTAGATACCATTTGATGTTGACCTTCATTAAACTATTACACTGTGTTACACTGATTTTGAGAGTTATTCCTCAAGTTCTGCAATGACATCTGACATTGTAGGGGTTGAACCCGCTACCTCAACATCAGCACACCGGAAGCTTATGTGCGAGTACTCTTATCCATTCGGTAATGCTGATGATGCAAAAATTTTATTGATTTCTTTTCTATTTCTGCCATCAGCTCTCTTTTTATTACAAACTTCTGGAGGATCTCTACATGTTTGGATTTTGTTTGTTTGTGTTTCCATGAAATGTGGACTATTCTCCTGTGTATCAACATTTTTAAGGCTTTTGCATGATTTTCTAACTGTATTAAGTGGCAAGATAAAATTACAAACACTGAAGTTTTGGAAAGATCGGATGGTTTGACGGTTTGTTTCATGCTCAGTATTCATAGACTTAGATGGATAGGACACATTAGGAAGATGGATGATGGTTAGTTAGTTAATTAGTCGAGATTCCAACTTCACAGCAACGGGTCGTCCCCATTATGCTCCATTCCTGTGCCAGTGAATATCACATAAAATGCTCTCCACTGTCCAATGTGAAAAGTGGAACAGACAGGAGCCTCTGCAATCCAACAGCCCACACAGGTACACTGTGCATAATGCTGCCGCCAGAATGCCAACACAAAAGTCCTCCATGAAAACCACAGTTCATCATCGATGGAATCGGCAGTCACCAGAAAGACCTCATTGACCCGGATGATGGTAGAATACCAAAGGACATTTTTTTGGGGTGAACTACAGATGGGTAAGAGATCATGGGGTCGGCCTCTACTACAATACAAAGATGTGTGTAAGCGGGACATGATTGATACAGGCATTGATATTGCACCTTGGGAGCAAGTCCGCCGCTGATCGCGTTGCATAGAGGGCAAAGATCAGGAGAGGAGTAAAGACAAAGGAGAAAATGATCGCAGATAGGTCACACACTGAGCGCGTGAGACGTCAAATGGTGCATGATGGTGGAAATGACCATGTGTTCATATGTATCCATTTTGGGCGAACATTTACCACACAAATTAGTCTGATCAGTCACATTCACTACCGCCATGGGTTGTAATTATTATGCCTTTTAAAGCACAATGTAGTAAACTACTGTCTGTTAAGACGGCAAGGTGCCAGCAGCTCACTGCCCAAGATTCCACATTCGATATAGAAAAATATAAACTTATTTAAAACCTAAATAAAGATATTGAAAAAGGTACACTAAATATATGGTATGTGCAATCCCTTATGGACACTGATGTTTGTACATAAAATATAATCATGATTTCACATATACTAGGTCAGAAATGAATGATATGGGCAGGACATGGATTGAACTGCAGGAGATAGCAAAAGACAGGACGGCTTGATGTCAGTGGGTTGAGGGCTATGCCCCAGTGCAGGATCTAGGGCAGAAGACAGGACAGCTTGATGTCAGTGGGTCGAGGGCTATGCCGAGTGCAGGATCTAGGGCTATGCCCAGTGCAGGATCTAGGACAGAAGACAGGACGGCTTGATGTCAGTGGGTCGAGAGCTATGCCCCAGTGCAGGATCTAGGGCTATGCCCAGTGCAGGATCTAGGGCTATGCCCCAGTGCAGGATCTAGGGCAGAAGACAGGACAGCTTGATGTCAGTGGGTCGAGGGCTATGCCCAGTGCAGGATCTAGGGCTATGCCCAGTGCAGGATCTAGGACAGAAGACAGGACGGCTTGATGTCAGTGGGTCGAGGGCTATGCCCCAGTGCAGGATCTAGGGGAGAAGACAGGACGGCTTGATGTCAGTGGGTCGAGAGCTATGCCCCAGCGCAGGATCTAGGGCTATGCCCAGTGCAGGATCTAGGGCTATGCCCCAGTGCAGGATCTAGGACAGAAGACAGGACGGCTTGATGTCAGTGGGTCGAGAGCTATGCCCCAGTGCAGGATCTAGGACAGAAGACAGGACGGCTTGATGTCAGTGGGTCGAGGGCTATGCCCCAGTGCAGGATCTAGGGGAGAAGACAGGACGGCTTGATGTCAGTTGGTCGAGAGCTATGCCCCAGTGCAGGATCTAGGACAGAAGACAGGACGGCTTGATGTCAGTGGGTCGAGGGCTATGCCCCAGTGCAGGATCTAGGGGAGAAGACAGGACGGCTTGATGTCAGTGGGTCGAGAGCTATGCCCCAGCGCAGGATCTAGGGCAGAAGACAGGACGGCTTGATGTCAGTGGGTCGAGAGCTATGCCCCAGCGCAGGATCTAGGGCAGAAGACAGGACGGCTTGATGTCAGTGGGTCGAGAGCTATGCCCCAGCGCAGGATCTAGGGCAGAAGACAGGACGGCTTGATGTCAGTGGGTCGAGGGCTATGCCCCAGTGCAGGATCTAGGGCAGAAGACAGGACGGCTTGATGTCAGTGGGTCGAGAGCTATGCCCCAGCGCAGGATCTAGGGCAGAAGACAGGACGGCTTGATGTCAGTGGGTCGAGGGCTATGCCCCAGTGCAGGATCTAGGGCAGAAGACAGGACAGCTTGATGTCAGTGGGTCGAGAGCTATGCCCCAGCGCAGGATCTAGGGCAGAGGAAAAATGATTTGAGTTTAAACATAGAAGCCATTCACAAAATATTGCATGATGTATTGCCTGGCATATTTCGCTAAATCTCATCAGGTGCATACTGGGGTGTTGTATATCATATGAAGTGGATAAATAAATTATACATTGGGTGAAGTACTATTTTCTTTAGGGCATCTCTGTTTACATTCACTAATGGAATAAATCAATCAGTCAATCAGGTGCCGTCTCCACAATGAAGGTTGGTTGAAATAGATCTCCAACACTGTCAGTCTCTCGCCTTGATTGTCCATTCTATCAAGATTGCTGTTCATCCACCTCTTGATGTTATCTTCCCACATGTATCATTGTCTACCTCTTGCTCGCTTACCATCAACGTTTCCATCCTGAAAGGTAATCATCATCATCATGTGCCATGCCGAAAAAGTGTGGGCAGCAATGTTTCGCCATCTCACACAATGACCAGAGTCATAAATCAGCTCAGTGTTCTTGTCTCGACCATGCCACATGGCCAAGTCATCCAGATATTTACTTCTCTGCCTTCCATTTGTTCTTTTAGCCTCAATCTTGCCAGTTGTCACCAAGTTCTCTAGTTTAGTATGGGAATAGATTGTTTTGAGTGGTTGGATTGTGTATGAACTTGTTGTTATTAAGTGAGACAAGATACGAACACAGACACACCGTACCCGGGCCTGGTCTTCCTTGCTGATGTCACAGGAAATGAACTTGCATTCACCAGGTCCCTCAGCATTTAACTTTGTTTCTACGCTGCTACCGGATTTTTCTGAGGAAAAAAAACCAACACCCCCCATTATTATTTCATTCATTAGTAGTAAAGTAGTAAAAACTCCGCTGCGGAGCAAACACGGCAAGGGGCTTCTGATCATCAGAAGTGTACCCCCTTCCCCAAGTATTTTGGACCATTACACTCTTGATGCTCTCTGGGGGCGGTCCCGTCCGGGTCATGACTCCGGGCATCTTTCCCCGGCCGTGGAGATGTACGGTCACTTTCGTTGTCCTTGTTGTTGTGCTTGTCTCTTCGCTGTTACCATGTCCATTCTCAAGCCTTCCCTCCCTCGGTGGGGAGAGTCCGTACAGCCTGTACTTGCCCCTTAGCACGTGTGGTCGTAGGGAGCCTGCTTTTTCCCCAGCCACTGCCTCTATCGCCTCCACTCATCTCCATTGGTGTGCTCTTTCCTCATGCCCCATTCACGACGCCGCATTCTACCAGGAAGCCGGTTTTTCATTTATGTTTCTAGACCCACCTCTTGATCTCTGTAGCTGGGTGAGTGCGACTTGCGGACGATTACCACTGTGTCATGGAGGTTCGACTTCAGCTGACCTTTACATGGTTTGACTGCACTCAGATTCACCACCCACGCTCAAAGGTAAGGCTAAAGAGCTGACACAAGACATTGCAAGTTCGTGGTCTTGGTTGAGAGATTGTTAGTAGTTCTGCAGTTACTGCTTCTAACCATACTTAAACACTACTTCTTGTATAATATAAGTTTTTCCCATTCCTACTCCAGTACCCTTACCTTCCTCTGACATCAGAGTGGGTTCACCTGATGACAAGGGACACTGGAAATATAGAAAGCTGATCCACATGCAAAAATCAGTCCAGTGCACTAGAAGTAGTAGCATGTCTATGGACTACGCTTGAGTTCAAAGTGAACATTAAAAAAAAAAAAACTATCCTTGCCTTTCTGCAGTTGTATTTGTTGTTGTTGCGCTTGCTCGCGTTGAACCCAAGTGAAGTCCATACACACTACTTCTAGTAGTGCTGAACTGAACTTTGCATGTGGATTAGCCTCCTTCCCTATTACCAGTGTCCCTCGCCATCAGGTGAACCCACTCTTACATCAGAGTACTTGTAATGTGCATCCCCAAGTCATGGATGAGAAGTCAACATTTTAGTCCAACTGACCAGTGTAGGGGTTGAACCCGCTATCTCAGCATCAGCACACCAGACGTTTAAGAAAAGCACTCTTATCCATTCGGCCGTGCTGACCTCCCACAGTTGTATGACCTTTGTCCCCGTGGAGACTGATCTCATCATGACCCCACAGTATAAAGTCACTTGTTTTGTTGTATTTATTGAATTTTTAATATTTAAAGATAGTTGTATCAAAGATAAATGTATCAGTGTCGTTTTATTTTTCTGTGCTGATGAAGGCTTTCTAGTTGTAACATCCATTGTCACTTATGATTGCGTTTTTGTATAAGTCTACCAGTTTCATTCCCCATATTTGTTGATTTACTCAGGTATCAGTCCTATACACCTTGTTGGTTTCTGACCTTGGAGAGGGTTGGAGAACTCTGTATCACAGTCCCCACTTCAGCAGTAGGTCTGGTGAAAGGTCTCAATAGCAGCCTCATTCCAATAGTTGGATACCAAAACACCTCACAACTCACAGATAAACCCTTACACCCCACAGATACCCCTACACCCCACATTGATACCCTTACACCCCACAGATACCCCTACACCCCATATTGATACCCCTACACGCCACATTGATACCCTTACACCCCACAGATACCCCTACACGCCACATTGATACCCTTACACCCCACAGATACCCATACACCCCACATTGATACCCTTACACCCCACAGATACCCCTACACCCCACATTGATACCCTTACACCCCACAGATACCCCTACACCCCACATTGATACCCCTACACCCCACATTGTTACCCTTACACCTACATAAATACTCTTCATCACCATCATCATTGGCACCTTGCCTTCTTGTAGCGAATGTGACTGATAAGGCCAATTCGCACTGTAAATGTTCGTCCACAGTGAGTGCATGTGAACATGTGGTCATTTCCACCATCATGCACCATCTTACATCTCGCACGATCGGTGTTTGACTTATCTGCAATAATTTTCTCCTTTGTCTTTATTCCATTTCTGATATTTGCCTTCCATGCAACACGTTCAGCGGCGACTTGCTCTCAATGTGCATTATCATACTCTTACACCCCACAAATACCCTTACACCCCACATTGATACTCTTACACCTACATAGATACCCTTACACCCCACAAATACCCTTACCCCCCACAGAGATACCCTTACAACCCAAAGAGATACCCTGACACCCAATATAAATACCCTTACACCCCACTTAGATGCCCTGACATCCCACATAGATACCCTTACACCCCATAGATATAGATACCTTTACACTCCACATAGATACCCATACACCCTACACAGATACATATAAACCCCACTTAGATACACAAACACACCACAGACCTTATATTTCATGGAGACACTTTATTCAGACTAACAGATAACAGAAAGGAAGAAAGACAATAAAGCAACTAGCAACAAAAAGTATTCTCACTAGCTTCACTCACATTAACCCTCGCGCCCAACACTCACCATCAATGTCGCAGAAGACAACCTTTGAGCCATTGTGAACTGAAAGAAGATAAATATCAGTGCATTAAATTCACCATTGGAGGACGAAACATCAATAACATTAGATATGCAGATGATACAGTACTGATTGTAGACAATGACCAGGATCTGCAACAATTAGTAGATGCGTTTGTTGCACACAGTGAACAACTGGGGTTAGAATTAAATTGTAAAAAGACACAGATTATGGTCATCACTAGGAAGAACGAAATACCGCAATGTAATATACAAGTAAATGGGAATATTCTTCAACAAGTGAATAGGTACAGTTATCTCGGAACAGTCATAAAATCTGATGGGAGATGCCTTGAAGCAATTAGAACAAGAATCACCATGACAAAAGTAGCCTTTAGCAAGATGAAAAACATACTGATCAATAAAAAGATGTCAATTGAAACGAGAAAAAGAGTGTTGAAGTGGTACATAGAGCCTGTTCTTTTGTATGGATGTGAAACTTGGACAATGAGCAATCAAGCTGATAAACATCTGATGGCTGCAGAAATGTGGTTTCTGAGGAAAATGCAAAGAATACCATGGACATACATAAAAACCAATGACCAAGTACTACAGGAGACAAACGAAAATCGTAAATTGATTAGAGAAATTAGACGTAGACAGTAAAAATTTTTTGGACATGTTATGAGAAGAAATGGATTGGAGAACTTGGTGACAACTAGCAAGATCGAAGGGAATAGACCAAGGGGAAGGTCAAGAAGTAAATCCCTGGATGGCTTGGCCACATGGCATGGTCGAGACAGGAACACTGAGCTGATCCACAACTCTGGTGTTCGAGTGAAATGGCGAATCATGACCGCCCACGCTTTCCGGCATGGCACATGATTGATTGATTAAATTCACAACATCCAGCATCAAGTGTGCCTCATGCATAAGAGACAGGTGAACAGCTGAATGAAGGAGTCAAGGCTCACACTTAAAAATTGGTGAGAACTTTAGTCCTTCCCTAAGCATTCACCCTTCAAGGTAGTTTTCTCCAGTCTTGTCTTCTGCAATCTCATGATTAACATCGAGTGAGTTATTTCACACTGTTTCATCAAGCCTATGGCTCAGTACATGTGACTTTGAAAAGCATTTTTTTTGGGTTTGCCTTCCCCAGTCTGTGTCTGTCCCAGTCTACCCACAAGGAAGCAGGTTTGTGTGTATCACTTTGTCTAGGTAATCCATTTTAGGTCCATCAGTTTGTTTTCATATTAGTGACACCAAGTGAATTGCACTGCACAGTACATCCAACTTCAATATACATTTTTTTTTCAGGTTTGCTTTCCCTAGCATAAGTGCTTAACCAACACAGAACTAAGAGACTTGGTAGTAAAAATTAGCATGGCCAAGCACGAGCGGCACATCAGGAGAATGAGGGGCCTCATCAACTAACACAGAACTGGTATAAGCCACTGGACACTGATGCATATGTGTGTGTGTGTGTGGGGAGGGGGGGGGGAAGGGTGTGGGGTGGGAATGATCTGAGCACCTGTGGACTTGCGGAATGCAAGGATGATACCCCCCCCCCCCAAAAAAAAAAAAAAACTAACTTAGTAACTAGAACTGGTAAACTAGTATGATCAGTCCATATTCTGGTGGAGATGTTTTGGCAGCAAGTCAAAATCAGCTAAATCAGTAGTGTTTTCTATGTTCCTTTTATTACAGGCCAATTGACACCGATTGACCAATTGACACAGACATTCACCAGGGCTTGTTTCCTTAGCGACTCAATGAACATGATCAAGAGGATAGAGGAGGGGTCGATCCGAAGAGAATGGTTGCTGCCTCTGAAGCGGTCTCGGCTGGCAAAGATTAGTTTCATCTTCGTGCCAGGGCATGCGGGGGTACAAGGAAATGAGCGGGCTGACAAGCTCGCAGGTGAGGCTACTGTGGAGGGCGGACGCGCCATGGACCAGGCTGACATTCTGAATGCTCTACGTGATGTGAGACTTTTGCGAGAACCAAGTGATGACTGTGAATCTACAACAATGGCCAGACTGCTAGAGCATCAAATTAAAAGAGGTGTGGCCAAACAAGAACACTACGCAGGAAGCCAAAGAAGATTGATAAACCAACACAGAACTGGCGTCGTTAGCCGCTACACGCTGCGGGATTTGCTGAGGAGGGGATCCGAGCACTTATGGACTGAATGGTTCGATGTGCAGCGAGGATGATCTGTCGACTAACTAACTAATCTGGATATCTCAGCTTAGAATGAGGTACCCTTGGAAATAATTTTTCATGTTATATTCAGCTATGCAGGTTTTATAACTATTTAACGAACTACAAAACAATTTTCAAAATTTCACTAAAGTACAAGTAGTAGTAGTAGTAGTTTAAGTGACTTTTAAGTACCAACTTCATCTTCATGCTAACAAACAAGCAGAACGGAGCACCTCTCCTGTAGTGCGATGATGGTGATGCTGAACTTCACTAATCACTAGCCTTTGCCTGTTCCCAGTCTACCTACAAGGCAGCAGGTTTGAAAATCTCTTCGTCTGCTTTTTATCCCTTGACCAGTCAGACATGGGAGTCCCTACCGACCTGTAGCTGGGCTACCGTCGGCACTCATTTATTTAATTTATTTTTAATATTTTTTTTATTTATAAGCAAAACTTGGATTGGATCCATTCCAAAGTTTAAAGTCTGATCTCCGCCCCTAAAAACGTGCATACAATTGGCTAATTGTGCAAAATGTAAACTGCAACATCAATGCGATATTAAGTGAACACACGACAAAGCAACATACCAAACACTGTGAGGATTCCCAGCCCAATGCCCGAAGCTCCTCCAGTCACTATTGCAACTCTATCTCTGTACCTCAAATCACCTGCTACCTCGGCCATCTTGTCCTGTTTGTCACATGACCGCGTTCCGTTCTCAGTTACGAATGGTCCCGTTCAACTGCCTACAACCGGCTTGGTTATAGTTGGGTCCTTTATTGTGTGACTTGTTTTGATTCGTTCGTAGATCGGGCTGATTGTTTTCAGCTTCCTGGTTTCTGGTTGGCTGATTTTGTTCGTTCCTGTCTTGATAAAGTGTTACATGTCTGGGCAGAGTCGCGCACTTGTTGAGGCCTGGAGTTATTGTGTACCCACCCCGTCATGTGGTGTTGTTTCCTTCAGGGAGTCTACCACTCGTCGTTCCACCTTTGGTTCCTCCTCCTTCCCCGTCTTGGGTTGTCTTCGAACCTTCCCGTTCGTCTGTCGTCTCGATGGTTCGATGTTGGTGTGGAGCGGCGATTCGCAAGTGCCCTACAGAATTGCTCTTGGTCTGGGTATCCGTTCTCATCCAGTTCGATTTCAATTTCTTCTTCTTGTGCTTCGTCTTCTGTTTGGATCTTTGCATCTTCTGGTTCTTTCTGTGACTTGAGTAGTTCTATCTGGTCTCTTTCTTCCTGGATTTGTTTCAGCGTTTCTTCTGTTTTTGCTCTTTCTTCTTGGATTCTCGATAGAGTTTCGTCAGTTTCAGCTTTTATGGCGGCCATTCGAGCGACATCCTGCTCTATCTTCTGCTGGACTTGCTTCAGTTCGTCCAGTATGCGCTGAACGGCCGTTATCTGGGTTTCTTGCGTCTTGTCTTTATCTTCCTCCATGCTTTTGAACTGTGTTCTCAGGTCCTTCAGTTGGCCTTCCAGTTGTGCTTTGTCGCTTTTGGATAGTCGGTTGGTCGCCTCGTACTGCCTCCTGGCCTCCTTATATCGCAAGTTAGACTTGATGGCGATTTTCATAGCTTCTTTGCTGTCTTGGTGGCAGGGGCAGCCGAGGTGGGATCACGTGTCTTATACTGCCCATGAACCAATGGAAGTGATGAGAGAGGATGAGAGGCCAGCAGCCACGTCGGGGCTTGTTATCATCGTTGAGTGTTTTTACATCTCGCGATCACCAATAGAATGTATCAGTTCGTATGCTAATCTATCAGGACGAATTGCTGGAAATAAACACAAATTATGAAACAGAGTCATCATCAAGTGCCATGCCAGCTGGTGCAGGCGTCCATGTCTCTCCAGAGATCTTGGTCTTTGCTTTGGTGTTGTGGTTCATGACTGATACTTAATACCTTGCAGTGTTGCCATCTCCCTTTGATGAAAAAGCACCAAAATCGACCCCCCCCCCCCCCAAAGCACTAAAAAGCACCAAATTTTTTTAGGAAGCACCAAAAAAAAAAAAAAAGCACCAACTGTTTTTATTACAAATGTAACAAGGTAGCACAGTATAATTTATGATTATCACTTTATATTACAATGAAGTTTATTCCAGATCCGCCAAATCCCAATCAGAACTACTTTCGAGCCAAAAAAGCACCAAATTGCAATACTATTTTTTGGGGGGAAATCACTAAAACAAGCCCTGGCGGTATTCATTCAAAATGTTATAAAGTAGCACATTAGAAATTTATTATTATCACTGAATATTAGAATGAAGTTTATTCCAGATCTGCCAAATCCCAGTCAAACAACTCCTCTTTAGTTTCTGTAGATATTTCCTGTTGTGTTTGCTCCTGCGATGATGAGGATGATGATGATGATTGAAAGAAACGTGTATATGCCTCCTGTGATCCAATTTTTCGCAGAATATCCTTAGGTAGTTTATAATCATGACAGCATTTGCCATATCTTTTCATTCCATATCTAATAGTCAAAACAGCTGTCAAACTCTTTATGCTAAGTCTATTCCGCAATTTTATAACTCCCATCTGACTGAAAATACGTCCGCATTAGAATGAGGTAAAATGAGCACAGTTAAAGATAAATCTGTAAGATCTTGGAAAGGATTTTCACCGGTGGCATCCCCGTATGAGGCTATTTCTGCCCACAGTCCAAGTGTGTCAGAGGTCTGTGTCCACTGCAATATGATGAAGTTTTCTCCACTGGAAATCGATGCGGGTGAGAGTAGCTGCATCTTCTACAAACATTTTAGCAAGATCCAATATACAGGGCTTCATTGGCTGTAAACATCCACTTCCACTAAGACATGACATGGACTGTAACACTCAAACGTTATCGGGTGTACGTAAACGCAGCTGTGTCAATAGCTCTATTAAAAATTTCTTTCTCATCGGGAAACTTGTAGTCTGCTATTAAAGGAGTTAAATTAGTTGAATATTGCGCGGCAACGTACTACGACTGTTTTACTCCCTCGCTTCAGTTCAAATTCGGCTTTTTAGTTTTCCCAACATGGAGAGTGGAAAAGAAGAAGTAACAAAGACATTTATGATCTGTTTAAGTCCCCGCTAATCACTGGTATCATGAAGGCTAATAGACTACAATGGCTGGGGCATATAGAAAGAATGGAAGATAATAGGGAAACAAAACTCGCTTACACTCAGGAAATAAATGACCGTAGACCCCGAGGTAGACCAAGAAGGCGGTGGAGAGATAATACATGTACAGACCTGCAAGCACTTGGAATCAACGACTGGCAAGAGAAGGTCCACCAGAGAGACGAATGGAGACGGATTGTATTTGCAGCAAAGAACCTCAATGGCTCGGAACGCTGAAGAAGAAGAAGAAGAGAAGAATTTTAAATTAATTTTTACCCACCCCAAAAAAGCACGAAATTTTTTGTGTGTGAAGCACTAAATTTACGCGGCCGCACTAAAAGGAACATTTTCGCACTAACTGACTTGAAAAAGCACTACATTTAGCGCGAAAAGTACTAAAATGGCAACACTGATACCTTGCCGTCTTGATAGTTTGTAAAATGAAGTTATACCTCTTCATAACTCAAAGCCTGGACTGAGTTTAGAGACCATGTGTTACCCATGCAGCATGATCCCCCTCTCGGCCTGTCTAGCTTACTCCAGAGGAAAGGTAACGCCAATACGTCTGGAATAGGACAGGCTGCAGAAGCTGCCAGATCAGCAAAGCAATGCTCTAACTGTCCACTTTATCGGAGCTTCCATCCTAGACCAGTTGCCGACCAAGGCTTAGGGCCTAGTCAGCCCTGCCATGACATTTAGTCTTCAAGTTGCATTTCCTCGCACTAGGGTAAGGCTTGTACTCTCCCAATTGCACTCCACCGCCCGAAACCGTTGGCACAATGTGGGGTGTCGGGTTTGGTGAGCGCCGCCCAACACTCGGCCCAACACTCGGCGCTAACAGAAAACAGGAAGAACCATTTACTGTCGTATGGTTGCTCAGTCATATCTGACTGACTGGCACCTTGCCGTCTTGACAGACCAAAGTTTGTAAAATGGGGTTATACCTCTCCATTACACAAAGCCTGGGCTGAGATATCTGACGAAGACCTGACATATCGACATTCTTTTTCGATTTCCAACTGCCAAGGGATGTTTTTACACGCGCAACAATACACACGGGCGTCCGATCTTGCTAACCAGAGACGAGGGGGAATTTTGTTACTAGAAGTCCACGTGAAATAATCCCGGCCCTCACCAGGGCTTGAACCCGGGACCTCCAGCACTCGAGGCGGACACCATACCTCGAGACCACTCAGCCCCCTTTATTGTTGTATATAATGTTCTAGTTGCAATAGCCTCTTTCAGGCAATCGTGGTTAGTTACTCTAGCAGTCCAAGGATTTCGCAACATTCGTCTTAGGAACCACATCTCTATTGCTCCCAAGTTCTTCCTAATTTGTTCACATACACTCCAAGATTTACTGCCATACAGCAAAATAGGTTTTATATACCACTGTTCTTTATTTATTTTATTTTTTTTACATTCAATTATAGTGACTTATTACATAAGATACTTTTTTTTTTTTCTGAAATGCAGCTTTTGCTTGTCCCATTCTGCTCTTTTATGCACCAACTATAGAACTATTGCCCTGATCAGTCATACAAGTAAAATTCTACTAAAAATCATAATGGGAAGACTTCGTAAGAAAATGGAAGCAGAAATTAACGTGGTTCCAGCTGGATTTACACAAGGAAGAGGAACAAGAGATCACATTCTCAATATGCGTTTAATAATAGACAAGTGCAAAGAATTTAATGTAAACCTATTCTCATGTTTTGTGGATTATTCAATTAAGCTGCTAAAATCATTTTTGTGCAAACAAGAAGAGTTCATGGTCAATTTGAAATCACCGTGGGGATAACAAATGTTCCACATTCGAAAAATGCCTGTGACTATGTATTTTAATTCTTTCAGCTAAAGTAAGATTGGGCTTCAAATAAAAACCTTGAAAGTGTGATATAAATTACCATAACCATGCCACTGTCTTATAACCTGTCAATATTGTTGTTAAGGATGTCAAGATGTTAAGCATGTGACATCTCTATGCAGATGAACACCATGACGTCATAAAAACAGTTTAAAGTTCAAAATGGCGTGGCTTCTGTGACAGACTTTTCGGTCCAATGAAAAGGTACAGCAGGTGGTGCATGAGTGTTTACATACGCGACCAAAAGAATATTTTTCTACAGGAATCCAAGCACTTTATCGGCATTTGAGAACTTGCATTGAACGCAGTGGTGACTACATCGAAAAATGATACATTTGTTCTGTACTTTTTCACAATGTTCAATATACTCCAAAAGAAAAAAAAATTTAAGGTTTACATTTGAAGACCCCTCGTATAATTCATATGATTTATAACTCTACAGATACAGCTAAATATGCCAGGCAATAAATCGTGCAACACATTATTTGTAGCTTCTGTGTTTAAGACCATTATGCAGTTCATCTGTTATCTCCACCTTCAACCAAAAAAAAAAAAAGTGTCATGTTTTACCGTCAGTGACAACAGGGCACACAGCCTAGGTTCCTGGTATCAAACTTGGACCCGATACAGATATTCTTCTTCTCCTCGCCTTCCTCAGTTTATCTCAGTGAACTGTAGGGGGATATATAAAGATCTATTTTTGCGCTCTTTCTAATGCTCTTTATAAGTTTGTATTCATTTCTCTAAGGTTGTTCTTGATACCATCGCTCAATCTTGTACGCGGTCGCCCCCTTGCTCTATATCCATTTTATTTCTTCAATGTGGCTCTATGTGCCAGATAGTACCAGGGCAATCTTGTGAGGTGGGCAAACCATTTAATCTGAAGTGTGTGTGCGCGTGTGTGTGTGTGTGTGTGTGTGTGTGTGTGTGTGTTTGTGTGCGTGATTGGTTTCAGACCTTGTCGTCTCCTAATTTCCTAATTCCTAATTCTACCTCTCATTGTTACTCCCTGTTATCCAAAAAATCACACATTGTAATATAAATACATGAAATATGAGATGCATGAGAAAAGCTGCCAACTAAACTATCCGAAACGGAGTAAGAAATAATGTTATTGGACAGACAGTGGGATCAACACACTGTGCCACATATATTGAAAGGCAGAAGATCAAATAGTTTGACCATCTAGTTAGAATGTAGCACCATCAGTTACCAGTACTGGTGCTACATCAAAGAACATCTGCTATGAGAGCAAAAGGATAACTTATAAGAAAATAGATTGGCGACATCAAAGCTATTTTTTCCACACGAAATGACACTATCCAATGCTACCCAAAATCTATATTATAATAACCATACTAGAGGGGAAGGTTAAAAGCAAGCGAGCAAGAGGTAGAAAATGATACATGATGGAAAATCAAATCAAGAGATGGACGAACAGCAGTCTGATAGAATGTATAATCAAGGATAGAGACACATTGAGATCCATCTTAGTCAATCTTCATTGTAGAGACGGTACTTGATTGATTTCATGTGACCCATAGGGCGCTGGAAAGTTATCTATTCCTCTCCGCGACGCTTGATGGCAAAAGTTGAAGAAGAAGATAAAGATGATGATAATAATAAGAAGACGTGACAAGAAGAATGGGGGTTGTTTCCTTAATGTTAGGTGTTATACTAATGGGAAATCCTCTGGCCAAAATAAGTAAGGCTAGCCTGCTGACCCCTTGGGTCGTTGAGCTCATCGGTCCTACATTGACTTTTATATATATATATATATATATATATATATATATTCATTGGCACCTTTCCGTCTTGACAGACGATAGTTTGGTACATTGTGCTTCAAAAAGGCTTAATAACTGTCATATGGCAATAACTACGATCCATGGCGGTGGCGAGTGTGGCTGGTAAGGCCAATTCTTGCTGCAAATGTTTGCCCACAGTAGGTGCATGTGAAAACATGGTCATTTCCACCATTTTGCACCATCTTACGTCTCTCACGCTCTGTGTGTGCTTTATCTGCAATCATTTTCTCCTTTGTCTTTATTCCATTTCTGATAGTTGCCCTCCATGCAACACGTTCAGCGGCGACGTGCTCCCATTGTGCATTATCAATGCCTGTATCAATCATGTCCCGCTTACACACATCTTTGTATCGTAGTAGAGGCCGACCCTGAGATCTCCTACCCGTCTGTAATTCACCAAAAAAGATGTCCTTTTGTATTCTACCATCATCCATCCTCCTAACGTGTCCTATCCATCTAAGTCTACGAAGACTGAGCATGGAATACACCGTCACACAACCTGATCTTTCCAATACTTCAGCATTTGTGATTTTGTCTTGCCACTTAATACCAAGTATTCTTCGCAGACACCGCATATGAAAGCTGTTTAAACGTTTCTCTTGGCGTGAGTAAGTTGTCCAGGTTTCACTGCCATAAAGAAGAGTACTAAGGACACAGGCTTGGTAGACGAGGACTTTTGTTTTGGCAGTAAGCTTCCTGTTCTCCCAGACTCTTTTTGCTAACATGTTCATTGTTGTTGCTGCCTTGCCAATCCTGATGTTGATTTCCTGATCGAGGGATAATTTGCTATTTACCTCTGATCCAAGATATGTAAAATGGTCTACTATCTCCAGTTCGGCGTCGTCAATAAAGATTGATGGTACACCATGTGCACCTTGTGACATAATCTGTGTCTTCTTTTTGTTAATTGTTAAACCAAATTCAGAACAAGCATTGGGGAATGCAGATAGTAGATGTTCTTCTTCTTTTCGTTCATCCGGAGTGTTTTTTCAGATGTGATTGCGGTGTGTCTGTTATGCGCCCTTGGGCCGAAACCCGTAGGCCAACACATCGACTTTAGCGTGCATTTTTGACCAGGTAGCATTCCTGGGAGACTCTCACTTTTGTGGCGCCATCTGCAACCATGCTGGCCAAGGTGGAACGGTCGAAGACAACGGTCATCCCTCAAAGGAAGGCAGGGACAGTCCATAGCATTTTCCGCCATCCAAGGTTGCTTCCATAGTTGCAGGGCCGACACATAACGCCCTGGATCTGGGCTCACCGAGGGAGATCGTCACGTCCTGCTCATGGCTGCTTTAAATCCTCACTTCAATATATTGGTCATTTTGTTTCCCCGGGTCATTCCCGCACAAACCAGACAGGTTTGCAGACGGCATCCACTCAGCGAGTTTTCGGACATGTGCTTGTCGTTGCGCCCATCAGAGCTTTTCCAGGCTCAACAGACATTCGGAAAACTACCCAGTCAGAGCTGTTCCGAACAAGAGCGGCATTCGGAAACTAGGTAGTCAGAGCTGTTCCTAGCACGAGAGACATTCGGGCGAGACATTTCACTCGGACGTAATTGCGTAGTGTAAATTTTTAGTTTGCCACCCGTAGGCCGACACTTACGACTTCTGGCGGGCATTTTTTTAGTGAGGTTAGCCTTCCTCTGGTTTCGAGACACGTTAGACTGTTGTAATGTCACCCACATCTCAGCTGGTCAAGATAGAACGATCAACGATATCGCGGACGGCCCTCAAGGGAAGGCAGGGGCAGACCATGGGCATCATCTCACTATCCGAGGAGGCTTCCATAATTGCAGAGCCGGCACATATTGCTCTGAGACTGGGCTCACCCAAGGAGTTTCCACGTCCTGCTCATGGCTGCTTTTGTTCCTCACTTCCATGTGTTGAGCATCCCGCTTGCCACTGATCGCTCAAGCACACACCAGGAGCGGTCAGATTGCGGGCGACATCCACTCGGTAAGCTTTTGCTTGTGACTTCAACCCACGCAATAGGTACGCTCGCCGTGCGTTCCATTTTGCGTTTAGACGTTCTTCCACTTATATCTACACTCTCTATGAGTTAGATACAGAGTTTCCGTAACCATGCCCTTCGACTGGGGCACTTTTCTTTCTTTTTTTGTACTCGCTCACGAGGTAGGCTACATGTGCTGCCGGCTCAGCACCTTACCTTCGTGCAGCAGTGAACGGGAAACGGTCTGGCCCTCTCATCTGGGAATCCCTCATATCCCCCAGCTGAGAGCCTTCGAACATGTATCAGACCTGAGCATGTAGCTTGCTCAGTATCACGTTTCTATTTTCCGGTAGACGGGTATCGGCCTGGCTCTCAGATCCGAGGGTTTGTGGCTTAGAGGCGTTCAGCCACAGCCCTCGACAGGGAGCCTTAAGAGTTTTGTCCGAACCAAGAAATTCTGCCTTCGTGCACCTGATTTAAATTTTGCCTGATATCCTCAGTCTATACCTGCAGAGCAGCAGGTTGTGTCTCTCTTAGTCTGGTCCCTATCCCATAAACTGTCCGATATGTAATTTTTCACCCATCGGCAAGCAAATGGGGTCGATGGGACACGCAAGCTTCCCCACCACGTCAAGGTGGAGACACATCGGGGGAGTAGTAGATGTTGTAATTCTTCCTCAGAGTGGGTCGTAATCGCAGCATCATCCGCAAAAAGCAACTCTCTGATTAGTACCCTGCTAATTTTGGTCTTGGCCTTCAATCTCTGAGCATTATAGAGGCCACCATCTGAGCGTGAGTGAATGTATATACCGTCATCCTGATCACGAAAGGCATATTTCAGTAGAAGTGAAAAGTATATCCCAAAGAGGGTGGGGGATAGTACACAACCTTGCTTAACTCCACTCTTGATTTCAAACTCTTCTGAAGTTGAGCCATCAAACTTGATTATACCCTTCATGCCTGTGTGGAACGATTCCACGATGGACAGAAGAGTTGGTGGACAGCCAATCTTCTTTAGTGCTTTGAACAGACCCTCACGACTGACCAAATCGAATGCCTTTGTGAGGTAGATGAAGGCAATAAACAGTGGCTGATTTTGTTCCCGGCATTTTTCTTGCATCTGTCGCAATGAGAATATCATATCAATGGTAGACCGGTTCTGACGGAAGCCGCACAGTGATTCGGGGTAGACTTGATCTCCCAGGACTTGAAGTCTGCGCAAGACAATTCTGGCAAATACTTTCCCAACAATACACAGAAGTGAGATACCCCTATAGTTGTTGCAGTCGCTCCGATCTCCCTTGTTCTTGTACAGCGTTATGATGTTTGAATCTTTGAAATCCTGTGGGACTTGTCCTTCTCGCCAGCATAGCTCTATTAGCTGGTGGATCTGCAGAGCGAGGGTGTCTTGCCCACTCCTGATAACCTCTATTGGAATCCCATCCTTACCTGGAGCCTTGCCAGATGCAAGCTCATTTATAGCACACTTAACTTCTGTTATAGTGGGAAGTGTGTCCAGGTGGTCAAGAGTTGGCAGGGCCTCTATGGCGTTGAGGGCATCATCCGCCAGCTTGGTCTCACTTGAGTAAAGCTCTAAATAGTGCTCGACCCATCTATCCATCTGCTGTTTCTTATCAGTGATGATTTCTCCAGTCAAGGTTTTCAGCGGTGCACTTCTTTTGATCATTGGACCACAGGCTTTCTTTATCCCTTCATACATGCTTCTGATGTTTCCCTTATCACTTGCGATTTGAATGGACTCACATAACTTGATCCAATAGTCATTCGCACACTGCCTGGCAGCCTTTTGTACATCCTTCCTCGCTTGCTTCAGCTCACTCAGAGTGTTACGCGTTGGTCTTTCCTTGTTTCTTAAGAGAGCTATCTTCTTTTTATCAATCAAGGGCTGCAGTATCTGGCTGTTTGCCGCAAACCAGTCCTGCCTCTTATGATCCACAGTGCCGTAAACCCCTACCGCTGTTTTATAAATAGTTTCCTTAAGTTTACTCCATTTATCATTTACTATACAATTTTCTGATGTATCATTGAAAGCGTCCTCAAGTTGCTGTTGAAATTCAAAGCACTTTCCAGGATCGTGAGTGTTAATAATATTAATCCTGGGGCTAGACTTGTGTTTAGCTGTGTAGATTCTCTTTGGTCTCAGTCTAACCCCTGCAACAACCAAAGAATGATCTGTATCACAGTCAGCACTGTGGTAACTTCGAGTTAATGATGTATGGTTCAGATGTTGTCTCCGTGTGATAATGAAGTCCAGCTGATGCCAGTGGCCGGATCTTGGATGTTTCCATGTGACCTTATGCATCTCTTTTGTTTTAAAAAAGGAGTTTGTAATACATAGGTCAATTTTAGTGCAATGCTCCAGCAGCCTTTGCCCATTATCATTCATGCGACCGATGTTGTATTTTCCAAGGCACACTGGCCATGAACTCGAGTCCTTGCCCACACGAGCATTGAAATCACCGAGCATATAAATGTAGTCGGATTTTGGAACTGCCTTGATCGCAGAGTCTAGCTTCTCATAGAACGTATCTTTCACATCATCAGAGGAAGTGAGTGTCGGTGCATATGCAGTGAGAATGGTGGCAAATCCACAAGAGGTTGCCAAGCGCAGTGATAATAATCTTTCATTACCTCCAGCTGGGATATCAATCATTCCCAGTAGCGAATTCTTCACTGCAAAGCCCACACCGTGATGCCTTTTTTCTGCCTGCCCTCTTCCCTTCCAAAAAAAGGTGTAATTGTTTTCCCTGAGTGACCCTTCCTCAGCGAGGCGAGTCTCCTGCAGGCCTGCAATATCAATGTTAAGACGATTGAGTTCAGCATCAATCACAGCCGTTTTTCTCACATCGTCAATATTTGTCAAGTCAGTGGAAAATCCTGGACACATGGTTCTCATGTTCCAGGTTGCAAGCCGTAGCTTGAGGTTTCTATTATTCTTTTTATTAGTTCCTGGTGCATTGGTTTTACAGCCTGCGATTCAGATTTTGTCCTAGCCCCAAGCACCCATTGAAGCAGGCAGGCTGTGGCGGATCAGCACCCAATTGGCCGGGGGCTGCCCAGCTTGAGGCGGGCGGTAGCTGATCAGTGACACCTGTAGGTGTCTCCCACCGTCAGAGGCAACACGTGGCGCCCCATGTCTACGCCAACTGACAAGGACTTATAACCCGTAACAGTTGCCTCGCGCTTTGATTCCGAGACCGGTTAAGACCAGGGATGGAGTTATTGCCTCTCCATAGCACAAAGCCTGGGCTAAAATAAAGAAACCATGTGTTGCCCATGCAGCATGATCCCTCTCTCGGCCTGCCTAGTTCACTCCAGAGGAAAGTTAACACCTATACATCTGGAACAAGACAAGCTGCAGAAGCTGCCGGATCAGCAAAGCAATGCTCTAACTGTCCGCCTGTCGGAGCTTCGATCCTAGACCAGCTGCCAACCAAGGCTTAGGGTCTGGTCTGCCCTTCTTCTTCTTCAGCGTTCCGAGCCATTGAGGTTCTTTGCTGCAAATACAATCCGTCTCCATTCGTCTCTCTGGTTGACCTTCTCTTGCCAGTCGTTGATTCCAAGTGCTTGTAGGTCTGTACATGTATTATCTCTCCACCGCCTTCTTGGTCTACCTCGGGGTCTACGGTCATTTATTTCCTGAGTGTAAGCGAGTTTTGTTTCCCTATTATCTTCCATTCTTTCTATATGCCCCAGCCATTGTAGTCTATTAGCCTTCATGATACCAGTGATTAGCGGGGACTTAAACAGATCATAAATGTCTTTGTTACTTCTTCTTTTCCACTCTCCACTTTGTGTATCCCTGGTCTGCCCTGCCATGACTTATTTTGTCTTTGGGTTGCATTTCCTCGCACCAGGATAAGGCTAGTACCCTCCCAATTGCGCTCTTCCGCCCGAAGCCGTTGGCACAATGTGGGGTGTCGGGTTTGGTAAGCGCCGCCCAACATTCGGCTCTGACAGAAAGCAGGTAGTACCGTCTACTGTCATACGGTAGCTCAGTCATATCTGACTAAGACCTGACAGACATATATATATATATATATATATATATATATATATATATATATATATATATATATATATATATATATATATATATATATATATATATATATATATATATATATATATACTTCCACTGAATACAAAGAATCAACACTTTCATAAATTCAGGAGGACATCTACAGATACAATATATATTAGCTGACAGCAAGCAAGACTTAGACACATAGAACAGTTGAACAGTATAAGTAACACAGACTTGGGTATCGAAGTAGTCAGTCCAGCCAAACGGTCAGGCTGACAGGGGTGTATTTTCATCATCGGCAAGACCCAGTCGATGTCCATAAGTCTAAAGTCTGTGGTCGATTCACCTGATCTAATCAGAGTCCTCCCTCCTGGGTGCCTATAGATCATACATGGAACACATCGGTAGCAGGATCTGGAACATTCACTAGTCGACACCGTCAAACAGTTGTATCGTCCTCCCTCCTGAGTGCCTCTCGAGCATGCATGGTACACATCGGTAGCAGGATCTGGAACATTCACTAGTCGACACCCTCATACAGTTGTATCGTGGGTTTCAGGACCTCTCTTCGAGATCCATGACAACGCCGAGAGGTAGACTAGCAGGTCGACTCGGTGCAACACCACCTTGAGACTTGATGATCTAAAGTTCAGCTTGGCAGTGGCACAGACTATTGTTCTTTTATGAATCACCACTGGGTATAGCGCTCCATGGCCTGTCCTCTTGGCCGATAGCGATGAGAAAAGTGACCCATTATATAATGTCTTTCGCCAACGTTCAAATTCAAAGACACAAAGTCCGAAGTTTGTCACACAGAGAGGTACATTTTCGAGGTGGAAAAGTCAACCATGACTGTTGATGGCCTGTTAGTTTGATTACAGACTGGAATCATATTTTGACATTCCTTCTTTAAAAGTTCGAAACAGACTTTAGATTTTCTTTGATATTGACAAGCGGGTTCGTCTACCATTTTGAAAAAAAAAAAAATCAATTCTTTCAGTTCGTCAACAGACCGAAGGGTGAACCTGAAACTGATAACTGGGTGAAAGTGGTGTGCACCCACTCTCAGTTTTAGCAGACAAATGACTGAGTGGGCATACCTTCAGAATAAAGTCATCAAAGTTTGTCGAGGCAGGCTCTTCGTGTCTGAAACCCTTTCATACAAGAACTACTCTATCTCACTCACCTCACTCCCCTTGTCCTTATCCCACACAGACTAATCGTTTAGGTCACATTGTGGTTTCGACAGGAATCATCCTTCCGAGGTTCCATTAACCAAAGAACACTTCTGTGGTTGGTGTTCTGTTTAAGAAGGGTAGTCGTAATATTATAGGAGCCACCTTCAGTTAATCGAAAGATGTCCCCTCTCTGCTGGTGCTCCTCACTATGTAGATGAGAGTATCTTTGTAAATACATGTGTCCTTCCCCATGTAGAAGGATGTATGGACAATGGCCGCGGTCACCCGGCCGGTATGGTCACTGCCATAGAGGAAAGCAACGGCAAACTACCTCTTTAAAAGTGCCTAGTACATTATAATTCGCCTAAAGACTGATCATGACAAGACAAGGACAGAGACATTAAAATTAGCAACATGGAATGCTAGGACTTTAAACGACGGTGAAAAATTAGATAACACAAAACAAGACATAGAAAGAGAAAAAATTAATATTTTAGGGATGTGCGAAACGATATAGACAGGAGCAGGCATCAAGATAGATGAAGATTTTAAGATTATTTATTCTGGGGGTGAAGATAGACAAAGAGGAGTGGCAATTATCTTGGACCGGAAAACATCAAAATCTGTTCAAGGATATTGGGCGTGTCGGACAGAGTTCTACTAGTTAAATTAAGTGGCAGACCTTTTAGCATAAATGTTATTCAAATATATGCCCCAACAGGAGAATCCAGTGAAGATAGTGTAGAGGAATTTTATAATGACATAGAGTCTGCCTTAAGAAAATGTAAAAATTCAGAAATAAACATCATAAAAGGGGACTTCAATGCAAAAGTAGGTAATCAAGGTAATAGCTGCACAGTAGGAAACTATAGTTTAGGAGAGAGAAATGAAAGAGGATACTGACACGTAGAGTATGCAAAAGAACAGGAAATGATTTAGGAAACACCTGGTTTAAGCAACACCCTAGAAGATTATAGACATCGAGGAGTCCTGATAGCAGGACTAGAAACCAGATTGACTACATTCTGTTTAGCAGAAGATTTAGAAACGCGTTAACAATAGCAAAAACAGTTCCCAGCTCTGATTGTTATAGTGACCACAGATTACTTATAGGAACATTGAGGATAAAGTTGAAGAAAGTCAAGTATATAACAGGAAACAATAAATATGATTTGTGTACATTGAGTAATGACAAGGAAATACAAAACAAATTCAATATAGAAGTACAGAACAGATTTGAAATTTTGTCTGATCTAGAGATCCTATTCCAGGATGTGGATAATCAATGGGAAATGTTGAAGAATTCAATCAATGTGGCTGCAGAAACAACTATTCCAAAATTAAAGAAGGTGGGTCTAAGAAATGGATGTCTGAAGAAATTTTACACCTATTGGAAACAAGAAGACTCAACAAAAATAATTCTGCCAAATATGAAGAAATTCACAGACAAGTCAGAATATTATGTAAGGAGGCAAAAGAAGCATAGCTTAAGGAAAAGTGTTTAGAAATTGAAAAACAACACAACAGTCAAAACACCAAATTAGTGCACAAAAGAATTCAGGAACTTACTAATAAAAGAATAAGTACACCAGCAGGCTGTCTAAAAACTAAAGGTGGCAAAATCATAATAGAAAAAGATCAGATTCTACATGTATGGAAAGATTATGTGAAACACCTTTATAATGACTACAGAGAGGAACAGTATGATATTAGATTTAATAATGAAGCACCGCCAATTTTTAAGATGGAGATTCGAAATGTTCTTAAGCAAGGCCCCCCGGTATAGAAAACATCACAACAGAAATGATTAAAGCTTTAGAAGAATATGGACTAGAGCAAGTCACCAGACTGCTGAACACATTATATGATACTGGAGATATACCTTCTGAATTATGTAACTCTGTATTTATTGCAATCCCACAGAAATCAGGAGCCTTGGAATGTGATCAACATAGAACAATTAGTATAATGAGTCACATCACAGAGATTTTGCTACGAATTATCATGCAAAGAATGAGGAAGAAAATGCAACCTGAAATAGGGGAAGAACAATGTAGGTTTGTAGAAGGAAAGGGTACAGTAAATGCTGTGTATATGCTGCGAACAGTTATTGAACGTGCCATAGAAGTAAACAAGGATATACATCTTTGCTTTATTGACTACACAAAGGCTTTTGATAGAGTTAGACATGTCAACATGGTGGATATGCTTGCAGATCTACAAATTGATGGGAAAGACATTAGACTTATAAAAAACATATATTGGAAACAAGCTGCCATAAGAATTGATAATGAAGTGGGACAATGTCAGCCTATTAAGAGAGGTGTTAGGAAGGGATGTGTAATGTCTCCAGATCTTTTTTCCCTATACAGTGAAAATATTTTCAGAAATGTAGAAGATATAAATGGAATCAGCACTGGAGGACGAAACATCAATAACATTAGATATGCAGATGATACAGTATTGATTGCAGACAATGGGCAGGATCTGCAACAATTAGTAGATGCTGTTGTTGTACACAGTGAGCAACTGGGGTTAGAATTAAATTGTAAAAAGACACAGGTTATGGTCGTCACTAGGAAGAACGAAATACCATAATGTAATATAAAAGTAAATGAGAATATTCTTCAACAAGTGAATCGGTACAATTATCTCGGAACAGTCATAACATGTGATGGGAGATGCCTTGAAGAGATTAGAACAGAATCGCCATGGCGAAAGTAGCCTTTAGCAAGATGAAAAGCATTCTGACCAATGAAAAGATGTAAACGAGAAAAAGAGTGTTGAGGGGATACATAGAGCCTGTTCTTTTGTATGGACGTGAAACATCGACAATGAGCAGTCAAGCTGATAAACATCTGATGGCTGCAGAAATGTGGTTTGTGAGGAAAATGCATAGAATACCATGGACAGACAGAAAAACCAATGACCAAGTACTACAGGAGACAAATGAAAATCGTAAATTGATTAGAGAAATTAGACGTAGACAGTCAAAATGTTTTGGACATGTTAGAAATGGATTGGAGAACTTAGTGACAACTGGCAAGATCGCATGGAACAGACCAAGAGAAAGAGTACTTTCCTTTTGGTCTTTGAAAGACCAAGAGGAAAATACCTGGATGGCTTGGCCACATGGCATGGACGATACAGGAACACTGAGCTGATCCACGATTCTGGTGATCGAGTGAAATGGCGAGTCATGACCGCCGACTCTTTCCGGCATGGCACATGGTTGATTGATTGACTTCCATCCATCCATCATGTGCCATGCCGGTTTTTCTTTAAATGGTTGTTTCTGCAGCTTGGTTGACTGATTTCTTTAACATTTCCCATTGGTCACTGACGTCTTGAAATAATATTTCCATATCGGACAATGCATCGAATCTGTTCTTTACCACTACGTTGAATTTATCTTTTATTTCCTCACTCTTCAGTGCTTGTAGATCAAATTTTGTGTTTCTTGGTGAATATTTGACTTTCTTTAATTTTATATGTAAATTGCTTAAGATTAATCTATGGTCGCTGTAGCAGTCTGCGCTTGGTATAGTTTTTGCGACTTTTAAGGCATTTCGAAATCTTCTGTTGATGAGGATGTAATCAATCTGATTTCTAATCTTATGATCAGGACTCCTCCATGTCCATAATCTCCTTGGGTGCTGTTGAAACCAGGTGTTTCCAATAATCAAATCTTGCTCTTTTACCCACTGTAGGCTTTCAATGTTGATATTCTTTTGCACACTTTGCAACACAGGCAAAAGCCTGATGACGGTCTGGAGTCACTTGGTACACATGACTACCCCTAACGGGCGAGGCTGCTCCTATGGAGCACCCATTTACGCCGTTTCTCTGATTATCGATAAGACTGCATGCAGTACATGATATTGATTGACTTTTTTTTTTTTTTTTTTTTAGCATATCCTTTATAGGACTTAGCTGTCAACACCAGCATCTTTCAGCTGTATGTTGATCTCTTGGCAAGATTACGCTCAGTAGTTTGCCATTGCTTTCTGAGCGGCCGGCTCAGTATCCCGCAAGTCACGAGCGGGGGTCGAACCGCCTCAGCTCTCGCTCCGCTACGAGACTCTGCGTGATAAACGGGATTACAGAGAGAAAGTGTTGTAACCCCACAGCCAGAGAGATCGGCTATTGATTGACTTACAGGCCCGAAATTCAGATGGAACCCGCTGGTTTCGCGACAGAAGACGAAAGGCGAGAAGTACGACTCGTAAAGGGAAAGCACTATTGTTGACAGTCTCTGTCTCAGTCAGTGTTTGTGCCGACCTGGGACAACGTCTCCCAAGTCTTGTTGTTGTTGGTTGTTGATGTTGTCCTGTAAGGAAACTTGCTGCTGCAGTTTAAGACACCACATCACATACTGGAGAGTGTCTCAGCGAGCGGGGATTATATACAAGATAATATATCAAGTTTTTCCTGGATAAAAATGACAGGTATGTGGTGTGTTTTTGTTTGTTTGTTTGCATTTATAATTATAATATTATATCCCATTACTGTTTTACTGATTACATTACAGGACGTTGCAGTCAACATCAGCATTTTTCAGCTGCTGTTGATGTACTACTAGGCAAGATTACGCTCATCAGTTTGCCATTGCTTTCTGAGCGACCGGCGCAGATGCCCCGTAAGATACCAACGCGGCAAGAACCGCTACCGATTCTCGCGCAGGTTACGTTACTTACGAGAATATACGGGATTGCGGAGAAAGACGTTAACTTCCAGACCAGGGAGACCGGTATGTGTTATTTTATTATTATTTTTATTTATTTTATCAGAGTGTCTATTCACAATGGAATTGCAAATAGAAAGAAATTATATTCGCAATGGAATTGCGAATAGAGAAAAATTATATTCGCAATCGAAGTAGGTCACGTGATTATGCCTGTGCGTGTGTCCATATTACAATATTTTGTTGATCTGTTAACGTGTCTTCAGTAGCGTAGTGGTTAGTGTCTCCGCCTGTCACGCGAGATCTCGAGGTTCGATATTCGCCGACGGGGAGGCAACTTTTTTTTTTTTTTTTTTTCATTTTCAGGAATTAGGTGACACCAATGCTAGTCTGATGATTTCGCTCTAGGCATATGTTTTCTACGGATTTTGTGTATTAGGTGTTGTTTATCTTGCTGCACTAGAACCTGCGCACTTATCTTTCTGTTCTTATCTGTCCTCTACTTTTGTTGTCTTGGGAAAGGAGCTTAGCCACCCGAATGCGAGTTCTTCTCTCTCTCTCTCTCTCTCTCCCTCTCTCTCTCTCTCTCTCTCTCTCTCTCTCTCTCTCTCTCTCTCTCTCTCTCTCTCTCTCTCTCTCTCGCTCTAAGTCTCGATCTCCCACCTCTCCATTTCTTGTCTTTACCACTCTTTAATGTCTTTCAATACATCTTTCTCATATCTGTCTCTCACACTATCTTCGTTATCTATCTTTCTCCTCTCCCTTTTCCACCTGCTTCAGATATACCGGGTTTTTCTGCACTTTATATGCGTAGCATTTCCTTTTCCTTGTTTATTTATTAATTAATGAGGCCAGTCAATCGAAAGCCTGGTGTTTGAATTGCCTAATCATGTCTTGCTGAGGCAAAGCATATTACTGTCAGCTTGGACCAGAACAGAGTCACTCAGAGAGAATGCAATGGAGGCCATAGAAAGTGTCAAATTAAGAGAATCATCACTGCTGCGATATTATCAGGACATAAATAGTAGGACGGTAACGTAAACAAACATGGATGCCTGGTAACAGTAAGTGTACAGAAACGAAAGTTAACAATTCTTGAACTCGCCTGGGGACAGAATTATTTGTAGGGATCGTTATTATTATTTGTATTGGGGATACCTGTTCTGGAAAATTATTCTTGATATTTAAACAGGACTAACGTAATGTAAAAATAAAACGGGATGCCAAAAGAACGGACAGAAGTAAGAAGAAGAGTGATTCATTAAAAATTACGGAAAAATAGGCAGAATTAAACTCGCAACAGTGAACATTCCTATTTAAATTAACCACCTTCTTAGACTTCTTAATGGCCCAAACTAAAATTGACTAGTGAGCAGACGCTGTGACATATTTGTTACTTCCCGCAATTCAATTGCGAATATAATTTTTTTCTATTCGCAATGGAATTGCGAATAGTGCCTCCCTTATTTTATTTTAAATATTTAATATTTAATTATTTAATTTATCAATGATTTGAGTCATTTGACTCATTCAACTCATTCCGTTTGGGTAAGTTTCATTGAAACTTTCAGTTCTCCTAACTGTTCGGAATTTGGTGGTAATAAAAGTTGTTTGGTTATGAACTGTCCTCTGGAGGTAACTGAGCTTTAAATTGTAACTCCAACAATGTTCAGTGTTTAAATCCGATGAGCATGGCCGAATGGGTAAGAACGCGTGTTCTTAAACATCCGGTGTGCTGATGCCGGGGTAAGGGATTCAACCCCTACACCGGACAGCTGGACTAAACTGTTGACCTGTCATTCTTGACTTGAGGACGTAAATTACAAGTACCTCTGAAGTCAGAGTGGGTTCGCCTGATGGCGAGGGACACTGTTAATAGCGAAAGCTGATCCACACGCAAAATTAAGTCCATCACTACTATAAATAGTGTGTAATGGACTAGGCTTGAAAGCAAAGCGAGCGAGCGCCCCCCCCCCCCCCCCCCCCTACCCCTCCCCCCAAAAAATCTGATGAATTGGAATCACTGATTGAATCAGTTTAAGATCATTAGATCCATGAAAGGCTTGCGTCTAAATACTAAATCTATCGCAGGGAGGGCAGACTACTCAATTGAGTCTGGCTCAGATTAGACCAAGAGTGGAAATATTTCCTCCTTGAGTTTTAGGTGCAAGGTTAAGTCAGTAAGTAAGAGGAAAATACTAAACAGTTAGTATATATATATATATATATATCTTATTCCTCTTGTACCTTGCAGTTTCAAGGTCAAACATACATAATAAACAGCGGGAGAGTGCCAGTTTATGGGCTTCATATATCGTGATGGATTCTTTATTCCTTCTGTCCATCTTTTTTCCTTGTCTTACATCACTGCTTAAAAAAAGTCGCTTAAAAGTTGACAGGGTTGACTTCATTGCACCGGGTTTGATCCCATATGGCTCAGTCTAATTTCCACAGCAAACTGCCGAAAGCGTCACACAAAGCACAAACTCCGTAGCTCCAGCGACAACCCCCAGAACTCTCTGAAAAAATGCACTCGTGAACTGAAGGACGCAGCCCGGATTCAAACCCACAACTTTTGGAGCCCGAGTCAGATGGCTTGACCGCTTCGCCACAGAGACTCCCTACATCATTGCTTGTTGTGGGATACTGTCAGTTGTTAGCCTAGTTATATGGCCAAACCATTTGACTTGCTGCCTTCTAATAAAATCTAGCGCTGCTATAACCCCCACTTTAGTCCTGATTTCTTCATTTCTGATCTCATCTCTTCTTGATACATTGAGTATTCTTCTCAGGAATCTCATGTCTGTTGTTGTGATTTTTCTTTTCTCTTTTTCTGTCATTGTCCAGGTTTGGCATTGGTAGCATAGAGTTTGTAGGAAGATTGTGTTGTATAGTGCTTTCTTAGTAACTATTGATACATGTTTGTTCTTTAGTATTGGTGCCATTTGTCCATTAAGTTGGTTTGCCTTATTGCATCTATTTTCAATCTCATCTTCCGATTTGCCTTTTTATGATTGATAGTATACTTCTGAAGTACTTGAAGCTCTTTACTTGTCTCAGAGGATGTTCTGTTAGATGAATAGTTGTTGTTTTGTCTTTTTTAGTTTTATATAATACACACACACTCACACACGCACACACACACGCACAAAATTATAGTATTAATATTAGTTATATCTATATCTATAAAACAGACTGTATGTGTGTGGTTGGCTATGTATTGGATGCGTTCGATAACGGTACATCTGATTGAGATGAAATTTTCTACACGTCTTCCTTTCATTCCTGTGCAACCGACTGTAATAGTTTCTTAGTGTAAAATCGGCTACTTACTTAATAACATTTAATATTTCATTTTTCATTATATAATTTCTATATAGCAGGGGGACTTCACTCTAGAAAAGTTATTTCAAGGGACATAACTTTTAATAACATTTCTATATACTTTATAGTCATATTGTTGGACTTACTTGCACTATTGTTAAACTCTTTCTCTATAGTTATTTACAGGCATATGAGTTATAATAAATAATGATATAATCTTTAAGGCATCTTCAAAGTTTTCATAAAAATAATGCATAACATAGTAACTCATCTTTTTATGCTTAAAGAAGTTATCTACAGTTATGCAGGTGATTAAAAACTTTTCATTAAAAATAATGGATGGTGTGTGGAAGGACATTCTTTTAAATTACTGTGTGAATTTAATGAGACGATCCCCGCCAGGAGCTGGGCGAAGCCGGGCCGGGTCAGACAGACAGACAGATAGACAGACAGACAGATAGTCGGGAACGAGAGCTTATATGACTACGTATATGAATTAAATGAGATGCTCCCCACCAGGGACTGGGTGAAGCCGGGCCGGCTCAGACAGACAGACAGACAGACAGACAGATAGTCGGGAACGGGAGCTTATATGACTACTTATATGAATTAAATGAGATGCTCCCCACCAGGGACTGGGTGAAGCCGGGCCGGGTCAGACAGACAGACAGACAAACAAACAAGCAGACAGACAGATAGTCGGGAACGGGAGCTTATATGACTACTTATATGAATTAAATGAGATGCTCCCCACTAGGGACTGGGTGAAGCCGGGCTGGGTCAGCCAGACAGACAGACAGACAAACAAGCAGACAGACAGACTGATAGATAGATAGATCCCCTCCAGGGCCTGGGCGAAGCCGGGCCGGGTCAGCTAGTATATTACAAATAAAATATATATGAAATGCGAACTTGAAAACTACTTATAACTGTACCTATGTCTCTCCTTATTCTTCGGCATAATCTCTGTGAACATTAATGCCTTAGTCTTCAGCGTAATCTCTGTGAACATTGATGCCTTATTTTATCTTTGTTTTAGTACTCGGCTCTGTGGCAAAGGGGTTATGGACACAATTCATATTGCCACATACCGCATTTGAAACAGCTGCGGGCCATTTGGCAGTAGATTGCCCTGCGTTAATATTTCATACAATAATTTGACTACTGGTCATTCAGAAAGCAATAGCAAACTACTGAACATAAACTTACCAAGAAATCAAAAACAGCCAAAAATGCTGTGGTTGACTTCGACGTCCTGCAAAGGATATGCAACTAACTTTAACTTCAGTCCCCAATACCTGCACAATAAAAGTCTTTGGATGGCTGCCTTTGGCACATTTGCACCCCACACACAACTTCTTTGTTATCAGCCATTCGTTTGTGTACTGCTTGCTGTAACAAATGCTTGCCACCATAGACGGGCACAATTTTCAAACAAATATTCGTGGCAGTTAGTTCTCTGCCCCCCCCCCCCCCCCAAAGTTAATAAAAAAAAAACAAACAAAAAAATTACACAACACTATGCTGCTTTTCTTTTAAACATAGACACCACAAAAGGTAGGTTGCACAATTGATTGCCAGGCATATTTGGCTGCATGTCATTGGTTGCATACTGCAGAGTTATATTTCCTATGAAGTTTTGTTGTTGTTGCGCTCGCTCACTTTGAACTCAAGCGCAGTCCATACACATTACTTCTAGTAGTGCCGGACTGAATTTTGCATGTGGATTAGCTTTCTCTATTAACAGTGTCCCTTGCCATCAGGTGAACCCACTCCGACTTCAGAGGTACCTGTAATTTACGTCCTCAAGTCAAGGATGACATGTGAAGATTTTAGTCCAACTGTCCGGTGTAGGGGTTGAACCCCTTACCTCGGCATCAGCACACCGGATGTTTAAGAACACATGTTCTTATCCATTGGGCCATGCTGACCTCCATCCTATGATGTTAATAAATGAATCATATTTTGGCTGAAATATTTAACCTATAGTTGCTGATATTGTTCTGATGTGGAGCAATTATCTCCACAGTAATCACACTATGAACTTTTTCTGTCTTCATAATCCAGGTTTTACACACCTAATTACTGATGCCTCTGCGTATTTGAGTAATTGTTTATTGTTCATCAAAGTTAGCATGCAAAACGTTATTGATTTGTTCACTTTATGATTGCAATTTAGCATATGGTGAAAGATGGCTGAGGTAGAATTTATAAAGCCTGTTGTCTACACCGAGAAGAACAAATAAAAGGCATTTTATGTACTGTATTTGACGAAGAATAAACGATGACTCAAATACACAAAGGCCTCAACAATTCATCATCATCAAGTGCTATGCCACATGGCATAGGCGTTCATGGCTCTCCACAGATGGCAGTCTTTGGTGTTCTGGATCAACTCTGCTGATGATATCCCTCCATGCCACCGTCTCAGTCCATCCAGCATCATTTCTCTTGGTCTGCCCCTGCCTCTCTTCCCCTTGATCTTTCCAGTCATCACAATGTTCTCTGGTGCCTTTCTTCTCATGATATGACTAAAGAAAGCTGGTTGGTTCTTTCTTATTGTTGTATATAATGTTATAGTTTCATTAGTCTCTTTCAGACAATCGATGTTAATTACTCTGGCAGTCCAAGGAATTCGCAACAAGAACCACATATCTGTTGCTTCCAAGTTCTTCCTAAGTTGTTCATTTACGTTCCAAGATTCACTGCCTTGCAGCAATACAGAGACCCCAATGTTTTGCAAATAATTATTTTCTGTAAATTCTCATATGTTGTATCCTGATGATGATGGACTCTTGATTGTACGAGGCAAATGCAATTGAACAGCAAATGCAGAACCCAAACCATGACTCTGCTCATGTGATATATTTATGGGGTTCAAAGTTCATGTCATGCAATCAGAATTTTAGTCAATGCTTAAACTGTCATTTAACTCTCATTTACTGCCAATATAGTACCTTGTGGTGTATGGCAGGGAGGGGGGGATCTTGAGCCTGAGGAATTAAGGCCTCCTGCCTAGCACAGTCGCCGCCAACTGTGCAGACTAGAGTTCTCTTTTTGCCCCCGACAGAAAAACTCCACACCTTACAGAGGATTCGAACCCAGGTCTCCCGAAGGAGAATCCGGCATTCTAGCCACTCGATGCATAGGTACTAACAAATTGGAAATATTACTATAATTGCTATGTATGGTGGTATAATTGCTATGTATAGTGGTATACATTGAAAAGCTAAACTCTTATACAAGGTTAGGAGTCCATTTTTCTTTCTGATTGTTTTTATCTTTGCTGACCTTGTATAAGACTTTGCCACTAATTCATACATTTAATAGTTGTTTTTGACATATTTGATCTCATTTAAACAGCCTGGTTTATTTTATCCACAGAAACAGTAATGAGCAGTTTTATAATCATAATTGTTTCTGCTTTCTTGTACCCCCAAAAAAAAATAACAAGCTGTTTTATGATCATAATTGTTTGTTTGTTCCAGACCACATAGTATCAGGTTGTTTTATGATCATAATTGTACCTGTTTTCTTCTATTCACAAAATAACATTATGTTTTATGATCTAAATTTTTCCTGTTTTCCTTTATCCACAGATAAATAGATGCTGTTTTATGATCATAATTGTTCTTGTCTTTTTCTATCACAAAGTAACAATATGTTTTATGATCTTAATTGTTCCTGTTTTCTTTTATCCACAGACAAAATATCAAACTGTTTTATGATCATAATTGTTTCTGTTTTCTTTTAGCCACAGACAAAGAAACAAGCAGTTTACTGATTGTGATTGTCGACACCAATCCTGTTTGGTGGATCAAAAAACGAGCAGTCAATGACCAGGTAACTAGGACCATGTTTTTAATTGTCTTTGAAAAGAGGATGGGGAGCAAGTCGAGTTTTAGTAGTTCCTGCTTTCCTGTACGGCCCCAACTCCATGCCTAAGCATTTTCTGGAAGGAATATCAATTGGGATGGCATGGATGAGACAGGAACACTGAGCTGATCCGCGAATGGTGATCGAGTAAAATGGCGAGTCATGACTGCCCACGCTTTCTGCCATGGCTCATAATTGATTGAGGTCAATATGGTTGAATGGATAAGAACGTGTGTTCTTAAACACCCGGTGTGCTGATACCGAGGTAAGGGGTTCGATCCCTATACCGGACAGATGGACTAAAATGTTGACCTATCATTCTTTACTTTTTTTTTTTTGCATATCCCTTACAGGATGTTGCAGTCAACATCAGCATTTTTCAGCTGCTGTTGATGTACCAGGCAAGATTACGCTCAGTAGTTTGCCATTGCTCTCTGAGCGACCTGCTCACATATCCCATGTTACCAACGCGGCGAGAACCGCTACCGATTCTCGCGCAGGTTCCTCACGAGAATATACAGGATTACGAAGAAAGACGTTAACCCCTAGGCCAGGGAGACCGGCTCGTCCTTGATTTGGGGACGTAAATTACAAGTACCTCTGAAGTCAGAGTGGGTTCGTCTGATGGCGAGGGACACTGTTAATAGGTAGAGCTAATCAACACGTAAAATTCAGTCCAGGACTACTAGAAGTAGTGTGTATGGACTACGCCTGAGTTCAAAGTGAGCAGGAACCAACAAAATGTTGGATACCATTTGAGGCCAGTAAGACAGTTCATAAATAAAGACACATGTGTTGTTTGGTGCTCATACAAGTAGAATCTAATTCTGATTCTTTCTTCTACTTCTCTGAGCGTCCATCAATACATGTGTGTTTATTTCTGAAGGAAGCTGAAGTCAAAACAATGAAAAACAAAACAAAAAACACTTAGAAATTCAAAACAATGTTTTCGTTTTGTAAATTTAAATAATGAAGAAACAAACAATATGTTGCACAATTTATTGGCTGGCTTATTTGTTGTAACTTGTCAGATGCATACTGCAGAAACAAGTACAACATATAATGAAGTAGAGTAACAATCCTTTCATCTGAAATTAAAAACAACACATTGTTAAATATTTAAATGCCGCCATGATGGTTTTACAGAGACAATCAAACCTTTCTGCTGACATAATTGTGGTTTACCCAAGTGAATAACAGACGCCCTGACATATCTTAGTAATCTTTGGTTATTAGTAGTGAAAAGCACACTGAAATTATCTTTGCCTGCAACATGTCTGGATTCTATTAAATGACATGTGACCAAAGATGGTGACTACTTTTGGCTGTTGCTAAGGGCAGGAGGCTTCCCAGCTAGACAGTGCAATCTGATGAACCTCAATAACGCTAAGCTGTACGTAGTTCCTAGTTGTTATATTTCAGTGGATTACATTTCAGTTTTGTAGCAACAATATTTTTGGTTGATTTTGTTTTATTGCTTTGCCTTTCTTGTTTACTGATAAAGGCTTGAGTGGAAACGGTCGTCTGTATCTGAGCTCCCTCACTTGAACTCACACATAGTCCACACACTGCTACTTCTTCTAGTGCACTGGATTCATTTTTGCGTGTGGATTAGTTTTCCCTATTATCTGTGTCCCTCATCAGGTGAATCCACTCGAACCTCTGAGATACATGTAATTTACGTCCCCAAGTCTAGGACGAGAAGTCAACATTTTAGTCCTACTGACCAGTGCAAGGGTTGAACCCGCTACCGCAGCATCAATACACCATAAGTTTAAGAGTTAATGCTCTTATCCATTCAGCCATGCTGACCTCCACATGACCTCCACCTTTTTCTGTATGTTTTTCCTGTCGTCCAGTTTTCTAGCGGCATTTTGTGTTTATTTAGATGTCAGTAAATGCGCTGCAATATTGACCACCTTTCCCCGATAGTCCACAAATTGCGGTCAGATACCTAGAACTTGTATGGCCACCCTGTAGACTGCATTGATTGCCGTATCTCCATACTCTTGCATTGTTTAATGAGTTGAGTCAAGATCCAATGTCACAGCACTTGGGACGTTTCCATACATGCTCAGTCCTCATCTTCAACAGCTCGCGAAGAGTCCCAATACTGTTACAATTAGCCATCGGAAGCTGATGCATATGTTGGTGAGAGGAGGATCTGAGCACCTATGGACATGTCCTGAGTGCTCGGATGATACCCCAACAGGTAACTGACTGACTGACTGACCAATGGTACTAGTTACAGTTTGATTATGCGCCATCTGGTCTTCCCCTGAATAACCCCTGAAACAAGTAAAGAGTTTCAAGTACCTAGGAAGTATAATATCATCAAATGGCGAATCAGAAGATGAGATTGAAAATAGTTGCAATAAGGCAAACCAACTCATTGAATAAGTGACACCAATACTAAAGAACAAGAACAAACATGTATCAATAGTTACTAAGAAAGCACTTTTCAACACAATCTTCTTACCAACTCTATGCTACCAATGCCAAATCTGGACAATGACAGAAAAAGAGAAAAGAAAAATCACAACAACAGAAATGAGATTCCTGAGAAGAATACTCAATGTATCAAGAAGAGATAAGATCAGAATTGAAGAAATCAGGACTAAAGTGGGTGTTATAGCAGAGCTAGATTTTATTAGAAAGCAGCAAGTCAAATGGTTTGGCCATGCAAGTAGATTACCAACTAACAGTATACAACAACAAGCAATGATGTACAGACCAAATGGAAGCAGAGGAAGAGGCCGGCCACGTAAACTATGGATGATGGGAATAGCAGAGTCCATGGGAATATCGATACATGAAGCCCATAAACGGGCACTCTCCCGCTGTCTATACTTCACCTCGACACTGTATACTTCACCTCGACACTGCAATGAACAAGAGGAACCTGAAGGGATGAGATGAGAGGTCTTTCCTCTTGAGTATTGAGTGTCAGCCAGATTCTCTGGTCAGTCTCTGCTGAACCATTCTCTTCAGGCCATGATGATCTGTATGTTCTTCCACACTATACACATGATCTCAAAGGGCCCTGACCATATCTGCCTTATCATGCACCAATACCCCACCCAATAGTGCAGCCAATCTGTCCACCTGAGCACACAAGCCTGTCCTGAGGACAAGATCAGAGGGATGCTCCGTATCTTTGATGTTTTATTTATTGAAGCATGCCACTCTGCACGAAGCATGTCCGTCTGCATGAAGCATGCCTGTATTCTTGCATTATTGAATATAGTTATTTCAAAAGACCACCAGATTACCCTTTGGTGTCTGTAGGAGACTGAGAACTTATTTACTTGCCTGGAGTGACATCAGTTACATATAAAGCAAATACAAAAAGAACCATCATCATTTTGATATCTGAAACAGTGACCATAGTTGTACACATTCGTTGATTTACATTGTTGGGATAATCTTATTTTCTTGTTTGTCAACAGCTGAGATTAACTCACTGCATTGATAGTGTAATGGTACTGGGTAATTCACACCTGATGCTGGCTCACAGAAATAAACTGGCCATCATCGCTGCACATACTGACCATAGGTAAGGCAAGAGTTTTTTTCTACCACTGTCGACTGCCTGTCTGTGTCTGTCTGCCTACCCACCTGCCTGTTTCTATATGTCTGATTGATTGACTGCCTGTCTGATTTTCTTTCTTTCTTTCTTTCTTTCTTTCTTTCTTTCTTTCTTTCTTTCTTTCTTTCTTTCTTTCTTTCTTTCTTTCTTTCTTTCTTTCCTTCCTTCCACCCTCCCATCTGCCCGTCTGTCTGTCGAGTCAGATTCTCGTTTTGCGGTACTTGACATATTTCATGGCGTGTTTAAGTGGTGCACTTCAGCACCTTTCTTTTGGCAGGGTAGACAGTGGTCTTACCCGAGTTTAGACATGTATGCATACAAGTGTCTATGCATGTGTGTACGCACATATATCTAAAGGAGTCTGGTTTTACAGCACCAGAGACTCAGCGTCGCCCCCAAGTGCGAGTCCATTTTCCCCCCAAAAAGAGACTTTCCACCATGTCGACCAGCCTCCGTGGCCTTGGTTATAATCTTGGTGGTTCATAGTTGTTCTGTTTTATTGTGCATGAGAACGACGTATGCCACCCCAGTCCCAGTAGGGTTCCTCCATTCCGTTGTCCACCAGTCCTTCCTTCGTCGACGACATCCTCGATGCTTGTTCCATTGCTACTGGATGTACTTGCCCCTACACTAGTTTATTTATTTTCCCTAGTTGGTGTTTCTTTATTTTATATTTTTCTGTATGTGTATATAAAAAAATAAAAAAAGTTATATATATATATATATATACATATATAGATATTGAACTTCAATATTAAGTATCTGCTATATTTTCTGCCCTAGTTTGTCTGTTGTTTTTGATTTTATCTCCTCTGTTATTTATTGTTGTAGTTAATGTTTGTTATTTCTTTTCCTCTTAAATTTTCTTGGTTATCTCCTTTCCTGTTTTCATTGTCTGTTGTTTATATGTCTTTTCCTGTTCTTGCTATGAGTTGGTTTACCAGCGTTTGCAATTCCTTGTCCCTTTCTGTCTGCAGGCATTCTTTCAACGTCATCATGATATCCCCTTCTCCTGTTAGTTAAAATATTCCTGCCACATGAAGGCCAGGAGTTGGACTTCTGCTGCCAGAGGTGATGAATACACAAGCCATGGGGGTATTTTGCCAGATTGGGTGTTCACCGGAACTCTGCCCCCCCCCCCCCCCCCCCCCGTTATATCAGCAATATTTGGAACCGTACACATGACATGCTTTATTATAAAGAATAAATTTGTTTGCTAACTTGTACTCACACTTCTTTCTTTTCTTCACATTGACATAACTTGTCTTCTCTTTTACCCTTATCCCCTGTTGGGATATGGTCCCTCAACCAACTCACTCCAAGCTCCACTATCTTTAGCTATCCCACGCAGCTCTGTCCATGTCCTGGGCATATTCATTTCTCTTTCTATTTCTCTTCTCCGTGTGTTGTTAGATCTCCTGCTATTTTGTTTGCTTTGTGAGTTCCACATCCTTCACATGTTATTCATTTTATATTTCTGCTTCTCTTCTCCATGTGTCTTTATGCCTTCCTCTGTTTCTTTTGCCACATGGATTACATATCCTCGCCTTATTATTCACTTCTGTTTCTACTTCTCTTCTCCATGTGTCTTTATGTTTCTCTTGTTATCCACTGTTTCTTTTGTCCTGTAGATTCCAGACAGTACCACAACTTGTTACAGCTGGATAATGTTTTGCTTGTGTTTCTTCTCGTGTCGTTTAGCGTATTCCTATACCCGAGGCTCCCGTCGGAGAAAGCCAACACGCTCAAGTTGCCAGATGATGGACAGTACAATGCCTTTAGACAAGTCGAGGGCCAGGTCCGCTTTCAGCTGACCCAGTTAATAGCCAAGGGTAATTGTGATTTCTCTTAAGTGTTCTTTACGGCCAGTGTCAAGTTGGTGACCTTTGGCTGACAAGTTATGGTGTCCACCTCAGTCTCAAGAGGTACCCGGTTCCATCCCAGCATAGGGCTGGGAGTTGTCTTAAGAACCATTGGTATCTAATGATATCACACATCCCCTGCAATGGACACAGAGCAGAGAGAATGCTTTTCACACTATACCAGCACTTGATCCTCTCAGTGATTGATTATGGACTAGGACTGCTCACTGTCTCAAAGAGTCAGCTGGTGAAATTAGAGCGCATACAGAACGAAGCTATGCAAGTCATTCTGGGATGCACCAGAGACACCCAAGTAGTGTGTATGAGTTACATCCTTGGTCTGCTGACTGTTGCTGGTAGGCTCAAGGTGATGCAGGTGAAGGCATACCTCAGAGTAGCTGCAGACACAGATCACCCATTGCATGAGGCACTGGATGCCGTTAAGGGTCAGTGACTGATAAGAGGGAAATCATGGATGACTCAGGCAGAGGATATGATCAGACAGGTGTGCATCTTGGAGAACATTAGGCGAGGAGAGGAGTGGGTCAGAGTGCCAGCAGAGCAGTCAGACTTGTGCAGAGTTGTAATCACATTGAGCCGTGGGGGGCAGGGAGTGGCCAGCAGGGGCCACGGAAGTGGAAATCCAGCAATTAATTCAGGATAATGCTCGCACGGGTAATGTGATTATCTACACAGATGGGTCGGTTTTGAGAGGTAGGAGAAGTGCCTGGGGATTCTTAACAAAAGCTAATGGTCGATGTTTGGTGCAGGAGAGCCTGGCATATGATACCACAACATCTAGCTTAAGAATGGAGGTGGAGGTGGTCAGTGCAGCTTTAAGCTGGATCGAGAATACGATACACACACACATCGTGATTGTAACTGACTCAGAAAGCATGCTGAGGAAGGTGAGGACAGGCAAGCTTCCGGCAGAGTGGCTTGCTTCGCTTCGGAGGTCACGGGTGGCAAGCATTGCCTGGATCTTTTCTCCGGGGCATGCCGGTGTGCTGGGGAATGAACAGGCAGACAGATTGGCTGGCTCTACAAAACTTGGTGAAGTATTGATGCATGACAAGGCAGACGTGGTTGCTGCCTTGTGGGAGCACGTGTACACCTCGGAGGAGCAAATGGATCACCATGATCTGGCAAGAATGAGATAGTGTGGAGTGACGAAGTAATCTGGCCGACGATCGACGCTCAGAGGAAAGGCGAGATGGACATATAATCAGATTGCTACTGGTACTATTGGTGTTGGGACTCTTCGCTGGCTGTTGAGGATGGGGACAGAGCACTTATGGGAGTGCCCCGATTGCTGTGATGTCGGTTCCTAAATCAATCAATCAATCAATCAATCACACGTCCCCTGATATCTTGGGTAGTGAGATAGGATACCTAAACTTCTCATATAAGGGTGAAGAAAAACAAGCGGTTCTGTGTGCTTGTTGTGCCTATTAAAAATCCCATGGCATTTGCAAATCTCAGAGAGTAGGCCATAAGGCAACCACCCTGGCACAATTGTTAGGAAATGTAACCTCATAAGTAGGAGTGATGCACACATCTTGAAAGAGAAACAAAGACTAAAAAGGATAAGAATATTATGAATATTTATTTACTGTAATCAAGTTGACCTCTCCACTGTTCTCACTTTCTCTGTGTAGGTGTGAAAGTGAGGTTTCAGGTATGAGGGAGTGAGATATGAGTGTGGAAGGGGAGGAAGTTTAAGGAGGAAGGAAGAAAGTGAAGGTGGGAAGGACAGTTAGTGAGGAAGAGAGAGTTAGTGTGAGAGGGATAAAGGCACTCAGAAACTTGAATATTGATTACATCCTCATGGTTATAGATTATAACGTTTCCAGGAAGGTTAACCCGGTCAACAAATGCCCAGGGACGCAGAGGTGTTTCCAAGGCACCAGGGCCGGGTTATATACTGGCCAAGACCTATTGACGCGTCCTCGTCGAGCGCTCGACGTCGCGCTTTATACAGTAAATAAATATTCATAATATTCTTATCCTTTTTAGTCGGGTTCCTGGCTAAAGTCAATAGGATCGCCGATTCCTCCGAAGTCGGAGAGTGTCTGCCTGTACGGCGAGGAACCACCAGTCTGCACACCAATAAGCCAGACATGGGACAACGGATACTCACGCAAACCTCAGGTCCTGTATGACATCACACTGATGTTGGACAACAGGATGCCTTCATCCGATATACAGGACTTCGCGTTGGAGCTCAAACCAACAAACACAAGCAAGCAAGCAGCAACAAATGCCCGCAGAAGTCGGATGTGTCGGCCTAACGGCGCAAGAACGCAGCTCTGCTGTAAACAGGCACAACGCAATCACGTCCGAAAAAAAACTCCGGATGAACGCAGCAGAAGAAGAAGATTATAACGTTTTGCTGATAACTTCCTCAAATATGAAGCTACAGTCTAAGGACGGAGTACAGAATAGTTCTTTACACTTCATAAGTGGAGCAATCATCGTCATCATCATCTTCCGCTTTTGCCGTCAAGAGTTGTGGGGAGGAATAGTTAACCTTTCAGCACCTGTAGGTGGCACTGGATGGTGTCATTCTGTGTGATTGTACAATGTCTTTGATGTCGTCAATCCATTTTCTTCTCAGGCGCCCTCTTGCTCTCGCATCAGATCTTCTTTGATGTAGGGCCAGTGCTGGTAGTTGATGGTGTTGCATTCTAAAGAGATGGCCAAACCATTTGATCTTCTGTCTTTCAATGTATGTGGCACAAGGTGTTGATCCCACTGTCTGTCTGATATCATTTCTTACTCAGTCTCGGATTATTAAGTTGGCAGCTCTCCTCAAGCATCTCATCTCACAGGTGTTGATTTTGTGTACGTATGATTTGCATAATGGTCAAGTTTGACATTGGTAGCATAGGGTTGATGTGAATACGCTATTTATTATCTGTCGTTTTGCGGACATGGGTATATTTGGATGTATGGGTGATGGTTGATATATAAGCGCACTTGCTTTTTGACATCTCATTTCAATTTCTTTGTCTATTCTGCTATCTTGTGTGATCACACTTCCTAGATATTTAAATTCTGTAACTTGCTTCAGAGATGTGCAGTATATTTAGTGGTCCTGGAGATCTGCTAACCTGCATTGCTTCAGTGTTGGTTGTATTTATATTCATATATTAGCTGCTGGATGTTGAACGCAGATTATTGATATGATTTTGCAATGGTATTTATATATGTATATGTGAGGAGTGACTGGCCGAGAGGCTAGAATGCTTGGTTTTCCTTTGAGAGACCTGTGTTCAAATTCTCGGTAAGGTGTGGATTTTTTTCTGTCAGAGGCAAAAAGACAACCCTAACCTGCAGAGTTCATGGCGACTGCACTAGCCAGACGGCCTTAATTCCTTAGGCTCATGACCCCTGTGTCTCACACCGCAAGGTACTATAGGCAGTAGATGACAGGTAGCGAACGGCACTTGTAATGTCACGAGCACAGTTGGATGGGCTCATCGCTTGGCAAAGTGAGGGAAAGATTGGCCAACTATTCCTGCTGGCTCTCAGACCCACAGAATGTGATGGTGCTATCACATCGCAGATCATAGCAGGAAACTACTTCAGGACAAATGTACAAATATGATACTTACTTGATGTGGTGATTTAGTGCAGCTAAACAGAAGACCGCTGGTCTCCCTGGCCAAGGCGTTTACGTCTTTCTCCGTAATCCTGTATACTGTCGTGAATAACACGATGTGCGCGAGAATTGGTAGCGGTTCTCGCCTCATCGGTAACTTACGGGGTATGTGAGCCGGTTGCTCAGAAAGCAATGGCAAACTACTGAGCGTAATCTTGCCAAGAAATCAACAGTCAGCTGAAAAATGCTTATGTTGACAGTGATGTCCTGTAAAGGATGTGCGGGAAAAAAAAACAACAGAAGACCATCACATGGAGAGACTGATTCAGTGTGGGATGTGCATAGGGTTTAGACTACACTCATAACATAGAGGACAGCACAGGTATTTGTTCAATCAAGTTACCACTGGCATTGTTGGGGACTGAGCATGTGTGAGAATGTCCTGAGTGCAGTCATGTTGCCACTGGTGGTATTTGTCCTCAAGAATGATGATGACCATTTATTTTATCCAGTGGAGTTGAAAGTATGGAGCCGTGACTTCTAAGATGGCTGGTAAGACCTATTTTGGCTTGAAATGTTATTTGATGATGTGGGCAAAGAATGCTTGATGTTCCAGGAGGAGGATCTCCTGCAGTGGTTTTTCTGTCCAGCCTTTTCTTGACAGCTCTTGCAGTCCTGTTTACTTCACAAGTGACTGCACTCTTGCGTAAAGATGTACACCACTAATTTTGGTTTTTGGCAGCAGTCTTCCAAGTGTCGTGATGAATTCCAAAAGTTTTTAGTGAGATCTTCAGAGTGTCTTTAAAATATTTCCTCTGACAGCCTTAGGAGCATTTACCACAATGCAGCTCGCCGTAAAAACTTTGTTTAGGAGGCCTGTAATCTGGCATACGAGTCAAGTGACCCGCCCAGGGAAGCTGATTCTTCATTAGTAGAATGTGGATACTGGGCAAGGATGCTCTTTCCAAGACTTCAGTGTCTGGGATCTTGTCTTGCCATTTAAACTTCAATAGCTTCGTAAGGCAGACTATGGAAGTGGTTTAATTTCCTGGCACTTCACTGGTAAACAGTCCAGGTTTCACATGTACCATCAGCATGATAACTCTTTGTTGGCTACTGAAGAATGGACTTAGCATGTGTGGCAATGTCCTGAGTGCAAAAATATTGATTCTTAATCAAATATTTCATGGTTGTTACAGATTGTTTTCCCATATTGTAAATATTGCAGACAAAGAAAAGATGGAGGAATCATTTGAAATGGAGGAGCAGCTGCCACCAAATGACTCCCTAATTGCTGGTGCCATGTGCATGGCTCTGTGTTGTATCCTTGCCTTGAAGTGTTTGTTGTATGCATGTTGTATATATTACATCTACAAGCTAATGTTGGTTCAAACTAATGTTGGGGTTATGTTGTCTTCAAGTGTCTAACCAACTGAACAGGCATGGGCACTGCCCATGAGACAAGCTGAAAAACTAAGAAGAAATACCACAATGTAATATATATGGGTAAATGGGATATTCTTAAACGTGTCTTACATCGCAAGGTACTGTAGGTAGTGATGACAGTTGGTTTTGACAGTTGAGAATATCACTGAAATACCACAATTTAATATATATGGGTAAATGGAAAAATACCACAATGTAATATGTTAGTTAGTTAGTCGACAGATCATCCTCATTGCACATTGAACCATTCAGTCCATAAGTGCTCGGATCCCCTCCTCAGCAAATCCCGCAGCATGTAGCAACTGACGACACCTGGTGCAATGAAGTCGACCCTGTCAACTTTTCTTTTTTGTGTGTGTTATTCTCTGTTTCTCATTTTGTGGTACCAATTTTAGACTGGGACCCCAGGTTAAGGAAAATGAAATCCCTCTGTCTGTGAGGGTTCGACAATGGTCTCTAGACTGGCAGGTCAGTGTGTTAGCCGCTGTACTTCTGTCTGTCCTGGCAGGATGTTGCCACTGACATATTTGGTGGTGTATGCGACTTAACCATTGGAAGATGCTCACAGAATGGAGAAAGAGTGCCCTATAGGAGAAAGCCTGTCTGTTCGTATCCTGGTAAGTTGTTGCAATCATCGTCATCACTATCCACACATCATCTTCATCACTATCCGCACATTATCACTATCACTATCCACACATCATAATCATCACTATCCATACACCATCATTATCACTATCTGCACATCATCATCACTATCCAAACATCATTAATATCCACACATTGTCATCACTATCCACACATCATCATCATCACTATCCACACATAATCATCACTATCCATACACCATCATCATCACTATCCACACATCATCATCACTACCCACACATCATTACTTTCCACACATCATCATTATCCACACATCATCATCACTATCCATACATCACTATCATCACTATGCACACATCATTATCATGATCCATACATTATCATCACTATCCATACATTATTATCATCATGATCCATACATCATGATCACTATCCACACATCAACATCACTATCCATACATCATTATCCATACATCATTATCAACATGATCCATACATCATTATCATCACTATCCATGCATCATCATCACTATCAATACATCATATGGTCGGTGCAGTGTTTCTGTTGGCAGGTTTGTTTCTCCTCAGCTTGTCATGAAACCATGGGCTGGGCTGATATAATTTACAATGAACGACCTCAAAGAGGCTTAAACATTTTAGATGATGATAGTGAATTTGAGGTCAGCATGGCCAAATGGATAAGAGCGTGCAGCTTCCCATTGGCTAATACAGAGGTAATAGGTTAAACCCTTACACCGGTCATTTGAACTAAAATTGTTGACTTATCTTCATGACTCAGGAACATAAATTACAAGTATCTCAGAAGTTGAGGTGGGTTCGCCTGATGGCGAGGGACACTGGTAATAAATTCACATGAAAAAAATCAGTCCAGTACGCTAGAAGCGCGTGCATGGACTACTGACCTCTGTTGACCCAGTGATGTAAGCTTCTCTTGAACCTTTCTGTCTGCAGATTGTCAAGGGATCCGAGGACTGCCCATCTCAGTACATGAATTTCATGAATGCTGTGTTTACTGCTCAGAAACAGGTACCATTTCTTTCTGTGGCTGAATAAGCAGTATATTTTGTGTGTGTGTACAATGAATGAAACGAGAAGTTGACGGTAAACTTTACTAGAACACAAATAACAAAAAGGAAGTTGTGACCAAAGCCTTCGTCATCACACAAATAACAATATTAAATAAGAGAAGCAACGGCTGTGGAAGGATATAATAGGAAATAATAGGAAAAACAAACAGTGAGGTATGTCTAATTCCTGCAAAAAGATGAGACACACTAAACACGGACAGTGTACATACCTTACAACACACTCCATAAAGGTGAAAATAAATCACAGAGTGAAAATCCCCCAAGCCAAGAGACAATAAAAAATGTATGATCTATGTAGGGTGGTAAACAAATAGCCAATTATTGAATGATGTATATAGGTTGGTCAGTAATCAACTATTGAATTGTATGTAGGCTGGTCAGTAATAACCAACTGTTGAATGATGTATATAGGTTGGTCAGTAATAACCAACTGTTGAATGATGTATGTAGGTTGATCAGTAATAACCAACTGTTGAATGGTGTATGTAGGTTGGTCAGTAATAACCAACTGTTGAATGATGTAGGTTGGTCAGTAATAACCAACTGTTGAATGATGTATATAGGTTGGTCAGTAATAACCAACTGTTGAATGATGTATGTAGGTTGGTCAGTAATAACCAACTGTTGAATGATGTATGTAGCTTGGTCAGTAATAACCAACTGTTGAATGATGTATGTAGGTTGGTCAGTAATAACCAACTGTTGAATGATGTATGTAGGTTGGTCAGTAATAACTAACTGTTGAATGATGTATGTAGGTTGGTCAGTAATAACCAACTGTTGAATGATGTATGCAGGTTGGTCAGTAATAACCAACTGTTGAATGATGTATGTAGGTTGGTCAGTAATAACCAACTGTTGAATGATGTATATAGGTTGGTCGGTAATAACCAACTGTTGAATGATGTATGTAGGTTGGTCGGTAATAACCAACTGTTGAATGATGTATGTAGGTTGATCAGTAATAACCAACTGTTGAATGATGTATGTAGGTTGGTCAGTAAATGGCCAACTGTTGAACGATATATGTAGTATGGTCAATAAATTAACAGTTATTGGATGATATATGTAGGTTGGTCAACAAATAACAGCTATTGAATGATGTATGTAGCGTGGTCAACAATAATTGAATGATGTATGTAAGCTGGTAACTAGTGGTGTGATGTGATTTCATGTTAAGATTAAGGCTGCATGGTCTGGTTGTGGGAACCACACAGAGCAAATCGCATAATGCATGCAGACTTGTACACAACCAGTATATTTAAGTTAGTAAGTTTCCTTTCTCTTCTACATCCACCTAGATTGACTGAATAACTGTAGCTTTGTCCTAAGTGCAGTGCTTCCTTTTCTGTCATCATCATCATCATCATCTTCCACTTCTGCTGCCAAGCGTCGTGGGGGAGGAATAATTTGCATTCCAGTGCCCGGTGGGCGGCACTGGATAGTGTCATTCCGTGTGGTTTTAAAATATCTTTGATGTCGTCAATCCATTGTCTTCTTGGACGTCCTCTTAGTCTCGTCGCAGATGATCTTTAATGTAAGACCAGTGATGGTAGTTGGTGTTGCATTCTAACGACATGGCCAAACCACTTGATCTTCTGTCTTTCAATAAATGTGGCACAAGGTGTTGATCCCACTGTCTGTCTGATAACAGCATTTCTTACTTGGTCTCGGATTATTAAGTTGGCAGCTCTCCTCAGGCATCTCATCTCGCAGGTGTTGAATTTGCGAAAGTGTGATTTGGATAAAGTCCAGGTTTGAGATTGGTAGCATAGGGTTGGTGTGAATATGCTGTTTATTATCTGTCGTTTTGTGGGCATGGGTATATTTGGATGTTTCAGTAGGGGTGATAGTTGATATGTAAGTGCACTAGCTTTTTGAAATCTGATTTCGATTTCTCTGTCCAATCTGCCATCTTCTGTCACCAATTAACAATAACCGATAACTATTTTATTCCACAGAACATTGTTATAGATGCCTGCATCCTGGACACGGAGTCTGGGTTGTTGCAGCAGGTAAGGCCAGATATGACATGGGACGTCAACTGTATATCATCACCATCATGTGCCATGCCAATAAGCTTGGGTAGTCATGTTTCACCATCTCACACGATCACTTGTCGTAGATCAGCTCTGTGCTCTTGTCTCGATTATATCATGTTATCAGACTGTCTAGATATTTACTTCTCTGCCTTTCCCTTGTTTTTTTCCCCCTCAATCTTGCCTGTTGTCAACAAGTTCTCATTTATTTCTTCTCACAATGTGCCCAAAAGAATCTTTTGACCGTATGCGTGTAATTTCTCTAATCAGTTTACAGTATGTTTTGTTTCTTGTAGGACTTGCTCAATGGTTTTTTCTGTCTGTCCATGTGGTATTCTTTGCATTTTCCTCAGAAACGGCATTTCCACTGCCATTAGATGTTTTTCAATTTGTCTACTCATTGTCCACGTTTCACATCGATACAAAAGTATGACATAAACATATACCCATACATCATCATCATCATCATATCATCATCATCATCATCATCATCATCATCATCATCATGATCATCATCATCATCATCATCATCATCATCATCATTGTCCATGCATAATCATCATCACTGTCCTATATGTCATATTCATTACTGCCCATATGCATCATCTTTACTGTCCATACACCATCATCTTTATTGTCCATATTCCATCATCTTTACTATCCATGCACTATCATCTTTACTGCCCATACGCCATCATCTGTACTGTCCATACATAATCATTACTTTCCATACACCACCATCTTTACTGTCCATACATAATCATCATTACTGTCCATATGTAATCATCATCACTGTCTATTCATCATCATCATTACTGTCTGTCACAAGATCCCAGATCTTAAGCTCTGTCGGATAAGTTGACTATTTCATAATAGATTGAAAGTTAGTTTTCAGCATACAGTCTAAACCTACCTGTCACACACTCAGACAACAGTTTATACAGTGTAAACACCTAAGGGAATGTTGTACATTGATTAGAGATGTGTGGAATAGGATGATAGTGATGACAGTCACATATATCTAGATCAGGATAAGACATCTGACCGATCAAAATATCTGTGGGTGTTTTAAACCTGAAGTAAACTGAAAACAGAATCACCGTGGAATTCTCCAGTTGCTTGGGATTACAGATTATGATCAGACAGACATAGATGGAAGTCCTTCTCTTTTAAAAAAGGTACTGAGCGTAATTGTTAAGTGCTGGTGTTGACTGCAACGTCCTGTAAGGGATATGCAACTTTAAAAAAAAAAGCACAGGATCATGGCGTTCATCAGATTTTGGTCAAATTATCGTGATAACTTTTGTTCCTGGCAAACGATACAATTGTTGACGTAGTTGAATACAATGGAATCTCCCAAAATTGTTACATGTAGAAAAGTAGGATCCTTGCTAACAAAACAAAATTCCTCAATTGAAACTGGTTTATTCTCCAAACAAATGACTTTCTAGGTTTTCTTTAGACAACAGTCCAACTGCACTCTTCAAGCAACAAGCAGCAACTCATGATGGTTAGTAACCTTTAATGTGCAATTTTGACATCACACATAATTCCTGGACAAAGAATGTCACACCATCTGCCGAGAGTATCACACAAACCAAGAATTCCTTACATCCAGTGATGGCAGTCGGAGTCTCCAGATAAATTGCACTCGTGGTCCAAATGAAACAGTGTAAAACTGAAACCATGGCCTTCAGGGCACAGGGCAGATGACGACTACTACGTCATAGAAGTAATTTCAGACTAGTGTCTCTTTCTTCGCTGGCCCATGGGGAGACATAGCAAAATCTTCACATAGGACCTTACAAGAACAACCTGATGTGCCTGTTACATACCACCGACATAAAATACTGTCAAATCAATCAGAAAGCCATCAACACCAGCCCAAGATGACTACCACTTTACGGACAGACTAGAACAAATCATTATTGTGTGTCTCAGAATAGGACCACCTGTATACAAAATTCAAGATTGGCAAATCAGACATGTGCCCATGTGGATTGGTGCCGCAGACGGCAGGTCACATACTCCAAGACTGCCCAAAATACATCATATCTAGACAAACCTTCTGGCCTGGAGAAACAACAATGGAAGATAAACTGTATGGACCACTGAGTGAACTAAAAAAGACAGTGAAGTTTATACAAGAGATACAATTTTATGCAAGAGATAACATTGTAGATATCAATAGACAACATTGCAGATTTAGACACATTTCAAGCAGACAAAAGAAGAAGTAGTGTAGTATCTGAATCTGGCACATTAGTGTGTTGCTTCCATGATACTAGATGGCTATTCATAAATTAACAACTATGGAAAAAAAAGACACTTAATTAATCACTATATCATCCTCATTGCACATCAAACCGGTCAGTCCATAATCCATAAGTACTCAAATCCTCTCCTCAGTAAATCCCACAGCATGTAGGACACTAATCTTGCACATAACATCATATCCAGTTGTTGTTTCTTGTTGCAGGCATGTGATATCACAGGAGGACTCTACTTGAAAGTTCCACAGCCTCAAGGTTTGCTGGAGTACCTCATGGTAATGTATGAGTTGTATTGTTATTCATAGTTTACTTAGCTGGAAGATTCTACACACATTGCTGACAATCTAGAGGTTATCAGGCATTTATCAGAATGGAGATTGAGGCTGTCACAGGAGCACTGAAATGGCTTTCTGATCCTTCAATTATTAAGGTAATTAGTGTTTTCATCCTTCAAGGATTAAGGTTATTAGTGTTTTCATCCTTCAAGGATTAAGGTAATTAGTGTTTTCAATCAGATGACTTCAACACAGGTCTTTGGACTGACATCTGATGATGAGGAGAGGGGACAGTGGAGTGATGTGGTCAGATGAGTACAGTAGTCTTTGGATAGACTAACATGATGATGATGATGAGGAGAGGGGACAGTGGAGTGATGTGGTCAGATGAGTACACTAGTCTTTGGATAGACTAACATGATGATGATGATGAGGAGAGGGGACAGTGGAGTGATGTTGTCAGATGAGTACAGTAGTCGTTGGATAGACTAACATGATGATGATGAGGAGAGGGGACAGTGGAGTGATGTGGTCAGATAAATACACAAGTCTTTGGATAGACTAACATGATGATGATGATGAGGAGAGGGGACAGTGGAGTGATGTTGTCAGATGAGTACAGTAGTCTTTGGACAGACTAACATGATGATGATGAGGAGAGGCGACAGTGGAGTGATGTGGTCAGATAAATACACTAGTCTTTGGATAGACTAACATGATGATGATGAGGAGAGGGGACAGTGGAGTGATGTGGTCAGATGAGTACACTAGTCTTTGGACAGACTAACTTGATGATGATGAGGAGAGGTGACAGTGGAGTGATAGGCTCAGACAACATCAACCCCTAGTCCGTGGACTGACCGCTACAGATGTGGACATCAACCCCCAGTCTGGGGACTGACCGCTAGAGATGTCATCAACCCCCAGTCTGTGGACTGACCACTAGAGATATGGACATCAACCCCCGTCCATGGACTGACCACTAGAGATGTGGACATCAACCCCCAGTCTGTGGACTGACCACTAGAGATGTGGACATGAACCCTCAGTCCATGGACTGACCACTAGAGATGTGGACATCAACCCCCAGTCTGTGGACTGACCACTAGAGATGTGGTCATCAACCCCCAGTCTGTGGACTGACCACTAGAGATATGGACATCAACCCTCAGTCCATGGACTGACCACTAGAGATATGGACATCAACCCTCAGTCCATGAACTGACCACTAGAGATGTGGACATCAATCCTCAGTCTGTGGACTGACCACTAGAGATGTGAACATCAACCCTTAGTCCATGGACTGACCACTAGAGATATGGACATCAACCCTCAGTCCATGGACTGACCACTAGAGATGTGGACATCAACCCTCAGTCCATGAACTGACCACTAGAGATATGGACATCAGCCCTCAGTCCATGGACTGACCACTAGAGATATGGACATCAACCCTCAGTCCATGAACTGACCACTAGAGATGTTGACATCAGCCCTCAGTCCATGGACTGACCACTAGAGATATGGACATCAACCCTCAGTCCATGAACTGACCACTAGAGATGTGGACATCAGCCCTCAGTCCATGGACTGACCACTAGAGATATGGACATCAACCCTCAGTCCATGGACTGACTGCTAGAGATGTGAACATCAACCCCCAGTCTGTGGACTGACCACTAGAGATATGGACATCAACCCTCAGTCCATGAACTGACCACTAGAGATGTGAACATCAACCCTCAGTCCATGGACTGACCACTAGAGATGTGAACATCAACCCTCAGTCCATAGACTGACCACTAGAGATATGGACATCAACCCTCAGTCCATGGACTGACTGCTAGAGATGTGAACATCAACCCTCAGTCTGTGGACTGACCACTAGAGATATGGACATCTACCCTCAGTCCATGGACTGACCACTAGAGATATGGACATCAACCCTCAGTCCATGAACTGACCACTAGAGATGTGGACATCAACCCTCAGTCCATGGACTGACCACTAGAGATGTGGACATCAACCCTCAGTCCATGGACTGACCACTAGAGATATGAACATCAACCCTCAGTCCATGGACTGACCACTAGAGATGTGGACATCAACCCTCAGTCCGTGGACTAACCACTAGAGATATGGACATCAACCCTCAGTCCATGAACTGACCACTAGAGATGTGGACATCAACCCCCAGTCTGTGGACTGACCACTAGAGATGTGGACATCAACCCCCAGTCTGTGGACTGACCACTAGAGATGTGGACATCAACCCCCAGTCTGTGGACTGACCACTAGAGATATGGACATCAACCCCCAGTCTGTGGACTGACCACTAGAGATATGGACATCAATCCTCAGTCCATGAACTGACCACTAGAGATATGGACATCAATCCTCAGTCCATGAACTGACCACTAGAGATGTGGACATCAACCCCCAGCCTGTGGACTGACCACTAGAGATGTGAACATCAACCCTCAGTCCATGGACTGACCACTAGAGATATGGACATCAACCCTCAGTCCATGGACTGACTGCTAGAGATGTGGACATCAACCCCCAGTCTGTGGACTGACCACTAGAGATGTGGACATCAACCCCCAGTCCATGGAGTGACCACTAGAGATATGGACATCAACCCTCAGTCCATGGACTGACCACTAGAGATGTGGACATCAACCCTCAGTCCATGGACTGACCACTAGAGATATGGACATCAATCCTCAGTCCATGAACTGACCACTAGAGATGTGGACATCAACCCCCAGTCTGTGGACTGACCACTAGAGATGTGGACATCAACCCCCAGTCTGTGGACTGACCACTAGAGATATGGACATCAAACCTCAGTCCATGGACTGACCACTAGAGATGTGGACATCAATCCTCAGTCTGTGGACTGACCACTAGAGATGTGGACATCAACCCTCAGTCTGTGGACTGACCACTAGAGATGTGAACATCAACCCACATTCCAAGGACTGACCGCTAGAGATGTGGACATCAACCCCCAGTCTGTGGACTGACCACTAGAGATGTGGACATCAACCCCCAGTCTGTGGACTGACCACTAGAGATATGGACATCAACCCTCAGTCCATGGACTGACCACTAGAGATGTGGACATCAACCCTCAGTCCATGGACTGACCACTAGAGATATGGACATCAACCCCCAGTCTGTGGACTGACTGCTAGAGATGTGGACATCGATCCCCAGTCTGTGGACTGACTGCTAGAGATGTGAACATCAACCCCCAGTCTGTGGACTGACCACTAGAGATGTGGACATCAACCCTCAGTCCATGGACTGACCACTAGAGATATGGACATCAACCCCCAGTCTGTGGACTGACCACTAGAGATATGGACATCAACCCTCAGTCCATGGACTGACCACTAGAGATATGGACATCAACCCTCAGTTCATGAACTGACCACTAGAGATGTGAACATCAACCCCCAGTCTGTGGACTGACTGCTAGAGGTGTGAACATCAACCCCCAGTCTGTGGACTGACCACTAGAGATGTGAACATCAACCCTCAGTCCATGGACTGACCACTAGAGATGTGAACATCAACCCTCAGTCCATGGACTGACCACTAGAGATGTGGACATCAACCCTCAGTCCATGAACTGACCACTAGAGATGTGGACATCAACCCCCAGTCTGTGGACTGACCACTAGAGATATGGACATCAACCCTCAGTCCATGGACTGACCACTAGAGATGTTGACATCAACCCTCAGTCCATGGACTGACCACTAGAGATATGGACATCAATCCTCAGTCCATGAACTGACCACTAGAGATGTGGACATCAACCCCCAGTCTGTGGACTGACCACTAGAGATGTGGACATCAGCCCTCAGTACATGAACTGACCACTAGAGATGTGGACATCGATCCCCAGTCCGAGGACTGATCGATAGAGATGTGGACATCAACCCCCAGTCTGTGGACTGACTGCTAGAGATGTGAACATCAACCCCCAGTCTGTGGACTGACCACTAGAGATATGGACATCAACCCCCAGTCTGTGGACTGACTGCTAGAGATGTGGACATCGATCCCCAGTCTGTGGACTGACTGCTAGAGATGTGAACATCAACCCCCAGTCTGTGGACTGACCACTAGAGATGTGGACATCAACCCTCAGTCCATGAACTGACCACTAGAGATGTGGACATCAGCCCTCAGTACATGAACTGACCACTAGAGATGTGGACATCAACCCCCAGTCTGTGGACTGACCACTAGAGATATGGACATCAACCCTCAGTCCATTGACTGACCACTAGAGATATGGACATCAACCCTCAGTCCATGGACTGACCACTAGAGATGTGAACATCAACCCCCAGTCTGTGGACTGACCACTAGAGATATGGACATCAACCCTCAGTCCATGAACTGACCACTAGAGATGTGGACATCAAGCCTCAGTCTGTGGACTGACCACTAGAGATGTGGACATCAATCCTCAGTCTGTGGACTGACCACTAGAGATGTGGACATCAATCCTCAGTCTGTGGACTGACCACTAGAGATGTGAAAATCAACCCCCATTCCAAGGACTGACCGCTAGAGATGTGGACATCAACCATCAGTCCATGAACTAACCACTAGAGATGTGGACATCAGCCCTCAGTCCATGGACTGACCACTAGAGATATGGACATCAACCCCCAGTCTGTGGACTGACCACTAGAGATATGGACATCAACCCTCAGTCCATGGACTGACCACTAGAGATGTGGACATCAACCCTCAGCCCATGGACTGACCACTAGAGATGTGGACATCAACCCCCAGTCTGTGGACTGACTGCTAGAGATGTGAACATCAACCCCCAGTCTGTGGACTGACAACTAGAGATGTGAACATCAACCCCCAGTCTGTGGACTGACCACTAGAGATGTGGACATCAACCCTCAGTCCATGAACTGAGCACTAGAGATGTGGACATCAGCCCTCAGTCCATGGACTGACCACTAGAGATATGGACATCAACCCCCAGTCTGTGGACTGACCACTAGAGATATGGACATCAACCCTCAGTCCATGGACTGACCACTAGAGATATGGACATCAACCCTCAGTTCATGAACTGACCACTAGAGATGTGAACATCAACCCCCAGTCTGTGGACTGACTGCTAGAGGTGTGAACATCAACCCCCAGTCTGTGGACTGACCACTAGAGATGTGAACATCAACCCTCAGTCCATGGACTGACCACTAGAGATGTGAACATCAACCCTCAGTCCATGGACTGACCACTAGAGATGTGGACATCAACCCTCAGTCCATGAACTGACCACTAGAGATGTGGACATCAGCCCTCAGTCCATGGACTGACCACTAGAGATATGGACATCAACCCTCAGTCCATGAACTGACCACTAGAGATGTGGACATCAGCCCTCAGTCCATGGACTGACCACTAGAGATATGGACATCAACCCTCAGTCCATGGACTGACTGTTAGAGATGTGAACATCAACCCCCAGTCTGTGGACTGACCACTAGAGATATGGACATCAACTCTCAGTCTATGAACTGACCACTAGAGATGTGAACATCAACCCTCAGTCCATGGACTGACCACTAGAGATGTGGACATCAGCCGTCAGTCCATGGACTGACCACTAGAGATATGGACATCAACCTCAGTCCATGGACTGACTGTTAGAGATGTGAACATCAACCCCCAGTCTGTGGACTGACCACTAGAGATATGGACATCAACTCTCAGTCTATGAACTGACCACTAGAGATGTGAACATCAACCCTCAGTCCATGGACTGACCACTAGAGATGTGAACATCAACCCTCAGTCCATGGACTGACCACTAGAGATATGGACATCAACCCTCAGTCCATGGACTGACTGCTAGAGATGTGAACATCAACCCTCAGTCTGTGGACTGACCACTAGAGATATGGACATCAACCCTCAGTCCATGGACTGACCACTAGAGATGTGGACATCAACCCTCAGTCCATGGACTGACCACTAGAGATGTGGACATCAACCCTCAGTCCATGGACTGACCACTAGAGATATGAACATCAACCCTCAGTCCATGGACTGACTACTAGAGATGTGGACATCAACCCTCTGTCCATGGACTGACCACTAGAGATATGGACATCAATCCTCAGTCCATGAACTGACCACTAGAGATGTGGACATCAACCCTTAGTCTGTGGACTGACCACTAGAGATGTGGACATCAACCCCCAGTCTGTGGACTGACCACTAGAGATATGGACATCAATCCTCAGTCCATGAACTGACCACTAGAGATATGGACATCAATCCTCAGTCCATGAACTGACCACTAGAGATGTGGACATCAACCCCCAGTCTGTGGACTGACCACTAGAGATGTGAACATCAACCCTCAGTCCATGGACTGACCACTAGAGATATGGACATCAACCCTCAGTCCATGGACTGACCACTAGAGATGTGAACATCAACCCCCAGTCTGTGGACTGACCACTAGAGATATGGACATCAACCCTCAGTCCATGGACTGACCACTAGAGATGTGGACATCAACCCTCAGTCCATGGACTGACCATGAGAGATATGGACATCAATCCTCAGTCCATGAACTGACCACTAGAGATGTGGACATCAACCCCAAGTCTGTGGACTGACCACTAGAGATATGGACATCAACCCTCAGTCCATGGACTGACCACTAGAGATGTGGACATCAACCCTCAGTCCATGGACTGACCACTAGAGACCACTGTTCATGCCATGTGGGTTATTAGATATATGGTGCTGTCGCCATATTTACGGACCGGCCGGCACTCACTGGGTGATGTAGTTAACACGCCACTGGCCTCCTGTATCTCCTGGGACATTTTCTGGTGCCCTGTTTAGGCTGGGTCCACCAGAGAGCCCAGGTAAATAAACAATATAGCATATGTAAGTTCATCATCATCATCATGTTCCCTGCTAGCTGGCTGGAACGTTCATTTCTCTTCACAGTTCTCGGTCTTTGGTTTTCTGGGTCAACTTCCTCCATACCACTATCTCAGTCCATCCAACATAATTTCTCTTGGTTTGCCTCTGCCTCTTTTCCCCTTGATCTTTCCAGTCGTCACGATGTTCTCCAATGCCTCTCTTCTCATCACGTGACCAAAGAAAGCTGTTTGTCTCTTGCTTATTGTTGTATATAATGTTCTAGTGTCATTAGCTCTTTCATGCAATAGTTGTTGGTAGCTCTGGCAGTCCAAGGAATTTCCAACATTAATCTCAGGAACCACATCCCTGTTGCTTCTGGGTTCTTCCTTATTTGTTCAGTTACGTTCCAAGATTCACTGCCATAGTCAAAACATGCTCTATATAGCACTTCAGCACTCACTTTCTGACATTCAATGATAATGACTTATTGCATAAGATACTTTTCATTTTCCAAATTGCAACTTTCGCTTGCCCTATTCTGTTCCGATCTTAATCTCTGTTGTGCATCTTCCATACATTTAAGTTCACATACTAATAGTTCCTCCCCCTTTCCCCCTGTCAGTGGGTGTTCCTGCCAGACCCGGTTGCAAGATCCAAGATGGCGCTTCCCCCACGAGCCCAAGTGGACTACAGGGCTGCCTGCTTCTGCCACAGACATCTGATAGATATTGGTTACGTCTGCTCTGTCTGTCTGTCAAGTAAGTGACTGTCTATAGTTTGTCTACCAAATTAAGTGATTGTGTTTAGTCTGTCTGTTGAGTAAGTTATTGCATTTAAATATGAAGACACAGACCAGAGATTGCCCAGATTATTGCCTGGCATTTTTGCGGCATCTGGTCAGGTACACACTGCAGGAATAATTCAACATATGTGATCCCTTTAGAGGTCACCATGGCCGAATGGATAAGAATACTTGCTATTAAACTTTCGGTGTGCTGTTGGTGAGGTCGCAAGTTCAACCCCTACACTGGTCAGTTGGACTAAAATGTTGACCTCTCGTCCGTGACATGGGGACATAAATTACAAGAACCTCAGAAGTCAGACTGGGTTCCCCTGATGGCGAGGGACACTGTTAATAGGGAAATCTATGCAGGATTATGAATTACATTTGCAATCCCTTCACCACAGAGCCGACTGCATCTTTAGTACACATTCCCATGGCACAACATAAGAGTGTCCGTACTTGGTCATGTGTGTACTGGACAGGTGCGAAGCTGTGGACATTTTGCTGTTAGCTTGTCCATATTTCTTTCTTGCACACTGATCTTTGGGTGTTGGATGATGCCATCCTTTGTATGAGCGAGTCAGGTCTTAGTTGGATATGACTGAGCTACCATATGACAGTAGACAGTACTACCAGCTTTCTGTTAGCAGCAAATGGTGGGCGGCGCTCACCAAACCTGACACCCCACATTGTGCCAATGGATTTGGGTGGAGCCTTAGTCTGGTGCGAGGAAATGGAACCCATAGACTGAATGTCATGGTAGGGTAGATCTTGCAACACATGGTCTCTACAATTAAGCCCAGGCTTTGTGCTAAGGAGAAGTATGGTCCCCGTCATGGGTTGTGTTATTATGCCTTTATTGAAGCACAATGTAACAATTTATCCTCTGTCTAGAGAGTATCATTGTGTTAATAATCAAAGGTCAGGGTGATGTTATGTGCCCGGTTCACAGAAGCGCTAAGCAGTCTAGTTCGTTGTGTTTTAGCGGCGACGATAATTATGTCATCTGCGTATTGGCAGTAGAAAGCTAGGTCTGAAAGGCAAACAGAAGTAACCAGAATGTCACAAATGTGTATAGATCACACAAGAGGATACCTCCACGAAGTGCTCCTGTCTCCTCATACAGATCACACAATATCTCACCACAGCGCACCATCTCTATAGCACCAATGAGAATTCTAATGTCAGACACACCGTAACAAATCGTTTTTGTGGCCAGCGTGTTTATGTTTATGTTTTATATGTAGGCTGACCGGCAGATTATGTAGCCACCCTTTTGTTTTAGGGTGGCTTAGAGGTAGGGCGCCTACCTCTTGACTCAAGCAGACCGGGTTCAAATCGCTGCTATTTAAAACAAAATTCCCATAGCAGGAAACTGCCATTGGTATATGAAGTGTTGGAGCCAGCACAGTCTTGTAGGCCTGAGGGCATGCAGGAACAGGTGGTCAGTCTCTCCCTCCGTAATAAATGACGAGACCTGACCTTGAACCCTTGTCTGCTCGAATTCCTGCCATTATTAACATAACACCCTAACCATTACACCAGCAGTTACCAATAATTTTGATTATCATGGGTCATTGATTACCAACAATGGTGACACAATGAAAGAAATCAAAAGACGAATATCTGTTGCTCTTCAAAGACTAAAACAACTGAATATATTGTGGAGTGGGACAGACAGAACTACAAAAATTAGAGAAATTAAAAATTTTTAAGAGCATGCATCTTTCCCATAGCAACATACGCCTGTGAGACCTGGGCACTTACGAAACAAACTGAACAGCGCATAAATGCTTTTGAATATAAATGTTATAGACAGGTTCTATGAATATCATGGATACAGAAAAGAATAAATGCATCCATATGACAAGATCTAAATATTTAAGAAGGGTGGCTACTAAAGACGATAAAACAACGAAAAATACAATATATTGGGCACTTGAAACGTCATGAAAGTTTGGAGAGAACAATAATGGAGGGAAATATGCTCGGGAAGCTAGGAAGAGGAAGGCCAAAGAGACGATGGGCACAGGATATGGCAGATGATTTCCAGATGGGTGTATCGGACACAGGACATCTTGCTTATGTTACTCAGAAATTTTTTGGATGGTTGTTAAGGGAGAGAGGTTCTGCAAAGGGCATGCTATTGAATGAATCAATATAACACCCTGACCATTCCACCAACACACCTCCCAATCACCTGTGTGAAGTTTCTTCAATAAGAAACATGAGAATGTTAGGCTTCTACTTTTATGTTTGCACTAGTTTGCTTTGAACTCAGGTGTAGTCCACAGACATACCACAACTACTCCTAGTAGTTGCCACTACTGGGGAGCACACTGGACTGACCTTTGTGTGTGGATTAGCTTTCCCTATTACCAATGTCCCTCGCCATCAGGCAAACCAATTTACATCCCCAAGTCAAGGACGAGAAGTCAACATTTTAGTCCAACTGATTGGTGTAGGGTTGAACAAGCTACCTCGTCATCAGTACACCGGAAGTTTAAGAGCTCTGTCTGTCTTATCCATTCAGCCATATTAACCTCCAATGCTTCCATTAATCCTAGTTTATTATAATATATATATATATATATATATATATATATATATATATATATATATATATATATATATATATATATATATATATAATATAATAGTTTATTGTATGCCTAACCTTGTCATTTAAGGGCAATAAAATATGATGATTGTGTGTTCATGAAGAATTTCTTAACGATCGGAAATAATGATGTTTTAATATTATGTTTCCTCAGTTTACTGCACGTTCAGCCCAATTTGTTCGACTTGCCAGTAAGTGACCGCATGTTCCTCTTTCTCTTGTCTTGTCTTCTGTTGTTGTTGGTTATGTTTGTTGTAGTCTTTAATCTCCGATAATTTTTTTTGGGGTGATATTTGTATTGTCCATTGTTATTCATTGTTGCATATTTGTTGGATCGTCTACACGAGTCTACACAGTATGTTGTCTAGTGCGTCCTCTAGTCTCTACTTCTTTCTTCTACTTGTATGAGTGCCAAAGAGTACCTGTGTGTTTATTTATGTTGTCTAGTGTGTCCTCTAGTCTCTACTTCCTTCTTCTCACTTCTATGTGCACCAACAACACATGTGAGTTTATTTATGTTGTCTAGTGTGTCCTCTAGTCTCTACTTCCTTCTTCTACATCTACGAGCGCCAAACAATACGTGTATGTTTATTTATTTTCAGGACAACTTTTAAGATTCTGGGACCACAGAAAATCACCAAAAAGAAGAAGAAGTCATGAAGATGTCTATGTGTGCTCTTCTATTATTTGATCAGATTGTAAATAAATTGTGTATTAATTTGTATGTGTTAACGTTTTGTTGTGATTATCTTCACCATTGTAATCCTTATCATAACGTTTTCTTCACGGCAGCATGTATGTTTTCTCTTCTACCCATGGGTATAGGGGTAATCACATCACAAAGACTTCTATGCCCATCTCTTTTCTTTCATAACTTGTTGCATACAAAAGGGTGTCCTTTGTTTGGTGAATTACAGATGGGTAAAAGATCTCGTGGTCAGCCTCTACTAGGGTTCAAAGATGTGTGTGCAAATAGGCATTAATATTGTACCTTGGGAGCCAGTTGTTGCTGATCGCATTGCCTGGAGGGCAATGATCAAAAATGGAATAAAGACAAGGGAGAAAATTATTGCAAATAGGTATGTTGAACACAGTGAACAACTAGGGTTAGAATTAAAATGTAAATGGTCGTCACTAGGTAGAAGGAAATACCACAATGTGATATCACAGTAACTGGTAATATTCTTAAACAAATGAATTGGTACAACCATCTTGGAAAAGTCATAACATCTGATGGGAGATACCTTGAAGAGATTAGAACAAGAATTGCCATGGCGAAGGTAGTCTTTCGCAAGATCAAAAACATACTGACCAATAATAAAATGTCAACCTATACCTTTGTGTGGATGTGAAATGTGGACAATGAGCAGACAAGTTGAAACACATCTGATGACAGTGGAAATGTGTTTTCAGAGGAAAATGCAAAGAATATCATGGACAGACAGAAAAATCAATGAGCAAGTCCGACATGAGGCAAATGAAAATAACTCAACTGATTAGGGAAATTAAACGTAGACAGCCAACATATATTGGACACGTTATGTTTAATTTAGTTTAGTCGTTAGATCAACATCATGGAATACGGGTGTAACCCATAAGTGCTCCGTTTTCCTCCTAACTCAAACCTGAGTCTGGAGAAACTCAGCTCAATGCACGAACTCTGTAGCATAGGCGAGGATCCTTAAATACTTTGGTTAGAATTTTAACTTGAATTTTTGCCCAGGCAGCGCCGCTAGGCTACTATTTTTCGATTTCCAACTGCCAAGGGATTTTTTTTACATGCGCAACAATACACACGGGCGTCCGATCTCACTACTTAAGAGACCAGGGGAAATTTTATTACTGGAAGTCCACGTGAAAAAATCTCAGTCCTCACCGGGGCTTGAACCCGGGACCTCCAGCACTCGAGGCGGACACCATACCTCGAGACCACTCAGCTCCCCCCCCCCCCCCCCCCTTATGTTATGACATGTTACACGTTATGAGAAGACATAAACTAGAGAACTTGGTGACAACTGGCAAGATTGAGAGGAAAAGAACAAGGGGAAAGCAGAGAGGTAAGTATCTGGGTGGCGTGGCCAAGTGGAATGGCCGAGACAAAAGCACAGAGGTGTTCCAAGACTGGTGATCGTGTAAGATGGTGAGAAATGACCGCCCATGTTTATCGGCATGGCACATGATGATGGTGATGTCAGAAATAACAATGTGAACTTAGAAAACTTTACTTTAGAAAATAATAATCTCAACTAGGCACCATGCTCCAACAAATTTATTCCCACGGAAACCACAAAAGAACATCATAAAGCAATTCAAATGTATGATCATGCACAAGATTAGAAGAAATCATTAGATATTTTGAAATTCAAGTATGTTTAGAAGTTGTGCGTTAAATAATTCACGGGACTTGTATTTATTAGTGTGTGGATGTGGCAACTGCTTTGTCAAACAGTTCCCAGAAGAGTCAAGCCCTGTTCCAGTGATTTATTCTGTCCTGGAAATAACAGATTTGTAAAATGGTAGTTTGTTGTGGGCCGGGCTCCCTGGTCTAGAGGTTACACGACTTTCTCCGTAATCTCGTATACTCTCATAAGTAACGCGCCGTTGCGCGAGAATGGGTAGCGGTTCTCTCCGCGTCGGTAACTTACGGGGTATGTGAGCCGGATGCTCAGAAAGCAATGGCAAACTACTCAGTGTAATATTGCCAAGAAAACAATCAACTGAAAGATGCTGATGTTGACAGCGATGTCCTGTAAAGGATATGCGAACAAAAAAAAAAAAGTCTGTTGTGGATGATTGAGCATTTGAATCCTGCTTTCACCGCCTCGCTAAGTGAGGGAGAGACTGACCACTTATTCCTTCGTGCCTCACACCTGGTCTAGGTCCTTTCTGGGGTTTCTTTCATCTTTTTTCTATTCTGTTTTTTTGGCTTCCTTTTTTTTCTATCTTTTTTTCCCTTGTTTCTTTCTGTCTTATTTGTATGTTTTTCTTTTTGTTTTGTTTTGTTTTCTTTCTTTTTTATTTGTATGTTTTTTCTTTTCTTTTTTTTCTTTCTTTTTCATTTGCATGTTTTTCTTTCTATCTTTTTTCTTTCTTTCTTTCTTTCTTTCTTTCTTTTTTTTTTCTTTCTTTCTTTCTGTTTTCATACTTTGTCTTTATTTTCTTTCTTTCTTTCTTTCTTTCTTTCTTTCTTTCTTTCTTTCTTTCTTTCTTTCTTTCTTTCTTTCTTTCTTTCTACCTGTCTGTTTTTCTTTAATTCTGTCATTCTTTTGTTCTTTCTCTTCTTTCTTTCATTCTGTATTTTTTACATACTTTATTTCTTTATTTGTTTTCTTTCTGTGTGTGTGTTTTTTTTTTATAGTTGTTGCTTGTTAAATTGTTTCTTTATTTCTTTGTTTTGTTTTGTATGTGTCATTGTTTTTGTTTGTTTGATTTCTCTGTTTCTGTTTGTTTAATTTCTCTGTTTCTGTTTGTTTAATTGTTTGTTTGTTTTCGTTATTTTATCAATTTCAGTTATTTTTTTACTTTCTTCTTTGTGTATGTTTTTTTTTAGTTGTTATTGTTTATTTGTTTCTTTTTTGTCTGTGTTACTGTTTTTGTTTGTTTGATTTCTCTGTTTCTGTTTGTTTAATTTTGTGTTTGTTTTCGTTATTTTATAAATTTCAGTAGTTTGCCATTGCATTCTGAATTACCGACATACATACCATTGTATGAAAACATATCTGCTTCCAAATCGCCAGTAGTTGTGTTTTGAACGCCGAATTACGAATTGCATTGGTAACCTCTATGCCACAGTTCACTATAAACCACTTACAAAAAGTATAGTATAGGAGTAATTCGCAATCAGTTGATATATGCGCTATAAATCGCCTACACATAATGTAATTCACATGCAGGTGCGAGTCCACCTACATTGGCAGAACAGAGAGGCAGTTACACACCAGGATTGTTGAACACATACCAAGCTGGGTTGACAAGAAACTACACACACGCGATGGGAAGTGTGACACACCACAATTATAAACTTCTGGCGTCGTCCATTGTATGTCATGTCTTGGAAACCGGTCATGTCATTGATAGAGACAGCGCTTTTTGCGTGTTTCACACACAAAATAGTCGTTTGTTAAAGTTTGCAGAAGCGATAATGATCCATCTGCACAAGCCAATTTTGTGCAAACAGAAAGACATGTTTGTTAGTTAGTCTTTCCTCTTGAGCCTAAGGCGGCGCATAGGGCAGAAGTCCTGTCTCTCCATGCCTGGCGGTTCGCTGCTACCTGTTGTAGATCTTGGATATTTACTTGGCCATTGAATGAGCCTTCTCTAATGATGGTTCTACGCAGGGTCTCTCTTGGTCTTCCCCGTTTTCTTTTCTCCACCGTTGACCATATGAGGGCTTGGTAGGGGAGTCTTGTCTTGTCCATTCTGAGTACATGGCCGATGTAGTTCCAACGGCGTCTTCTTATGAAATTGGATACTGTATCTTGCTTAGTCTCTTGTCTTATTTTTGCGAATTGGTTCTGAAGTCTGTCCAGTGGATGTTTAGAAGTCTTCTAAGACATTTGTTCTCAAAATTGTCTAATTTTTTATCTAAAGCTACCGTTGATTTCCAACTTTCACATCCATACGTTAACACTGGAATCACACAAGAGTTGAAGATTTTAAGTTTTGTGTGTTTGTTGAGTGTCTTTGACTTCCAGATGTTTGACAGTTTATTGAAGGCACTAGATGCCAGTGCGATTCTAGATGATATTTCTGGTGTTGAGTCCCCTGTAGATGTCATTTTGCTTCCTAGGTATGTGAAGCTGTTGACTTTTTCAAGAACGTAGCTGTTAAATTTGGTGTCATCTGAACTGTTGGTAAGATCAATAGTCTTTGTTTTTGTGGTGTTAATTTGGAGACCAATTTGCCCTGAAACATTTTGGAGGTGGTTTATTTTCTCTTGGGCATCCGGGTGTGTTGAACTCAAAAGCACTATGTCGTCGGCAAAGTCCAGGTCTTCTAGAATTTTGTCAACCCAATGGATACCCATATTTGTGTTGTTTGTGCATTTGCGCATGACCCAATAGATAGCTATTCCAAAAAGCATCGGTGATAAGACACAACCCTGTTTCACTCCTGTTTCGACTGAGAACCAGTCAGAGTTGCCTGTTTCTGTTCTTACGCAGCAACGTGTCTCTTTGTAGAAAGATTTTATGACGTTGGTATATTTGGTAGGAAAACCATTGATGTTAAGTAGATTCCAAAGTGAAGGACGGTGGATACTGTCGAAGGCTTTTTGAAAGTCGACAAAGTTGGTGATTAATTTCGACTGGAATTCTACGGAGTTATTCTGAGGGTGAAAATGTGGTCTATGCATGACAGTTTTGGTAAAAGAAAAAGGAAGTAAAAAAAAAGAAATAAAGACATGATAGTCAGTTTAAAATTACCATGGTAAACAACTGATATTACTGTGTGAACATGTACATATTTCAGCTTGAACGATGAATCTAATTATTTTACTCTACGTTGTGTGACATCTGCAGTAAGTACCTAACGAGATGCAGCGAAATGTGCCAGGCAATAAATCGTACTATACATGGTTTGTGTCTTCGTTATTCAAATGTAGGAATAATTCGCAATCAGTTGATAGATGGTTATAAATCGCTCGTGTCCCCGTCATAGGCTGGTAGGCGATTATTCTCATTGTGTTTCCAATGTTATTTATTTCTAATTTGGTCTGCGCTCATTGTTCTGTTTCCTTTCTTGGCGCCTTTGCGACAGTAAAGTTCCGTTTTATAGTACCAATATTATTCCTGAACATCTGCGAAGAATTTCTCAATGAAATTAATCACAATGAAAATAATTACATTAAAAATAATCACGATGAAATTAGTCCCAGTCAATGGATAATACAGACAATGGAGAGCACAGACAATGGACTTTGTCTGCTGTAGAAGCAACATCGGGGAGTGATATTGTATTCAAACCCCTGATTGCTCCACCAGTCAGTCGCCTGACAACTCACACCACCTGAGTCCAAGCGTTGTCCTCACAGTGCACGATATCGTCCTCACAGTGCACGATATCGTCCTCACAGTGCACTATATCGTCCTCACAGTGCACGATATCGTCCCAGCTACAACATTCGTATAATGTTGGTCAAAATGATGGTTCACGTTTCGTTCTATTTACTACTGTTTGCGGTAAGTTATGAGCATAAATATCATAATAATCATCATCTTCCACTTTTGCCGTCAAGCATCGTGGGGAGGAATAGTTTTCGTTCCAGCTCCCGAGGGGTAGCACTGGATAGTGTCATTCCATGTGATTGAACAATGACTTTAATGTCGTCAATCCATGTTTTCGCCTCGGGCGTCCTCTTGCTCTCATATCAGACCTTTGATTTAGGGCCAGTGTTGGTAGTTGATGGTGTTGTATTCTAACGAGATGGCCGAACCGTTTTTGTCTTCTGCCTTTCTGTACATGTAGCACAAAGTGTTGATTTCATTTTCTGTCTGAAAACATCATTTCTTACACGGTCTCGGATAGTTAAGTTGGCATTTCTCTTCAAGCATGTCATCTCGCAGGCGTTGATTTTGCGAAAGTGTGATTTGGATGTCCAGGTTTGATACTGGTAGCTTAGGGTTAGTGTGAATAAACTATTTATTACCGGTCGTTTTGCGGACATAGATATATTTGGGTGTTTAAGCATGGGTGATAGTTGATACATAAGCACACTTGCTTTTTGACATATGATTTCGATTTCTCTATCTATTCTGCCATCTTCTACGATAAAGCTTCGTATATCTGTAAATTCTTTAATTAGTTTCATTTATCAGTATATTTAGTGGACCAAAAGATCTGCTAACATGCGTTACTTTAGCGTAGACATATATATATATATATATAGCATGGTATTCAAAGCATTCAACTCCGGAGAGTGAAGACGTGTTTTTGTATCTCTTACTTCTCGGATTATTATTACTGCAAGCTGAATCACCTATCATGGATTTTTATATCAATGTGCTCGTTGTGATTCTGAGGATGTGGTGAAATAGTTTTTAGATTAATACAAGTGTTTATTATCGCAAAAATGTGGGTTATATCTAATATTCATTTCGAGTGATAGTTGAACACTATTAAATTTCAACCAATCAAGTGCACGAGGCGTGTCAGATACAACCACGGGACCTCAAATTGCCCGCGGCGTGGCTAGATAACAATGCGATTGCCGCGTTCTTCAAGTTTAGTTAGTAGTAATATTATGCAATAATGTCAGGGGAAGGAGAGTGCTCCGTATTGGAAGTGAATGGTGAAAGGACTCGCTCAGGTTTACGATCGGCTGTCAATAAAACTTACACACTAAACAAAGAGAGGGCCGTGAAGAATAAGCTATCCAAGTGCATAAATCCCAACGGCCTAGTCGTCAAACACACCAACTCAGGACAGTGTGTTACTATTTCCTTCAACAACACACTCTATTATGAGGCATTCCGAACTTGCCTACTCAACTACTACAGGCTTGAACTAATTGAACACAGGCAAGATAAGCACGGGGCCCACGTTGAGGATCTGATTACGACGCCAGTGATTACAATACATTTGTACCGCAGCAAAAATAAACTCATGACACAGGGCAGTAATGAAAACATTAATTCCTGGCTAAAAGTAGATTTTGTTGAACTTGAAAACTCGACACAGACATTCACCGAATCTACTCATACGATGAGTGTACATGACAACATCAACACGAGGCCTGCCAACCCACCAGCGCTCTTGGCTATTGAATACCCAATGGAGCGTATCCAAAACAACATAGAACCCAATGTTGACATTGTTGAAGAAGTACCTGCCTCAGATAACAATAGCATCTTAACTATCAGTGGACATTCGTGCGACTGTAAACAGCGCATTGAGGAACTAGAACAATCACTAAAGGCGCTCATTGTCACTGTTTCAACCAACATTGAAGCAAACAACAAGATAAGCAGTGATTACAATGCTCTCAAGACAGAAGTCGCACTCCTGCGAGACGAAAATTTGCTGCTGAGAAATACAGTTCAAATCTTACAGAATGCGTCCTCTACAAACCAAACCGAAGAAGCATGTAATTCTCAAGCAACCGCTTCATCCTTGGGAAATCTTGGGGAAGCTCAATCCCACCCAGAACAGATAATCACTATGAAAACAACTCAACGCGCAGAGGAAGATAAAAAACAACAAACACCTCAATGCGCAGACGAAGATAAACAACAACAAGCAGTCTACCCCATTGACGTCAAAATAAGCAATAGGTTTGAAGTACTTCAAGAAAAGTCACCAGAAAAATTACAGTGCTTTAACATGCTGCAAACGGGCAAGACAAGCCAACAAGATACATCGGGAGAACCACATGGAGACATAAAGACTGCTGATAATCGGAAATGGATGAAACAACGGTCGAGACGTGCTGACAACCAACATGTACAGACAGCACGACCTGACTGTACACATATTATACTAGGCGATTCCTTAATGAAAGGTTTATACAGCGACAGGATGGCCACATCAGACAAAGACATTGTTTCAATAATCCCACTGCCTGGGGCTGGTGTAGACCGGCTAACAGACAAGATTAGCAGGTTGGCTGTAAATCATAGCGTCAGAAGGGCAAGTGTACATATTGGCATCACCGACACCATGAACAACCAACAAATCACAGGGTCTCAACTGCTGGCACTCTTGAACGGATTACGTCACACTTTTCCTAACTCATCCATTTTCTTCTCCTCCATCATATCACCGAGTTATGGACACCAGCGCCGTCTAGCTGATATAAATAACAACATGTTGCAGAAGTTCTGTTCTCAAAACAAGATACAATTCATCAACAATACAGCATCATTCACTTCACAGGCTGGTGCACCAAAAAAGAGTCTTTACAAGGATCAAATACATTTATCTACATTGGGCACCAGTTTTCTCGCCAAGAATTTAAAATATCCAGAACGGACATACCATACATCCAATACGGGATCGCGCCGGACACTTTTAGCTACTCCTGAAACTCAAGCCAGACGACATACTCCCGTCACATCAAGTACCAATAGGACAGAAGTTTGCAGACCACTCATAACCACTGCACCTGAAATCCAAGCCAGACGGGACACTACCACAACACCAAGTCCGTTAAATACGTCGTCTTTCACACAGGAGGGTAATAATTACGAAGATATGATTCCTATTCTCCCCAGAAAGGATCCGACTCTCAGCAACAACGACGTGCCAGCACAACCTCCTGTTAGCCACCAACCAGAGGCTCTAGTTGGTAGTCATTACATACCCATGAGACATCATCAGTACCCATTTAATTGTAATCCAGAATGGTTGCACCTCACACGGTATAGCCCAGCTACACTTCGTCAAGCACTTATAATGTCGCTATACCAACAACCAACACAACCTGGTATTTACTAGCAACTTAGGACAAAGCTACACCAGATCTCGGTACAAGAAAGAGCCTCTCCTTAAACGTTTATCTGCATATTTGGTTATAACTTGATCTAGTAACGTATTAGGTTATAAGTTATTACAAACATTGACTGGTTTTGACTTTATATTAATTGATAGTACTTAGCTGTATAGCTTTTATAGTAATTCTAATTGTGTTTTCACGGTGAGTGAGGGGGTCTTCACTGCTCTTCCTTACGGATCTGTGTACGTATTTTTATATATTTACAGAGATATTACTGTTTCTCTGTACTTTAGAGTGTGTTTTTGTAATAAGGGACGTAAGTTGTATTCACTTTGTGTGTGTGTGTTTTGCTTTTAAACTTGTGATTACGCATTGTTGAAATGTCTAATAAGTACGAACACTGGCTCAGGAATAATGGGCTCAGAATCGGGCATGTAAACATATGCCATCTATTAGGGAAGCTGCCCGAACTATCACTTATACTTAATCAAAATGTTCACATGTTTGGCGTTAGCGAAAGTCGATTAAATGGCAACATCTCAGATGATGACATCGCTATCAGAGGTTTTAAAACCATTAGAAGAGATCCCTATCAGAAACAAGAGACGGGTATTGCAGTTTATATTTCCAACTCGCTTAACGCCCACCGCAGGCTAGACTTTGAAACCTGTGAGATTGAGTGTGTATGGATAGAGGTTAAACTTCAAAATTGCATACCGCTAGTAGTTGGCTATCTTTATCGAAACCCCAGTGCAGGAAATATCTGGTATGAAAAATTCACCACTATGATGGATGTAGTCTTTAGTAATGCTAGGGAAATAATATTGCTAGGTGACTTCAACATAGACGCTAACAAATCAAACAAAACATGGGAAAACATAATAGAGTCATATAATTTCCAACAGTTAGTCAAACAAGCCACTAGAATCACTAAATCATCTGCAACACTTATAGATCATATTTATACTACGTGTGCTGATAACATCACAGAATGTAGTGTACCTATCAATGCAATGAGCGATCACTATCCAGTATGTTGCACGTGGTCGAAAAGGGGCACCAAAACTCCCAAACACAAACATATAAGCATAAAATATAGAAATTACAAAAATTTCAATCGAGACGTCTTCTTACAAGATTTGGTCAACTCATCTCTAGATTATGTTTACCAGCTTCCTGACCCAGACGATGCTCTGGACCACTGGCTAAAGACCTTTCTAAGTATATTTGATAAACATGTTCCATTTAAGGAAGTTCGTGTTAAACATCACACAAAGCCCCCGTGGATCACACAGGAGGTAGTTGAACTTATGAGAGATCGCGACAGGGCTCACAAAAATAGAGATCTAACTATGTACCGTAGTCTGAGAAACAAAGTTCAATATGTTATTCGGAAGGAAAAGAAAAACTATTTTAAGAACATAGTAATAGATAAAACCAACACTAAAGATATATGGAAAGCAATTAATACCTTGACAAACAAACACAAATCATCACAATCATTACCATCAAATCAGGTTACATGTGACCAATTCAGTAGATACTTTCAGTCCGACATAAACCACCTGAAGGCTGCAATACCAGATGCGCCTCATGACATATCTTTATTATCATCATTCTGTGAGAACAAATGCTATGGACACAATTCCTCCAACATACCGCTAATGACGACAACTGAAGTATTTACTCATCTCCGTAATCTAAAAAACAATAACTCATCAGGACTAGATGGAATTAGTAGTCGGATCCTTCGCCATGCTGCACCGGCGATCTGCGAGTCACTAACTTTTATATATAATCAATGTCTAACCAGAGGTCACTTCCCATCAGCCTTTAAAATCGCTAAAGTGTATCCTCATTTAAAAGCTGGTCCTCTAGACGATCGTCTCATGAGTAATTATAGACCAATTTCCATATTATCCTCATTATCCAAACCGCTAGAAAAGCACATCCACAAAACAACACTAGATCACTTAGTTCGCCATAAACTGATAGTTGACAGTCAGTCAGGATTTCGGCCAAAATATTCTTGCCATACGGCACTAACAAACATGATAGAAAACTGGCATCAAAATATTAACAACAATACTCTATGTGGAGCGGTGTTTATAGACTTTAGGAAAGCATTCGATATGATAGATCATACTATTCTAATTAAAAAACTAGAAACAATGAAAGTAAGTTTTAATATAGTGACATTAATAAAATCATTCTTATTAGACAGAAAGCAAGTAGTATCACACAATAAAGTTTTATCTCAAGCCATTACCACTAATATTGGAGTACCTCAGGGGTCTATTCTTGGCCCTCTATTATTTACCATTTATATAAATGATCTTCCATTAAATCTGTCGTCGTCCTGCGATCTATTTGCTGATGACTGCACAGTATATACAAACGCTGTTGATCGTAGTGTGCTAGAATTATCCTTGCAACAGGAAATAAATAGTGTAGTTAACTGGAGTCATGCAAACCGCATGCAAATTAACATTACTAAAACAAAGTCTATGTTAATAGGAACCAGGCAAAGACTTCACACTCTAAACTCGCAGAGAACTCTTCAGCTGCACATTGGCAGCACGCCTGTAGAAAGTGTCACCGAGCACAAGACACTGGGTGTTATCATAGATCAAAATCTAACTTTTAACTCACATGTTCATGCTCTAGTTAAACAAATAGCCAAAAAAGTATACCAACTTGCCAAAATTAAAAATTTCCTTGACGAAAACACAAGAAAGATATTCTATACTTCTCATATACAAACACATATTGATTACTGCTCCACAGTCTGGGATGGATGCTCCAAATCAATAAAGAAACGCCTATATTCACTCCAGAAAAGGGCAGTGCGTTTAATTAATGGTGAAAAGCTTACCGACAATTCTAACCTATATAAACGTCTCCGGTTACTGCCACTCTACAAGCGCCTGCTTTTTAATAAGTCCAAACTAATTCACAAAATCCTATTTCAAAATGCTCCAAGCTACCTTTGGCCATTGTTTAAATATAACGCTAGACATAGCGAACGACTAAATATACTTCATGTCCCTAAACCTAGGATAGACTTATATAAAACAAGCTTAGCATACTCTGCCGCTCAGTTGTGGAACAATCTTCCACAAGAAATCAAAGACACCACCAATCATGATACATACATTCGCAACCTGTTTGAACACTACCTTAGTACAGACTACATGCCCCCATAACAAACAACACAAAAAAGACAATAATGGTGACTTATCTCAAACGACAACTAGCCAAAAAACATTCCCTTATGTATGGCACGTTACACCCTCCTTAGGTATTTATAATGCCCATGTTAAACACTGCCTCAGTGAGTCATTTGTTATTGATTATTTTTCATGCGTTTTAATGTTCTTTTGTTGTCAAAAGTTGCTTCATAAGTGATGTTGAATGAAAGAATGTATGAGAGGAAATAGAGAAGAAGGGCAGAATGTCAGACGGGCCTGCGTGCCCAATTCTTAACCCTTTGAAAATAAAGACTTATTATTATTATTATTATTATTATATTATTATTATTATTATTATTATTATTATTATTATTATTATTATTATTATTATTATACTTTTGTTGTACATGTCTGCTAGTTTCTCTAGCTCGTTGTCGGTACACCTATTGGTGTCGTCGTATCTTATGCCATCTGGCCCTGGAGCGCTGTTTTTTTTTTATCGTCGAAGCACAGCTTTGATTTCTTTCACTGTCACTGTGTCTTCCGAAGTGTTCTGGGCCTTGCACCTCCTTGGCAAGATTTCGGCCTCCCATGTCTGTCTGGTTGCTCTGCTCTAGATAACGTTCAAAGAGGGCTTTGCCCTTGTCTTCGTCAGTTCTCTGCCAGATGAGGTCAGCACCTTGGAAGTCAGGAATGCTCTTATTTTTGACTACCCCACTCATGCTTTTATGTAGTCGCCAGAACAATTTCAATGACTTGTCTGTGTTTACTCTTTGACACACCTCTGCCCATTTTTCACTTTTAACAACCGTGACCAGTTTTTTGAAATAGCTTACTTTTGTGTGCATCTCTCTTTCTAAGTGCATGCAGGGACTAGGATGACCAGCTCTGTTCTTCTTGACATTTTGCCATCTCCTTACAGCACTACGCTTATCCACCATAGCCTTCTCCACCTCGAAATTCCACCACGGTGGCTGCTCCCAGTTTTTTCCCCCCTGCCTAAAGCTTTCTGCGCTTGTCACGTGTTATTTTACTCACCACATCTTGCCCTGTACTGTCATACTGGAAAGTCTTGACCTTAAGCTTGTGCTGCCTGGTTCTGCCTTTCTCCACCAATATGCTGCAAGGGTGGTGATCGCTGCCGTGGTGTTCTAGGACACCCCATCTACACTTTAGTGAGTGAAGGAGAAAACAGCACCAGATCAACAGCACTGTCCTCATCGCCTGGACGGCTTGCCGTCCTAGTGACACAGCCACTGTTGATACAAACCAGGTCAATGATGTCAAGTGCAGTCTCGAGCTACTCCCCCTGTGTGTTGGAGGAAATGTTTCCCCATGACCTGCTTTTAGCGTTGAAATCGCTACAGAAAATAACATTTCTCTCGTGACCTAATATGTCACTTAAGCACTGCCACTTCTGGGAATCCATACTCGCGTTGCGGGCATAAACAGCGGAGCTTCCAGAAGCGGAGCTTCCGGTTTCAAGATGGCGACGGACGGTCGTGTTGTTTTGTGATCGTTAACTTTTTCGCGTAGGATATGGATTTATTCATCTCTTGCGTGTAATTTGTGTGCCAGAATGTAAAACCAGGAGTTTCTACTCAAGATCTGCGCAGATGCTACGGAGTTTCGTGTATTGAGCGAAGCAATCCTTGAGTGAATTTTTCGCAGCGTGTGTGGTTTCTGTGGTTTTCGGTTTTTCAACATGGCGGAACAACGTGTGTTCTCCGAACGGTCGGCAGTCAACCTAACGAGGCGACGTGGGCGCCGGGCAGGCCGCAAACAAGGTCAGCGTGGTGGTTTAAGACGTTTTAGACTCAAGCATGACCGTCTGGGATTCAGGAATATCCGTATTCTGTATTGGAACTGCGCCAGCGTAAAACAACGGGGCTCTATTCTAGAAACCCTGGTTTACAGGAATGACATTGTAGCGCTCCAGGAGAAGAGACTGGGTGATCAGCTACTCCGAATTGCCGGCTTCAAATGTTTCTACAACAGACGACATCTGGGAATGGCGATTCTCATTCGCGACAGCATAGTGGCGTCAGAGCTAGACATGTCACAGGGACAAAACTAACAGCGACTATCTGAATGTAAAATGCTGTATGACAGGGACAAAACTAACAACGACTATCTGGATGTGAAATGCTGTATGACAGGGACAAAACTAAAGCGATTATCTGGATGTAAAATGCTGTATGACAGGGACAAAACTAACAACCAAATTCTGGAAGTAAACGCTGTATGACAGGGACAAAACTAAAGCGACTATCTGGATGTAAAATGCTGTATGACAGGGACTAAACTAACAGCGACTATCTGGATGTAAAATGCTGCACGACAGGGACAAAACTAACAGCGACTATATGGATGTAAAATGCTGCACGACAGGGACAAAACTAACAGCGACTATCTGGATGTAAAATGCTGTATGACAGGGACAAAACTAACAGCGACTATCTGGGTGCAAAATGCTGTATGACAGGGACAAAGAATTATTTTTTTCACGTGATGAGAAGGGTAGCATTGTACAATATTGTGACCGCTAGAAAGATCATCGGTGGAAGACACAAAGACAGATCGAGAGAAAAGATGTTCATCATCATGTGCCATGCCGATAAGCGTGGACGGTTATGTTTCGGCATCTCACTCGATCACCAAAGTCAAGAATGAGCCCCGTGTTCTTGTCCCGACCATGCCATGTGGTCAAGCCATCCATATATTTACTTCTCTGCCATCCTCTTGTTGTTTTCCCCTCAATGTTGCCAGTTGTCACAAAGTCCTCTAGTTTATTTCTTCTCATAACCTGTTCAAACAATTTCAATCAGTCAGGTGCCGTCTCCACAAAGAAGGTTGGTTGCAATGGAGCTCCAACACTGTCTCTCGCATTGACTGTACATTCTGTCAGGCTGATGCTCTTCCATCTCTTTATGTTATCTTCCCACTTGTATCTTTGTCTACTGTTGCTTGCTTGCCTTCAACCTTGCCTTGCAGTATGGTTTTTATAAGAGTGTCATGTCTTTTAACATGGCCGAAATATTTCACTTGTCTCCTCTTTATCTCTTTCATCAACTCTCTCTTCATTCCCAGTTTTTCAAGAACCTCTGCATTTCATTGTTTTTGTTTCCATGAAATACGACATATTCGACTGTATATCCACATCTCCAGGGCTTTTATGCGACTTTCTAATTGCTTGTTCAATGTCCAGGCTTCCGCGCCATACCGTAGCGTTGATTATACGTGATATTTGACAATTCTAATTTTTAATCTCTCTAGATGCTAATACTGATTTCATACCGTTGAAAGCATTTTGGCCATTCCTATTCTCTCTCTCTCTCTCTCTCTCTCTCTCTCTCTCTCTCTCTCTCTCTCTCTCTCTCTCTCTCTCTCTCTCTCTCTCTCTCTCTCTCTCTCTCTTTGTTTTTTTTTTTTAAATTTCTATTTCACTTCTGCCATCATCTGTTATTATTTGTCTAAGATAGGAGAAACTTGTTACTTGTTCTAGTATTTGCCCGTTTACTGTGATGTTCATTGATGACCTTTCCTTTTCACTACTAATTATCATAGTTTTGTTTTTTGGATGTTAATATCTAAGCCACATTCTGCACCGTGCCTGTTTACTTGTTCTACTAGGTCTTGCAACTCTTGCTCACTTTCTGCTAGTAACACGGTATCGTCAGCATACATAAGATTGTTTATGATTCTTCCATTGATGTTAAGTCCAGGCATTTAAGCTTGTTTAAAAATTCTTTCTGTGTATAGGTTGAAGAGACTTGGGGACAATACTCATCCCTGCCGTACTCCTCTTTTGATCTCTATAGGCGACAAATAGTTATTTCCGCATCTAATAGACACGACTTGTTCCCAGTACAAGTTACTAATAAGTCTGATGTCCTTTCCGTCTACTCCTATATCTTAATATAATAAATTTTGTTGTGTATCCCTTACGGGACGTTGTAGTCAACACCAGCATTTTTCAGCTGCTGTTGGTGTACTAAACAAGTGTTACGTGCAGCAGTTTGCCATTGCATTCTGAAAGACCGGCTCCGATACCAGCACGTTATAACACAACGCGACACGGCCTGCTGCACAAATCGGTCGCAGCTGAGCTTCGAACGCCTGGTACTCGGCTCACGAACTGCGTTCGCAAGCCTTTAGTCACGGAGCCGGCTATCTTGAAGGCACGTAATTAGTCGTTCATGTTGTACTCTATCAAAAGCTTTCTTGTAGTCTATAAAACAAATATATATACTATTTTGAACTTCTATATATTTTTCAGTTAACATCCTCAAACAGATGATTGCTTCTCTGGTGCCGCTGTCTTCCCGGAACCCAAATTGTTCTTCAGCTACTTCCTCATCTATTTTATGTTGAATTCTTTTTTGTATGACCTTGAGTAGTATCTTAGTTATGTGGCTCATTAAGTTAATAGTTCTGTAATCCTCACAATCAACAGCTCTTGGCTTCTTCAGTAGTGTAAAGATAATGATAAGCGGCTCACAAACCGCGTTCGCAAGCCTTTGGCCACGGAGGGCGACACTTTTCGGGTTGGTATTGTCAAAATACACCCTTTTAAAAGAATTTGGGATGCATTCGTCATTATACACTTCCTTATTCACTATAGGAGTTGTCTCTTCCCTGTGAATATTTACAACAGGCTCATCTCCAGGGGACCAAGAATTACCCGTATCGCTTTTTTCTTGTTGTTGAATTACCATTGCTGTCTTTGTGCTATGGAGAGGCAATAACTCCATCCCTGGTCTTATACACATCTTATGTCACAAGGTGCACATGGGGTATCATCAATCTTTATTGACGCCGAACTAGAGATGGTAGACCATTTTACATATCTAGCATCAATGATAAATAGCAAATTATCCCTAGATCAGGAAATCAACATCCCGATTGGTAAGGCAGCAACAACAATGAATAGGTTAAGAAAAAGAGTCTGGGAGAACAGGAAGCTTACTGCCAAATCAAAAGTCCTTGTCTATCAAGCCTGTGTCCTTAGTACTCTTCTTTATGGCAGTGAAACCTGGACAGCTTATTCACACCAAGAGAAACATTTAAACAGCTTTCATATGCGGTGTCTGCGAAGAATACTTGGTATTAAGTGGCAAGACAAAATCACAAATACTGAAGTACTGGAAAGATCAGGTTGTGTGACGGTGTATTCCATGCTCAGTCTTCGTAGACTTAGATAGATAGGACATGTTAGGGGGATGGATGATGGTAGAATACCAAAGGAAATCTTTTATGGTGAATTACAAATGGGTAAGAGATCTCAGGGTCGGCCTCTACTACGGTACAAAGATGTGTGTAAGCGGGACATGATTGATACATGTATTGATAATGCACATTGGGAGCAAGTCGCAGCTGAACGTGTTGCATGGAGGGCAAATATCAGAAATGGAATAATGACAAAGGAGAAAATTATTGCAGATAAGACACACACCGAGCGTGTGAGACTAAGATGGTGCATGATGGTGGAAATGACCATGTGTTCACATGCACCCACTGTGGACGAACATTTACAGTGCGAATTGGCCTTATCAGTCACATTCGCTACCGCCATGGGTAGCAGTTATTATGCCTTTTTGAAACACAAACTATCGTCTGTCAAGACGGCAAGGTGCAAATGGACTTTGGGATATTACATGTGAGGCCCCAATCTCTTCCACGATGGCGAGCCATTTTCACCATCGTGTCCTGAACACGCCTCATGTGTGCCACACACTCTACTGTTTCGCCTTAGAAGCCGTTGATCTATTTAGATTCATCCGCCTTCTCCACCGTCCCAGTCTTTGTGTACTAGGGATGGACATTCCCTTAGTAGGATATTACCCCTACTTCACTCATGTAGTTTAGCCAGTCAGCCAAGACTGTTGCCCGTGGTGTGGCCACCGCCATACACAAGCGGTATTCGTGGAGCCATACATGAGCTAGGTAAAGAGATGGGAACCAGATAGGATCCTGGTCTATCCCTTGGGATATGGCTGCCACTCACAGTGAGGTACTATCCCCCTCTCTTTACGAGTTTAGGTGTGTAAGCACGCACACACGTGTCTGCGCATGCACGTACGTGCATACACATCTAGATCGTTCTGATTATTTCTCAGCGCCAGTTTCTCGCCGCCGCCCCTTCTCCTGTTAGTTATAACAGTTCCGCTACGCGAATGCCAGGAGTTGGACTTTTGCTGCATAGGCGATGCTTGCACGAGCCATTGGTGTATTTGTGCAAGGTTGGGCTCTCACCCCAACCCCGCCTCCGTCTACATACAGCAACATTTGGAACCACTTTGGTAGCGATCCATGTATTTGTTCACTTTGGTGGCGATACATGTATTTGTTCACTTTGGTAGCGATCCATGCATTTGTTCACTTTGGTGGCGATACATGTATTTGTTCTCTTTGGTAGCGATCCATGTATTTGTTCACTTTTGTAGCGATCCATGCATTTGTTCACTTTTGTAGCGATACATGTATTTGTTCTCTTTGGTAGCGATCCATGTATTTGTTCACTTTTGTAGCGATCCATGCATTTGTTCACTTTTGTAGCGATCCATGTATTTGTTCACTTTGGTGGCGATCCATGTATTTCTTCACTTTGGTAGCGATCCATGCATTTGTTCACTTTGGTGGCGATACATGTATTTGTTCTCTTTGGTAGCGATCCATGTATTTGTTCACTTTTGTAGCGATCCATGCATTTGTTCACTTTTGTAGCGATACATGTATTTGTTCTCTTTGGTAGCGATCCATGTATTTGTTCACTTTTGTAGCGATCCATGCATTTGTTCACTTTTGTAGCGATCCATGTATTTGTTCACTGTGGTGGCGATCCATGTATTTGTTCACTTTTGTATCGATCCATGTATTTGTTCACTTTGGTAGCGATACATGTATTTGGTAGCGATCCATGTATTTATTCACTTTGGTGGCGATCCATGTATTTGTTCACTTTTGTATCGATCCATGTATTTGTTCACTTTGGTAGCGATCCATGTATTTGGTAGCGATCCATGTATTTATTCACTTTGGTGGCGATCCATGTATTTGTTCACTTTGGTGGCGATACATGTATTTGTTCACTTTGGTAGCGATTTATGTATTTGTTCACTTTGGCGGCGATACAAGTATTTGTTCACTTTGGTAGCGATAATGTGGTGCCTGTTGACTTATAGATGTTACGGTCACTGTGTTTTAAATAGGTATTCTTTACTATTTGAGAGAGAGAGAGAGAGAGAGAGAGAGAGAGAGAGAGAGAGAGAGAGAGAGAGAGAGAGAGACGGAGAGACACGCAGAGAGAGAGAGAGAGAGAGACGGAGAGACACGCAGAGAGAGATTGAAAGGCAGAGAGAAGGGCAAAATAGGGGATATAGAAAGAGAGAGATAGAGGGAGAGAGAGAGAGAGAGAGAGAGAGAGAGAGAGAGAGAGAGAGAGAGAGAGAGACGGAGAGACACGCAGAGAGAGAGAGATTGAAAGGCAGAGAGAAGGGCAAAATAGGGGATATAGAAAGAGAGAGAGAGAGAGAGAGAGAGAGAGAGAGAGAGAGAGAGAGAGAGAGAGAGAGAGAGAGAGAGAGAGAGAGGGGAGGGTTGCGGGCAGAATGTATTGTATTTATGAAATTCACATTCCTGTCATGATACCCGTATAACCGTGTCATGATATCATCGCTTGATATTTCAGACGTACACACTCGCGAAAACAGGTAAGACTTGTCACATGTCGCTGGCTATCAACGCTGATGTGTGTAAACTTGGGGAAACGGGTAACACTTGTCACAATTTGCTTGCTATCTACGATGATATGTGTAAACTTGGGGAAACAGGTAAAACTTGTCATATTTCGCGGCTATCAACGATGATGTGTGTACACTGCAGGCAAGTCAATCGATTCTCAAAGCCAAAGACCACACACGCTAATTGTGCTAGCATGATGCTAATTGTGCTAGCACAACGCTAATTGTTGATGACATGAAAGAAATCATCATTGGGGGACGTAACATCAATAACATTAGATATGCGGATGAATCAGTATTGACTGCAGACAATGAGCAGAATCTGCAACATTTAGTAGATGCGGTTGTTGCACACAGTGTACAACTAGGGTTAGAATTAAATTATAAGAAGATATATATTATGGTCGTCACTCATACATCACCATCAAGTGCCATGCCAACTGGCGTAGGCGTTCATGACACCCCATATATCTCGGTCTTTGGTTTTCTGGATCAACTCTGCTGCTGATATTCCCCCATGCCACCGTCCCAATCCATCCAGTATCCTTTCTCTTGGTCTGCCTCTGCCTCTTTTCCCCTCGGTCTTTCCTTTGTCACGATGTTCTCCAATGCCTCTCTTCTCATCACATGACCAAATAAAACTGTTTGCCTCTTCTTTATTGTTGTATATAGTATTCTAGTTTCATTAGCCTCTTTCAGGCATTCGATGGTAGTTACTTTGGCAGTCCAAGGAATTCGCAACATTCGTCTTAGGAACCACATCTCTGTTGCTTCCAATCTCTTCCTAATTTGTTTATTTACATTCCAAGATTCATTGCCATACGGCAAAACAGGTTCTATATATCACCTCAGCACTCACTTTCTTATATGACTTATTGAATAAAATATTCTTCATTTTCTGAAATGCAGCCTGTCCTGTTCTGCTCTTAATCTATGTTGAGCATCTTCCATCTGTTATAAATATCTAGCTAGCGTAACCCTGATCGCGCCAGCATGTCGCTAAATTCGGTTGATCCTTGCACTCTGGTGTCTTGTACTACCGTTCCACTGCCAGGTTTGTTTGTCCTCATTGTTTATTCCTTGACATACACATAGTGAGGACATACACATAGTGGGGACATACACATAGTGGGGACATACATATAGTGGGCACATACACATAGTGGACACATACACATAGTGGACACATACACATAGTGGGGACATACACATAGTGGGGACATACACATAGTGGGGACATACATATAGTGGGCACATACACATAGTGAACACATACACATAGTGGGGACAGTGCCGACATACACATAGTGGGGACATACACATAGTGGGGACAGTGCCGACATACGCATAGTGGGGACATACACATAGTGGGGACATACACAAAGTGGGGACAGTGCTGACATACACATAGTGGGCACATACACATAGTGGGCACATACACATAGTGGGGACAGTGCCGACATACGCATAGTGGGCACATACACATAGTGGGGACATACACATAGTGGGGACAGTGCCGACATACACATAGTGGGGACAGTGCCGACATACACATAGTAAGGACCGTGCCGACATACACATAGCGGGGACAGTGCCGACATACGCATAGTGGGGACATACACATAGTGGGGACATACACATAGTGGGGACAGTGCCGACATACACATAGTGGGCACATACACATAGTGGGGACATACACATAGTGGGGACATACACATAGTGGGGACCGTGCCGACATACACATAGTGGGGACATACACATAGTGGAGACAGTGCCGACATACACATAGTGGGGACGGGACATACACATAGTGGGGACAGTGCCGACATACACATAGTGGGGACAGTGCCGACATACACATAGTCGGGACAGTGCCGACATACACATAGTGGGGACAGTGCCGACATACACATAGTGGGGACAGTGCCGACATACACATAGTGGGGACATACACATAGTGGGGACAGTGCCGACATACACATAGTGGGCACATACACATAGTGGGGACAGTGCCGACATACACATAGTGGGGACATACACATAGTGGGGACAGTGCCGACATACACATAGTGGGGACAGTGCCGACATACACATAGTGGGGACATACACATAGTGGGGACATACACATAGTGGGGACATACACATAGTGGGGACAGTGCCGACATACACATAGCTGGGACAGTGCCGACATACACATAGTGGGGACATACACATAGTGGGGACATACACATAGTGGGGACATACACATAGTGGGGACATACACATAGTGGGGACAGTGCCGACATACACATAGTGGGGACCGTGCCGACATACACATAGCGGGGACAGTGCCGACATACGCATAGTGGGGACAGTGCCGACATACACATAGCGGGGACAGTGCCGACATACACATAGCGGGGACAGTGCCGACATACACATAGTGGGGACATACACATAGTGGGGACATACACATAGTGGGGACATACACATAGTGGGGACAGTGCCGACATACGCATAGTGGGGACAGTGCCGACATACGCATAGTGGGGACAGTGCCGACATACACATAGCGGGGACAGTGCCGACATACACATAGTGGGGACATACACATAGTGGGGACATACACATAGTGGGGACATACACATAGTGGGGACAGTGCCGACATACACATAGTGGGGACATACACATAGCGGGGACAGTGCCGACATACACATAGTGGGGACATACACATAGCGGGGACAGTGCCGACATACACATAGTGGGGACATACACATAGTGGGGACATACACATAGTGGGGACAGTGCCGACATACACATAGTGGGCACATACACATAGTGGGGACATACACATAGTGGGGACATACACATAGTGGGGACCGTGCCGACATACACATAGTGGGGACATACACATAGTGGAGACAGTGCCGACATACACATAGTGGGGACGGGACATACACATAGTGGGGACAGTGCCGACATACACATAGTGGGGACAGTGCCGACATACACATAGTGGGGACAGTGCCGACATACACATAGTGGGGACAGTGCCGACATACACATAGTGGGGACAGTGCCGACATACACATAGTGGGGACATACACATAGTGGGGACAGTGCCGACATACACATAGTGGGCACATACACATAGTGGGGACATACACATAGTGGGGACAGTGCCGACATACACATAGTGGGGACAGTGCCGACATACACATAGTGGGGACATACACATAGTGGGGACATACACATAGTGGGGACATACACATAGTGGGGACAGTGCCGACATACACATAGCTGGGACAGTGCCGACATACACATAGTGGGGACATACACATAGTGGGGACATACACATAGTGGGGACATACACATAGTGGGGACATACACATAGTGGGGACAGTGCCGACATACACATAGTGGGGACCGTGCCGACATACACATAGCGGGGACAGTGCCGACATACGCATAGTGGGGACAGTGCCGACATACACATAGCGGGGACAGTGCCGACATACACATAGCGGGGACAGTGCCGACATACACATAGTGGGGACATACACATAGTGGGGACATACACATAGTGGGGACATACACATAGTGGGGACAGTGCCGACATACGCATAGTGGGGACAGTGCCGACATACGCATAGTGGGGACAGTGCCGACATACACATAGCGGGGACAGTGCCGACATACACATAGTGGGGACATACACATAGTGGGGACATACACATAGTGGGGACATACACATAGTGGGGACATACACATAGCGGGGACAGTGCCGACATACGCATAGTGGGGACAGTGCCGACATACGCATAGTGGGGACAGTGCCGACATACACATAGCGGGGACAGTGCCGACATACGCATAGTGGGGACAGTGCCGACATACGCATAGTGGGGACATACACATAGTGGGGACAGTGCCGACATACACATAGTGGGGACATACACATAGCGGGGACAGTGCCGACATACACATAGTGGGGACAGTGCCGACATACGCATAGTGGGGACAGTGCCGACATACGCATAGTGGGGACAGTGCCGACATACACATAGCGGGGACAGTGCCGACATACACATAGTGGGGACATACACATAGTGGGGACATACACATAGTGGGGACATACACATAGTGGGGACATACACATAGCGGGGACAGTGCCGACATACGCATAGTGGGGACAGTGCCGACATACGCATAGTGGGGACAGTGCCGACATACACATAGCGGGGACAGTGCCGACATACGCATAGTGGGGACAGTGCCGACATACGCATAGTGGGGACATACACATAGTGGGGACAGTGCCGACATACACATAGTGGGGACATACACATAGCGGGGACAGTGCCGACATACACATAGTGGGGACATACACATAGTGGGGACATACACATAGTGGGGACATACACATAGTGGGGACATACACATAGTGGGGACATACACATAGTGGGGACATACACATAGTGGGGACATACACATAGTGGGGACATACACATAGTGGGGACAGTGCCGACATACGCATAGTGGGGACATACACATAGCGGGGACAGTGCCGACATACGCATAGTGGGGACAGTGCCGACATACGCATAGTGGGGACAGTGCCGACATACACATAGCGGTGACAGTGCCGACATACGCATAGTGGGGACAGTGCCGACATACGCATAGTGGGGACATACACATAGTGGGGACAGTGCCGACATACACATAGTGGGGACATACACATAGCGGGGACAGTGCCGACATACACATAGTGGGGACATACACATAGTGGGGACATACACATAGTGCCGACATACACATAGTGGGGACATACACATAGTGGGGACATACACATAGTGGGGACATACACATAGTGGGGACATACACATAGTGGGGACATACACATAGTGGGGACAGTGCCGACATACGCATAGTGGGGACATACACATAGCGGGGACAGTGCCGACATACGCATAGTGGGGACAGTGCCGACATACGCATAGTGGGGACAGTGCCGACATACACATAGCGGGGACAGTGCCGACATACGCATAGTGGGGACAGTGCCGACATACGCATAGTGGGGACATACACATAGTGGGGACAGTGCCGACATACACATAGTGGGGACATACACATAGCGGGGACAGTGCCGATATACACATAGTGGGGACATACACATAGTGGAGACATACACATAGTGCCGACATACACATAGTGGGGACATACACATAGTGGGGACATACACATAGTGGGGACATACACATAGTTCGGACATACACATAGTGGGGACATACACATAGTGGGGACATACACATAGTGGGGACATACACATAGTGGGGACAGTGCCGACATACGCATAGTGGGGACATACACATAGCGGGGACAGTGCCGACATACACATAGTGGGGACATACACATAGTGGGGACATACTGTCGTGTCCTCCTTTACAGTGTCGTCCCTGGAGTGAAGAGAGTCGACACCCACATTATAATATTTTTTTCCTCTCAATATTCTGGAGAATCCACCAGCTTCCGTCCAACACACTCCATCAGCCTATGGACACCTTTTCCTATCACTCTCTCACTGTCGTACTATGCCCCCTTCTCATACTTCCCCAACGCAACATACTCAACAACTCTTGCTTCTAAAAATTAATAAAGATTAATTTATTAAAAGAAAAGTGTAACGTATATGAGACGTGTATGTGAAGAAAATGTGTGACGTGTTCTATAAAGTGTGTAGAATCGGACTCCCAGACAACAACCCAGTCAGCTGATCCCAGCAAGGATAGACCACAGCACGTTACGTCAGAACATGTACTTCTCACCCAGCGCCGAAACCATCCTGCTGGATACTGATTTGCCTCTGTAGACCTCTGGTAATCCCATTTCATGAACATCCGAAATAGACACCGGTGGTATAAACAGTTAATCATGGACCGGTTGCACTCTACACAATGTCCGTTCCTATCGTTCATAAAAAAATGCACAAGTCCTTTGTAGTGTGTACACAGATTAATGGTAATTGTTACTGTACTGGATCCTCCCTCGTGTCTATCTAGCCTCAAGTATCAAGTCTTGTGTTCTATTACACGAGATTATATCACACTATGTAATTATTAGACTTAATGTTTTCAGTTCGTTACTACTGTCTGATGCTGTGTGGTGCATCAGTACGCATCACTCTCTTTGGTGAATCAACTTCCTTCTAGCTTTAGTTACGTTCTGTATGCAACTTTATTGATTGTTGAACTGGTGTTCTTCCGAATGGGATTGGATTCTTTCCCAAAAACTTGTTGAGTTTCCTTGGATCTGGTAGGGAACCTAGGATAGAAACAACACATCTGGTGATAGTACTAGTCACTGATCCTTTCGGCTGAGTGTAAGCCTATCGTCTTGCTTAATGATCTTTAGCTAACTAGACTTAGTCATAGAGCAGATTAGCTACCCACCTAGAGCCGAATCAGGCTATGACAAAGAAAAAATCAGCAAACAGAATTCGGAACCCCGCCCACCAGGGACACCTACGGGAAGATCCCAATTATCCCTCATTACTCAATTCTCAACTAGTAAAGCTTATCAACACTTCACTAATCTATTCTTAACTAGCAGAGTTAATATCACTATTCTACTCTAACTAGTTTCCACTAACAGTGCTAATCATCACACTATAGTTTAACAAGGCCACAGTCTATATTAATTAGAACTAATATTATAATAGGTTATACCTTAAATGGCACTACTGCAGTCCTATCAATCATATCTACATCTGCCATTATAGGCACGTGTAAAATTAAGTCACTAATTAACACACGGTAGATATTATTTCCACTAAGCACTGCAGTGCCCTGGCACTCCGACTAGAGCATTTTCAAGTCCCCCTAGTTGGTCCCAACTCGGGTTTATATGGCAAACTACCAAAGTTGGCCACGTGACGTTATCCTTTATGCCCCACACAGGTGGCACATTGGCAGATCATCCCCTGTCAGGGATCCATCCCCCCTCTGGCTCCCTCCATGTTAGATTTGTCATCACTGGTTCTGACATCCAAAACAATCTAGAGAGTTACTGTCGAGTTCCAACAAAGAGTTTCGATACCAAGCTGCCAATCATGGTTTTCCAAACACGCTTACATTGTGCACGTGACTTTGTTCATGTCCGGCAGGTGTTCCACTGTTTTCAATAACACCCTCAACTTTCTGTCATGTGCTGACAGTCAAACCTCCATTCCGTCTGATGTCCGGAACTATAGATGACAAACGGAACCATTCCATATCCTGCGCGGCCAATTATATGTGATTTTAACTGTTATGAACTGCCAACGCGTTTTATCCCTTCCTTCTCACTCACCGCCAAATGTGTATATGGGCTGACCCGATGTAACCCGTGCAGCTGTGTTTACTCTGTTAGTACGACTGTTGTGGCCTAGAAAATATACGCCAAGCAAACGTCGGTATTATTATCTGGTTAACTCATGGCGAGCTCGTGACACATACACATAGTGGGGACATACACATAGTGGGGACATACACATAGTGGGGACAGTGCCGACATACGCATAGTGGGGACAGTGCCGACATACGCATAGTGGGGACAGTGCCGACATACACATAGCGGGGACAGTGCCGACATACACATAGTGGGGACATACACATAGTGGGGACATACACATAGTGGGGACATACACATAGTGGGGACATACACATAGCGGGGACAGTGCCGACATACGCATAGTGGGGACAGTGCCGACATACGCATAGTGGGGACAGTGCCGACATACACATAGCGGGGACAGTGCCGACATACGCATAGTGGGGACAGTGCCGACATACGCATAGTGGGGACAGTGCCGACATACACATAGCGGGGACAGTACCGACATACACATAGTGGGGACATACACATAGTGGGGACATACACATAGTGGGGACAGTGCCGACATACACATAGTGGGCACATACACATAGTGGGGACAGTGCCGACATACACATAGTGGGGACCGTGCCGACATACACATAGCGGGGACCGTGCCGACATACACATAGCGGGGACAGTGCCGACATACACATAGCGGGGACAGTGCCGACATACACATAGCGGGGACAGTGCCGACATACACATAGCGGGGACAGTGCCGACATACACATAGCGGGGACAGTGCCGACATACACATAGCGGGGACAGTGCCGACATACACATAGTGGGGACAGTGCCGACATACACATAGCGGGGACAGTGATGACATACACATAGCGGGGACAGTGCCGACATACACATAGCGGGGACAGTGCCGACATACACATAGTGGGGACAGTGCCGACATACACATAGCGGGGACAGTGCCGACATACACATAGCGGGGACAGTGCCGACATACACATAGCGGGGACAGTGCCGACATACACATAGCGGGGACAGTGCCGACATACACATAGCGGGGACAGTGCCGACATACACATAGTGGGGACAGTGCCGACATACACATAGCGGGGACAGTGCCGACATACACATAGCGGGGACAGTGCCGACATACACATAGCGGGGACAGTGCCGACATACACATAGCGGGGACAGTGCCGACATACACATAGCGGGGACAGTGCCGACATACACATAGCGGGGACAGTGCCGACATACACATAGTGGGGACAGTGCCGACATACACATAGTGGGGACAGTGCCGACATACACATAGCGGGGACAGTGCCGACATACACATAGCGGGGACAGTGCCGACATACACATAGCGGGGACAGTGCCGACATACACATAGTGGGGACATACGCATAGTGGGGACAGTGCCGACATACACATAGTGGGGACAGTGCCGACATACACATAGTGGGGACAGTGCCGACATACACATAGTGGGGACATACGCATAGTGGGGACAGTGCCGACATACACATAGTGGGGACATACACATAGTGGGGACCGTGCCGACATACACATAGTGGGGACAGTGCCGACATACACATAGTGGGCACATACACATAGTGGGGACAGTGCCGACATACACATAGTGGGGACCGTGCCGACATACACATAGTGGGGACAGTGCCGACATACACATAGCGGGGACAGTGCCGACATACACATAGCGGGGACAGTGCCGACATACACATAGTGGGGACAGTGCCGACATACACATAGCGGGGACCGTGCCGACATACACATAGTGGGGACATACGCATAGTGGGGACAGTGCCGACATACGCATAGTGGGGACAGTGCCGACATACACATAGTGGGGACAGTGCCGACATACACATAGTGGGGGCCGTGCCGACATACACATAGTGGGGACAGTGCCGACATACACATAGTGGTGACAGTGCCGACATACACATATTGGGGACCGTGCCGACATACACATAGAGGGGACAGTGCCGACATACACATAGTGGGGACAGTGACGACATACACATAGTGGGGACCGTGCCGACATACACATAGCGGGGACAGTGCCGACATACACATAGCGGGGACCGTGCCGACATACACATAGTGGGGACATACACATAGTGGGGACATACACATAGTGGGGACATACACATAGTGGGGACATACACATAGTGGGGACAGTGCCGACATACGCATAGCGGGGACAGTGCCGACATACACATAGTGGGGACATACACATAGTGGGGACATACACATAGTGGGGACATACACATAGTGGGGACATACACATAGCGGGGACAGTGCCGACATACGCATAGTGGGGACAGTGCCGACATACGCATAGTGGGGACAGTGCCGACATACACATAGCGGGGACAGTGCCGACATACGCATAGTGGGGACAGTGCCGACATACGCATAGTGGGGACAGTGCCGACATACACATAGCGGGGACAGTGCCGACATACACATAGTGGGGACATACACATAGTGGGGACATACACATAGTGGGGACAGTGCCGACATACACATAGTGGGCACATACACATAGTGGGGACAGTGCCGACATACACATAGTGGGGACCGTGCCGACATACACATAGCGGGGACAGTGCCGACATACACATAGCGGGGACAGTGCCGACATACACATAGCGGGGACAGTGCCGACATACACATAGTGGGGACAGTGCCGACATACACATAGCGGGGACAGTGCCGACATACACATAGTGGGGACAGTGCCGACATACACATAGTGGGGACAGTGCCGACATACACATAGCGGGGACAGTGCCGACATACACATAGTGGGGACATACGCATAGTGGGGACAGTGCCGACATACACATAGTGGGGACAGTGCCGACATACACATAGTGGGGACAGTGCCGACATACACATAGTGGGGACATACGCATAGTGGGGACAGTGCCGACATACACATAGTGGGGACATACACATAGTGGGGACCGTGCCGACATACACATAGTGGGGACAGTGCCGACATACACATAGTGGGCACATACACATAGTGGGGACAGTGCCGACATACACATAGTGGGGACCGTGCCGACATACACATAGTGGGGACAGTGCCGACATACACATAGCGGGGACAGTGCCGACATACACATAGCGGGGACAGTGCCGACATACACATAGTGGGGACAGTGCCGACATACACATAGTGGGGGCCGTGCCGACATACACATAGTGGGGACAGTGCCGACATACACATAGTGGTGACAGTGCCGACATACACATATTGGGGACCGTGCCGACATACACATAGTGGGGACATACGCATAGTGGGGACAGTGCCGACATACGCATAGTGGGGACAGTGCCGACATACACATAGTGGGGACAGTGCCGACATACACATAGTGGGGGCCGTGCCGACATACACATAGTGGGGACAGTGCCGACATACACATAGTGGTGACAGTGCCGACATACACATATTGGGGACCGTGCCGACATACACATAGTGGGGACAGTGCCGACATACACATAGTGGGGACAGTGCCGACATACACATAGTGGGGACCGTGCCGACATACACATAGCGGGGACAGTGCCGACATACACATAGCGGGGACCGTGCCGACATACACATAGTGGGGACATACACATAGTGGGGACATACACATAGTGGGGACATACACATAGCGGGGACAGTGCCGACATACGCATAGTGGGGACAGTGCCGACATACGCATAGTGGGGACAGTGCCGACATACACATAGCGGGGACCGTGCCGACATACACATAGTGGGGACATACACATAGTGGGGACATACACATAGTGGGGACATACACATAGTGGGGACATACACATAGCGGGGACAGTGCCGACATACGCATAGTGGGGACAGTGCCGACATACGCATAGTGGGGACAGTGCCGACATACACATAGCGGGGACAGTGCCGACATACGCATAGTGGGGACAGTGCCGACATACGCATAGTGGGGACAGTGCCGACATACACATAGCGGGGACAGTGCCGACATACACATAGTGGGGACATACACATAGTGGGGACATACACATAGTGGGGACAGTGCCGACATACACATAGTGGGCACATACACATAGTGGGGACAGTGCCGACATACACATAGTGGGGACCGTGCCGACATACACATAGCGGGGACCGTGCCGACATACACATAGCGGGGACAGTGCCGACATACACATAGCGGGGACAGTGCCGACATACACATAGCGGGGACAGTGCCGACATACACATAGTGGGGACAGTGCCGACATACACATAGCGGGGACAGTGCCGACATACACATAGTGGGGACAGTGCCGACATACACATAGTGGGGACAGTGCCGACATACACATAGCGGGGACAGTGCCGACATACACATAGTGGGGACAGTGCCGACATACACATAGCGGGGACAGTGCCGACATACACATAGTGGGGACATACGCATAGTGGGGACAGTGCCGACATACACATAGTGGGGACAGTGCCGACATACACATAGTGGGGACAGTGCCGACATACACATAGTGGGGACATACGCATAGTGGGGACAGTGCCGACATACATATAGTGGGGACATACACATAGTGGGGACCGTGCCGACATACACATAGTGGGGACAGTGCCGACATACACATAGTGGGCACATACACATAGTGGGGACAGTGCCGACATACACATAGTGGGGACCGTGCCGACATACACATAGTGGGGACAGTGCCGACATACACATAGCGGGGACAGTGCCGACATACACATAGCGGGGACAGTGCCGACATACACATAGTGGGGACAGTGCCGACATACACATAGCGGGGACCGTGCCGACATACACATAGTGGGGACATACGCATAGTGGGGACAGTGCCGACATACGCATAGTGGGGACAGTGCCGACATACACATAGTGGGGACAGTGCCGACATACACATAGTGGGGGCCGTGCCGACATACACATAGTGGGGACAGTGCCGACATACACATAGTGGTGACAGTGCCGACATACACATATTGGGGACCGTGCCGACATACACATAGTGGGGACCGTGCCGACATACACATAGTGGGGACCGTGCCGACATACACATAGCGGGGACAGTGCCGACATACACATAGTGGGGACAGTGCCGACATACACATAGTGGGGACAGTGCCGACATACACATAGCGGGGACAGTGCCGACATACACATAGCGGGGACAGTGCCGACATACACATAGTGGGGACAGTGCCGACATACACATAGTGGGGACATACACATAGTGGGGACATACACATAGTGGGGACATACACATAGCGGGGACAGTGCCGACATACACATAGTGGGGACAGTGCCGACATACACATAGTGGGGACAGTGCCGACATACACATAGTGGGCACATAAACATAGTGGGGACATACACATAGTGGGGACATACACATAGCGGGGACAGTGCCGACATACACATAGTGGGGACAGTGCCGACATACACATAGTGGGAACCGTGCCGACATACACATAGTGGGGACAGTGCCGACATACACATAGTGGGGACAGTGCCGACATACACATAGTGGGGACAGTGCCGACATACACATAGTGGGGACCGTGCCGACATACACATAGCGGGGACAGTGCCGACATACACATAGCGGGGACCGTGCCGACATACACATAGTGGGGACAGTGCCGACATACACATAGTGGGGACAGTGCCGACATACACATAGTGGGCACATACACATAGCGGGGACATACACATAGTGGGGACAGTGCCGACATACACATAGTGGGGACATACACATAGTGGGGACATACACATAGTGGGGACAGTGCCGACATACACATAGTGGGGACATACACATAGTGGGGACAGTGCCGACATACACATAGTGGGGACATACACATAGTGGGGACATACACATAGTGGGGACATACACATAGTGGGGACATACACATAGTGGAGACATACACATAGTGGGGACATACACATAGTGGGGACATACACATAGTGGGGACATACACATAGTGGGGACAGTGCCGACATACACATAGCGGGGACATACACATAGCGGGGACATACACATAGTGGGGACATACACATAGTGGGGACATACACATAGTGGGGACATACACATAGTGGGGACATACACATAGTGGGGACATACACATAGTGGGGACAGTGCCGACATACACATAGCGGGGACATACACATAGTGGGGACAGTGCCGACATACACATAGTGGGGACATACACATAGTGGGGACATACACATAGTGGGGACATACACATAGTGGGGACATACACATAGTGGGGACATACACATAGTGGGGACATACACATAGTGGGGACATACACATAGTGGGGACATACACATAGTGGGGACATACACATAGTGGGGACATACACATAGTGGGGACAGTGCCGACATACACATAGCGGGGACATACACATAGCGGGGACATACACATAGTGGGGACATACACATAGTGGGGACATACACATAGTGGGGACATACACATAGTGGGGACATACACATAGTGGGGACATACACATAGTGGGGACAGTGCCGACATACACATAGCGGGGACATACACATAGTGGGGACAGTGCCGACATACACATAGTGGGGACATACACATAGTGGGGACATACACATAGTGGGGACAGTGCCGACATAAACATAGTGGGGACATACACATAGTGGGGACATACACATAGTGGGGACATACACATAGTGGGGACATACACATAGTGGGGACATACACATAGTGGGGACAGTGCCGACATACACATAGCGGGGACATACACATAGTGGGGACAGTGCCGACATACACATAGTGGGGACATACACATAGTGGGGACATACACATAGTGGGGACATACACATAGTGGGGACATACACATAGTGGGGACATACACATAGTGGGGACATACACATAGTGGGGACATACACATAGTGGGGACATACACATAGTGGGGACATACACATAGTGGGGACATACACATAGTGGGGACAGTGCCGACATACACATAGCGGGGACATACACATAGCGGGGACATACACATAGTGGGGACATACACATAGTGGGGACATACACATAGTGGGGACATACACATAGTGGGGACATACACATAGTGGGGACATACACATAGTGGGGACAGTGCCGACATACACATAGCGGGGACATACACATAGTGGGGACAGTGCCGACATACACATAGTGGGGACATACACATAGTGGGGACATACACATAGTGGGGACAGTGCCGACATAAACATAGTGGGGACATACACATAGTGGGGACATACACATAGCGGGGACAGTGCCGACATACACATAGTAGGGACATACACATAGTGGAGACAGTGCCGACATACACATTGTGGGGACATACACATAGTGGTCCCCAAGCCTCTTCAACCTATACACAGAAAGAATTTTTAAACAAGTTGAAATGCCTGGACTCAACATCAATGGAAGAATCATAAACATTCTTAGATATGCTGACGATACCGTGTTACTACCAGAAAGTGAGCAAGAGTTGCAAGACCTAGTGGAACAAGTAAACAGGCACGGTGCAGAATGTGGCTTAGATATTAACATCCAAAAAACAAAAACTATGATAATTAGCAGTGAAATGGAAAGGTCATCAATGAACATCACAGTAAACGGGCAGATACTAGAACAAGTAACAAGTTTCTCTTATCTTGGACATATAATAACAGATGATGGCAGAAGTGAAAAGTGGAGACACATGAACGCCTACGCCAGCTGGTAGGGTACTTGATGATGATGAGTGCTAGCGACATGGTCCGTGATTCGCACACATATGTTGCTACAGGAAAGATGCATGCTCTCACAGATGCCACCTTAGCTAGTTTTCCGATGCTGTGCCATGATGGTGGATTTTAAAGAATGACCCAAGAAAATATGGCGTTTACAGAAATCTATTCCCGTGGTGAATTTAAGCACACAAGCCACAAACAATATGTTGCACAATTTATTGCCTGGCATATTTCGCTGAATCTCGTTGGGTGCATACTGTAGAGTTATATATATCATATGGAGTGAATAAATGAATAATACTTTAGCTGAAGCCATTAAAACATATAGTCATTGATTAGAGAAATTAAACTTAGACAGTCACAAGGTTTTGGACACGTTGTGAGAAATAAATTGGAGAACTTGGTGACAACTGGCAAGACTGAGGGGAAAAGAACAAGAGGAAGGCAGAGAAGTACATACCTGGCTGGCTGAACCACATTTTATGGTCGAGACAAGAACATGGGGCTGATCTATGACTCTCGTGATTCGTGTGAGATGACGAAACCTGACGGCAGACGCTTATCGGCACCGCACATGAAGATGATAAGGTACAGGTTTTGCTCGAGTGGGGAACAAGACAATAATGTACACACATGCAATGCGATTTCACATTTCAGCGTCAGTTATCCGGCCAGCCCCTTCACAGATGATTGTGAGAAGCCAGGTTTCAGACATTTTCAAACCAATGTATGCCCTTGATGAATTTAAACACAGACTACACACAATATGTGGCACGATTAATTGCCTGGCATATTTCGCTGCATCTCATCAGGTGCATTCTGCATTCACTTCACATGATATATAACTCCGCAGCATGCACTTGACGAGATGCTGCGACACATTCCAACCAACAAATCATGCAACATATTGTTTGTGGCTTTTGGTTTAACTATCACGTTGTTTTACTAGATGAGGAACTGTGCACGACACGTGCAGACGTGGCCCTCGTTCTGGATGACTCGATAAGCATCTCGAAAGACGATTTTAAATTGGAGCTGGATTTTTCCAAGGCTCTGGTTGAGCACTTCCAGGTCAGCGATGCCTGGGCCAGGTTCGCCGCTGTCACGTTCGGTTCTGGTTCTAAGGAAGTGTTCCCTTTCGGGAAGTTCAACACTACAGTTAAGGTGAGGGACAGACTGGTTTTTTGATACCCACATCAGTCAGTTAGTTAGTTGGTTATTTAGTTAGTTAATCAGTTAGTTATTTAGTTAGTTAGTTAGTCAGTTAGTTCGTTAGTTAGTCACTTATTTAGTTAATTAGTTAATTAATTAGTTAGTAAGCCAGTTAGTTACATAGTTAGTTAGTCAGTCAGCCAGTCAGTTAGTTAGTCAGTCAGTCAGTCAGTCAGTCAGTCAGTCAGTCAGTCAGTTAGTTACTTAGTTAGTTATTTAGTTAGTCGACAGATCATCCTCATTGCAATGGAACAATTCAGTCCTTTAGTGCTCGGATTCTGTTCTCAGTAAATCCCGCAGCATGTAGCGGCCGACTACACCATTTCTGTGTTGGTTTATTAATCTTCTTTGGAATCCTGCATAATGCGCTTGTCTGGCCACATCTCTTTTGACTTGTTGTTTTCGCAGTCTGACCATAGTTGTAGACTCACAATCATCACTTGGTTCTTGTAAACGTCTTACTTTCCGGTGGGAATTTTAGGATTTCCAGGGGGGGGGGGGGGAAATTAAGATTATTTCAAGATCGCGTTAATACAAGAACCGATTACTTGATATTCTTTGTCCCTTAATACTTTACTGTTCTGTACGTCTCACCCTTCTGAAATTCATTTTATAACGTAAGTAGACCCGCAAATAACGTTTTGTATAGACGTCTAGACTTGTTTTAGTATGTGCTATTAAATTTAGCTTCCATTATTACATATACTGTATAGGGGCGGGTGGGGGAAATTTTAGGGAGGAAATACGAAAGGGGGGGGGGGAAGGAATGACGGTCTGAAAATATTGTGAAGGGGGGAATGATGGTCTGAAAATATTGTGAAGGGGGCACTGGCCAAAAAAAGTTGAGAACCACTGTCGTAGTGCATTCAATATATCAGCCTGGTCCATGGCTTGTCCGTCCTCCTAGATAGCCCTACCTGCAAGCTTGTCAGCCCGCTCATTTCCCCGTACACCCGCATGCCCTGGCACAAAAATGAAACTAATCTTTGCCAGCCGTGACCCAGAGACACCAACCGCTTTCTTCGGACGCACCCCCATCTCTATCTTCCTGAGTATACTCATTGAGTCATTAAGGACATATGCCCTAGTGAATGTCTGTGTCTCGAGCCATGTTATAGCTTTACTTACTGCCATAACATTCACAGTCAGGCTGCTTGTGGTCAAGGCAAAAGCACCAGATTCCTCTTTCACAATTCTCCCTCCGGGCTGAGCCGTAAAGGCCCATGAACTTCTCAAGCGCCGAAACGATCGACCCATCCGTGTAAATTACATCATAGCCCTCTAACGAATTCTTGAAGATCAAAGCCTGTACTTCCGCCTCAACACCAGCTGGATTTTCTTGTCTGCATTTCCTGTCTAGTTGGATGCAAACTGAAAAGGACGTACAGAACTCTGCTGGCACTTGTACCGACTCCTCGCTAGGTTCTAAGTCCTGGTCTAAGTGAGCACACGTGTTGAAGAATGTCTTCGGCTGGACCTTTTCACGACTTTACTCTGTTTAAGCCACATCAGATTGTTACCTGCCAGCACCTGCCACTCTTGCACAAATAACATTTCTACAGCACTTGCCACTCTTGCACAAATAACATTTCTTTGCTATTGTTTACTTTTTGTTTCAACCGCTTTGAACTCGAGTGTAACCCACGCCGACTGATTTTTATTTTTCGTGAGGGCTAGTTTTTCTTATTACCAGTGTCCCTCGCCATCAGGAAAACCCACCCCGACCTCTCAGGTACTTGTAATTTACATCCCGAAGTCAAGGACGAGAGGTCACCATTTCAGTCCAAGTAATCAGTATAGGGATTGAATTCGCGTCGTCACCTTCAGAGCGACAGCTCGTATCCATTCGGCCTTATAACATGTGTTAATATTCACAATTTGACATAATCGACACAAACACAGAGAGATGTCTAGAAGACTTGACCACATGACATAATCGACACAAACACAGAGAGATGTCTAGATGACTTGACCACGTGACATAATGGACACAGACACAGAGAGATGTCTAGATGACTTGACCACATGACATAATCGACACAAACACAGAGAGATGTCTAGATGGCTTGACCACGTGACATAATCGACACAAACACAGAGAGATGTCTAGACGACTTGACCACATGACATAATCGACACAAACACAGAGAGATGTCTAGATGGCTTGACCACGTGACATAATCGACACAAACACAGAGAGATGTCTAGATGGCTTGACCACGTGACATAATCGACACAAACACAGAGATATGTCTAGATGGCTTGACCACATGATATAATCGACACAAACACCGAGAGATGTCTAGATGGCTTGACCATGTGACATAATCGACACAAACACAGAGAGATGTCTAGATGGCTTGACCACATGACATAATCGACACAAACACAGAGAGATGTCTAGATGGCTTGACCACATGACATAATCGACACAAACACCGAGAGATATCTAGATGACTTGACCACATGACATAATCGACACAAACACAGAGAGATGTCTAGATGACTTGACCACATGGCATAATGGACACAGACACAGAGCTGATCCACGACTCTGGTCATTGTGAGACATGACGAAACATGACAGCCACGCTTAGCGACATGGCACATAATGATGATGATTCATGTATTACTTTCCCCCCTCAATCCGTCATAGGTTATACGTGCAATTAACAAGATAATTAAACGAAATGGTAACACCACGGACATCTTTGCAGGCATCAAGTATGCCACAGAAACATTGTTCAAAGTTCCAAGAATAGGTACGATAGGAAACATGAATGATGTCGTATAATCATCACGTGATAACTGTATTGTTTCATTTCTAAAGTCTTGACAACTGCTTAGTTTTCAATACAACCTATGTTTTCTTTCACTGCGTTACATTGTTAGCTATCAGTTTTACAAACATACAACACACATGTATCGCACAACATACAGCACACAAGATGTACCACACAAGATGTACCACACAAGATGTACCACACAATATGTATCACACAATATGCACCACACAACATGTACCACACATTATGTATCACACAACATATACCACACATCATGTACCACAAAGCATATACCACACACTATGTAAGACACAAGATGTACCACACAAGATGTACTACACAATATGTATCACACAATATGCACCACACAACATGTATCATACAAGATGTACCACACAAGATGTACCACACAACATATACCACACATCATGTACCACACAACATGTACCACACAACATGTACCACACAACATGTACCACACATCATGTACCACACAACATGTATCACACAATATGCACCACACAACATGTACCACACAACATGTACCACACAACATGTATCACACTGTAACAAGACCCCCAGGGCTTGGACGGGTTTGCTACCATAGATAATATCCCCAGCCTTTGCTCCGACCACCTCAATAGAACTTTACCTCTACCAGGCCCCACACAAGCCGGGACAGCTGAACCTCCCCTCCCCACTCAGGGACTCCTACCCAAAGGGGGCTCGGACAAGACACCAGTCATACTAATACACAAAGCCATGGCTAACAAATCAAAATTTAATTTATAACTACGTCAACTGCAACACAGAGAAGAATGGCTGAAAGCCTGACTAGAAGACAATATTTACAAGAGAAGATCTACTGCTGAGTCATCTTCATCACGGAGACTGTGACCTAAGTTCGTGCTGTTGTCCTGTCGTGGTTTCGATTCACCCGGAAACCTCCAGTGGACCAGAACTCCAAGGTGTCTCTCCTTTTTCAAAGTCAACTTCTTCCACTGGGATCCAGATCTCCTGATGCTCAGGCGTAGGACTGATGCCTGACAGACACTTCACAAACTGTTGAGGATCAGCCCTCGAAGACTTATCAATCACAAGTTCTACTCTGCTGATGACGTCTGGGTCAACCCTAGAATCCTCCAGGTCCCCCACTAAAGAAAAGTCTTATAGCACACTACACAAGTATCTACAAGAGCATGGTTGCTCTCTGTCTCGCCAGTTCCTGGAAAACCCTTAGCAACAACCTACAACTGGAGCACTGCCTCCATATTACCACAATATCACAACTGCTTGAGTCAATAAGTGAATTAACACCGAACATATTCTCATACAGCTATTGTACAGTTCGGTAGGTATGAACTACCCTAATCGTTCACCAAGTCTATTCACTCACTCAAGTAGGTATGTATCAACAACCTGCATAGTACGTCAGAATGTCAAATCTCTGCTGCCGGTCATATGACCCGGTTCATGGCTTCATAAAAGGATCACCACTGTAGATTCACCCTTGCGGTTTCATGAACTGTAGACAATGTGTCCCATAACGACCCAGTCGGACCGGAAGCATAATAAACTGGCCATTAGCATGGCTGGCAAACAATACGTTCAACATCTGAATTTCATTTCCTGGAACATCACAAAGTTAACATTGAACGAGATATGTACCAGTACCTCACTGGTCGGAACCCATAGACGTATTAGTCTCTGACCCTGTCTGGATCGCTTGACTACCTTCGTCGGACTCTTGACGGTGGTCTTAGCCTAGACCTACCGGCTCATCTCAATTCAAATGACTTCCAGTAATAGTTGACAGATTCAGATGACTGCTCCCAGTGACGCCTTACATCTCATCTGGATAGGCACTGGAGCGAGCAAGTCCCATGGAGCTTATGGTTGAGCTCCCGAATCTTCATTGGATCTAACCTGATCAAAGATCCTATCACAGATCCTGAAATATGGAGGGGTGGGTGTGAGTACTCAACTACAACAAGGACTACATTGCAACTCCACGTTAATACATGCCTCTCAGTATTATATATATATATATATATATATATATATATATATATATATATATATATATATATATATATATATATATATACACACACACACACACACACACACACACACAATATATATAAGTGATCATCAACATTATTGATCTACTCTTAATAACCATATATAGGCATGAGGCTGCGAAAGAAAGCACTAATACACCAGTGTATAGTTAAGTACCTCGTCTGGGCTCAGATAGCCCGATAGCACCAAGTCGACTGTATGACTCTGTCAAAGGATCCGTCGCCTGGTGCTAATCCACTCCTGTTTCTGCACCCTCCATCAATCTTGAAATACACCTACTTCACTTTCAGTGTAGTGGTTACTTTATCTAGGAGGTGCCCAGCCGGACATATCCTCCTTCCACACCTACTCAACAATCAGTGAATCCCTTCACCCATGGATTCACTAATCAAACCTAACGTATTAAAGACTACACACTCTTAATAAATTTACATCACAATTCATTAAAGTAGCCCTAATAATTATAACAAGGAAGTGTTAAACTTAATTAACAAACTCAGAGCACAGCAACAGCTTCTGTTCTGGGATCTCCGTCCCAGAACACCGTATGACCTTTAGTAATTGACCTTCATTCATGACGGTAAAGTCTGTGCCGGTCGAGCACAGATGTGGTGGCCCTCCACCGATACACTCTCCCACAGCTCCTGTGGGCTAGCCAAGTCATCCTTTTTAGAGAGGCTACCAGTCCCCCTCTCCTAAATCTCCAGCTCCGCTTTTTTGGGGGTCAATTACCCCAGAGCATACTACTTCTTCACTGCAGTAACTCAGTTACTCCATATCAGAGTCAGGTTTCTCGAGGAAGAGAATAATAGAGACAGACCAGGTTCGGTTCACATTTCGATCTATATAGACGCAACGGCCTCGATTATAGAGCGTCGCATCGCTCTCGGTCGGTTATGTTCAACTATCGGTTAAGCACTATTGCTTTGGGTCAGACACGCAACATAACGGTCGGTCGGACAGGCCTCGGAACCAGTCGGTCGGCTAGACACCCGTACGATTGTACACGCATGGTCACGCTAGCAGACAGGCATACAAACACGCAGTGACATTAAGGCATCATACTTACTTTCTATCAACAGCTATCCAGTAAATACAAACCTTTCTGCCTACGAGGAATAGCACTGGCCTTTTCACACAGTAAATACTTACCTTGAAATCCCCTTGAACTAACCACCTTGTCCTCAGAATAATTTCACCACAGCTATCAGACATAAATTACCATTCTATTCTAGCCAAGCATATGACACATCTAAATAATAATAAGCACTGAGTTATCACTATTAACTGAGTATAGCCACACAAGGTACCGCATGTCAAACTGCCATATGTATTTAAATATTGAGCACAACCCACTACTGGCAACGCCGATCGCATTCTGGTATGAACCTAAGGCCTATCCACGTCAACATGGAAGCACTATACTCGAGTTTCGCCCTCATTTGAGCTCGTCAGTAGTGCATATCCCTGACCGGATCCGGAAACAGTCCCGGATCACGCGTGTGAAGCGGGTGTGTAACCACGCGGCACACACTGGACACACCAAATTATCACAACAGAATACCACAACGCTACCCATCGTAGGCTATGCTCAAGATTGCCCAATCGCCGCGACCGACGTCCGTCAATCGATGGGACCCGAACGATCAGGACTTCTCACTGGCAAGGAACACCAGGCCTCCTAAATCCAGTGAGCAATAATCAATTGATTATGTGGTTGTTTCGGGATTTGAAATTTAAATATTGAGCACAACCCACTACTGGCAACGCCGATCGCATTCTGGTATGAACCTAAGGCCTATCCACGTCAACATGGAAGCACTATACTCGAGTTTCGCCCTCATTTGAGCTCGTCAGTAGTGCATATCCCTGACCGGATCCGGAAACAGTCCCGGATCACGCGTGTGAAGCGGGTGTGTAACCACGCGGCACACACTGGACACACCAAATTATCACAACAGAATACCACAACGCTACCCATCGTAGGCTATGCTCAAGATTGCCCAATCGCCGCGACCGACGTCCGTCAATCGATGGGACCCGAACGATCAGGACTTCTCACTGGCAAGGAACACCAGGCCTCCTAAATCCCGGGAGCAATAATCAATTGATTATGTGGTTGTTTCGGGATTTGAAATTTAAATATTGAGCACAACCCACTACTGGCAACGCCGATCGCATTCTGGTATGAACCTAAGGCCTATCCACGTCAACATGGAAGCACTATACTCGAGTTTCGCCCTCATTTGAGCTCGTCAGTAGTGCATATCCCTGACCGGATCCGGAAACAGTCCCGGATCACGCGTGTGAAGCGGGCGTGTAACCACGCGGCACACACTGGACACACCAAATTATCACAACAGAATACCACAACGCTACCCATCGTAGGCTATGCTCAAGATTGCCCAATCGCCGCGACCGACGTCCGTCAATCGATGGGACCCGAACGATCAGGACTTCTCACTGGCAAGGAACACCAGGCCTCCTAAATCCAGTGAGCAATAATCAATTGATTATGTGGTTGTTTCGGGATTTGAAATTTAAATATTGAGCACAACCCACTACTGGCAACGCCGATCGCATTCTGGTATGAACCTAAGGCATATCCATGGGCAATCTTGAGCATAGCCTACGATGGGTAGCGTTGTGGTATTCTGTTGTGATAATTTGGTGTGTCCAGTGTGTGCCGCGTGGTTACACACCCGCTTCACACGCGTGATCCGGGACTGTTTCCGGATCCGGTCAGGGATATGCACTACTGACGAGCTCAAATGAGGGCGAAACTCGAGTATAGTGCTTCCATGTTGACGTGGATAGGCCTTAGGTTCATACCAGAATGCGATCGGCGTTGCCAGTAGTGGGTTGTGCTCAATATTTAAATTTCAAATCCCGAAACAACCACATAATCAATTGATTATTGCTCACTGGATTTAGGAGGCCTGGTGTTCCTTGCCAGTGAGAAGTCCTGATCGTTCGGGTCCCATCGATTGACGGACGTCGGTCGCGGCGATTGGGCAATCTTGAGCATAGCCTACGATGGGTAGCGTTGTGGTATTCTGTTGTGATAATTTGGTGTGTCCAGTGTGTGCCGCGTGGTTACACACCCGCTTCACACGCGTGATCCGGGACTGTTTTCGGATCCGGTCAGGGATATGCACTACTGACGAGCTCAAATGAGGGCGAAACTCGAGTATAGTGCTTCCATGTTGACGTGGATAGGCCTTAGGTTCATACCAGAATGCGATCGGCGTTGCCAGTAGTGGGTTGTGCTCAATATTTAAATTTCAAATCCCGAAACAACCACATAATCAATTGATTATTGCTCACTGGATTTAGGAGGCCTGGTGTTCCTTGCCAGTGAGAAGTCCTGATCGTTCGGGTCCCATCGATTGACGGACGTCGGTCGCGGCGATTGGGCAATCTTGAGCATAGCCTACGATGGGTAGCGTTGTGGTATTCTGTTATGATAATTTGGTGTGTCCAGTGTGTGCCGCGTGGTTACACACCCGCTTCACACGCGTGATCCGGGACTGTTTCCGGATCCGGTCAGGGATATGCACTACTGACGAGCTCAAATGAGGGCGAAACTCGAGTATAGTGCTTCCATGTTGACGTGGATAGGCCTTAGGTTCATACCAGAATGCGATCGGCGTTGCCAGTAGTGGGTTGTGCTCAATATTTAAATTTCAAATCCCGAAACAACCACATAATCAATATGTATTTAATCACTAATCAGATATCTGACCCATCTGCTACACAGTTGGTAGATTACCCGAATCTACTTACACCGAGCAGTAATAATAACATTATTATTAACATAATAACATAATAACAATCATGGACGGAGGGAATAACAGAATCCATGGGAATGTCGATATACGAAGCCCATAACCGGGCACTCTCACGAAGTTTATACTTCACCTCGACACCGCAAGGTACAAGAGGAACATGATGAGATGATGAGATGAGACAATCATTAACAATGCATATCTGGTACACTAGCATTAAATAACTTCTATCCGAATATCGGATTTACACAAGTATCCGCAGACACACACGTACAGCTTTTAGTATACTCTCTCACAACCGTGTTGTTTCCTGACGCATCTGTCACACACATTACCCGGCCGATCAATAACCGCTAATTAAATATGCAGACACGCGACGGTAAATTTATGCTCTGCGCGGAGATTATTTTCATTCGACGTTCATTCGTTTCGAGAATAACGGCGCAGTATTTACGGACAACAGTTAAATTAAATACAGTAATGCCACATTACCTATGATGTCAGAAATCACAATCATCAACCGCAGATGTCCGTCTGGCGGGGTTTACCGACATCTTCCAGCAGTTATTACTGCGATCTTACTTCAATGAGGTCTGACTGGCGACTGCCCAAGATCAACGAAGTGCGTTGTCACAATGCCTTCACGGGCCCAGTGACTTTAATGAGCCACGGAGAAATCCAGTGTCACGAAGAATTCCACACTCCCGTGTTCCTTGAGGCAATTGTGGGTCCTTCGTGCGAGCAAACCACGTACGCACTTGTCTGGGACATTCGAGAAACTTCTAGAATTCACCCGAGATGTGACGTCACGAACTACTTTCGACGGGGAAATCCCCTAGTTAGTCTTAGTAAATCCAGGGAGACTAACCGGTCGCGATCCCATCAAAGGGAAATAATACAGAGATTAGACTGTATCTTAGTCGTTTCGTCACACACACATCATGTACCACACAACATATATCACACAACATGTATCACACAACATGTACCACACAACATGTACCACACAACATGTACCACACAAAATGTATCACAAAACATGTATCACACAACACGTATCACACAACATGTACCACACATCATGTATCACACATCATGTATAACACAACATGTATCACACATCATGTATCACACATCATGTATCACACATCATGTATCCCAGAACATGTATCATACAACATGCATCACACATCATGTACCACACAACATGTACCACACAACATGTACCACACAACATGTACCACACAAAATGTATCACAAAACATGTACCACACAACATGTACCACACATCATGTACCACACATCATGTACTACACATCATGTACCACACATCATGTACCACACAACATGTATCATACAACATATAAAACACAACATGTATAACATAACATGTACCACACAACATGTACCACACATCATGTACCACACATCATGTACCACACACCATGTATCACACACCATGTATCACACATCATGTATTACACAACATGTGCCACACATCATTATCACACATCGTGTATCACACATCGTGTATCACACATCATGTATCACACAACATGTATCACACAACATGTCTCCCACAACATGTATCACACATTATGCATCACATAACATGTATCATACATGTATTACACAACATGTATTACACAACATGTATTACACAACATTACTACACAACAATTACCACACAACATGTATCACACATCATGTATCACTCAACATGTATCACACAGCATGTACCACACACATTATGTACCACACAACATGTATCACACAACATGTACCACACATCATGTATCACACAGCATGTACCACACAATAAGTATCACACAATATGTACCACACAACATGTATCACACAACATGTACCACAAAACATGTATCAAACAACATGTATCACACAACATGTACCACACAACATGTACCACACAACATGTACCACACATCATGTACCACACAATATGTACCACACAACATGTAAAACACAACATGTACCACACAACATGCATCACACAAGATGTAGTACACAACATGTAAAACACACTATGTACAACACAACATGTATCAAACAAGATGTACCACACAACATGTATCACACAATATGCACCACACAACATGTAAAACACACTATTTACCACACATCATGTACCACACAATATGCACCACACAACATGTAAAACACACTATGTACAATACAACATGTACCACACAACATGTACCCCACAACATGTAAAACACAACATGTATCACACAACATGTATAACACAAAATGTACCACACAACATGTATCATACAACATTTATCACTTACATGTACCACACAACATGTACCATACTACATGTAAAACACACTATGTACCACACAACATGTATCACACAAGATGTACCACACAACATGTAAAACACACTATGTACCACACAACATGTATCACACAAGATGTACCACACAACATGTACCACACAACATGTACTACACAACATGTACCCCACAACATGTAAAACACAACATGTATCACACATGTACCACACAACATGTATCATACAACATTTATCACTCACATGTACCACACAACATGTATCATATACCATGTATCATACAACATGTATCACACAACATGTACTACACAACATGTACCACGCAACATGTATCACCCAACATATATCACATAACATTTACCACACAACATGTACCACACAAGATTTATCACACAACATGTACCACACAAGATTTATCACACAAGATGTACTACACAACATGTACCACACAACATATACCACAGAACATGTATCACACATTATGTACCACACAACATGTATCACACAACATGTATCACACAACATGTACCACACAACTTGTACCACACAACATGTATCACACAACATTTACCACACAACATGTGCCACACAACATGTACCACACAACATGTACCACACAACAATGTACCACACAACAATGTACCACACAACATGTATCACACAACATGTATCACACAACTTGTACCACACAACATGTATCACACAACATTTACCACACAACATGTGCCACACAACATGCATCACACAACATTACCACAACATGTACCATACAACATGTGTCACACAACATATACCACACAACATGTATCACACAACATGTATCACACAACATATACCACACAACATGTATCACACAATATATTTCTCAACATTTACCACGTTAACCTCCCTTCTAATTGTACCACATAACATAGTAATTAATACAATATCATATTTCGTGTTAATGTTGATATCATCTGTGCTGTGAAGTAAGTAATACAATATCATATTTCGTGTTAATGTTGATATCATCTGTGCTGTGAAGTAATTAATACAATATCATATTTCGTGTTAATGTTGATATCATCTGTGCTGTGAAGTAAGTAATACAATATCAAATTTCATGTTAATGTTGAAATTATCTGTGCTGTGGGACGCAGAGGTGTTTCCAAGGCACCAGGGCCGGGTTATATACTGGCCAAGACCTATTGACGCGTCCTCGTCGAGCGTCCTGGGCAACAGGTCCCTTTGGGGTCCTGGCTAAAGTCAATAGGATCGCCGATTCCTCCGAAGTCAGAGAGTGTCTGCCTGTACGGCGAAGAACCACCAGTCTGCACACCAATAAGCCAGACATGGGACAACGGATACTCATGCAAACCTCAGGTCCTGTATGACATCACACTGATGTTGGACAACAGGATGTCTTCATCCGACATAAAGGACTTCGCGTTGGAGCTCAAGCCAACGAACACAAGCAAGCAAGCAAGCATCTGTGCTGTGAAGTAATTAATACAATATCACATTTCATGTGTATGTTGACATTATCTCTGATGTAACGTAATTAATACAATATCACAATTCATGTTAATGTTGATATTATATGTGATGTGAAGTAATTAATACAGTATCACATTTCATGTTAATGTTCATATTAACTGTTTTGTGAAGTAATTATTACAATATCTCATTTCGTGTTTATATCTGTGCTGTGAGGTACTGTGATAGAAGTGTGAAAAGTGAAAATGAGTAGCCTGCTGATGTCCCGCAGACTACACAAGTCTGGGTTGACTACACGTAGTGTAGACCGGGAAATCATGACCGCGAGGTCATGGGATAACGGGGCTATGGCTCGCTATGGGAGGACGGACTCCCAATGGTCAGAATTTGTCCTAAACCTGCGACTGGCCTAGCAAGCCGGCAGGGGATCCTTTTACTGCTCGTAGAAATATTAAGAAGTAAAAACGGACTGACCCAAATGGATATAGACGAGGCAATGTTAATGGACTACAAAATAGATCAGCGATTCCAAAATATAGGCACAATGAACGTCTGCGATTTTAATAGTAAAGAAGAAGAACTTATAGAAACACCGGAATAGAGGAAAACTGGACTGATGGAAATAGCGGACACCAGAATAAAGGGGGAAGGATGCAAAGAGATCCACCACAGTTACACGTTTGTCTACTAAGGAGTGGAACAGCAAGAAAGGGCAAGACACGGTGTGTAGGAATAGTCATTGAACTACGGCTAGCAAGAGGAATACTAGAAATAACATATATATCAGGAAGAATCATAACAGTGAGAATAAAAGAACAAACAATTACAACATATGTACAAATATATGCGCCATGTAATACAAACACAAATGAACAAGAATACGAGGAATTCTACGAAGACATCCATGACGTGCTAAATAAAATAGAAAATCAATTGGGGAATCCGTTGAGGCCACTGAGACAATTACATAAATAAACACACATATCATTGTTTGGCGCTCACATAAGTGAGAAGAAGGAAGTAGAGACTAGAAGACGCACTATACAACATAAAATTTGAAAGCTATAGTTGCCGACCAGGAATCGAACCTGATACCTCCAAATGACGACAGCACCTCGCTGCAGGAATAAGTGTACTTCGACGCATGACCAACTAGACACTAAAAAAAGTGTCTTTATTTGTCATGTCTATCATACACATGCCGGTCTCTCTGGCTGTGGGGTTACAACACTTTCTCTCTGTAATCCCGTTTATCACGCAGAGTCTCGCAGCGGAGCGAGAACTGAGGTGGTTCGACCCCCGCTCGTGACTTGCGGATACTGAGCCGGCCGCTCAGAAAGCAATGGCAAACTACTGAGCGTAATCTTGCCAAGAGATCAACAGACAGCTGAAAGATGCTGCTGTTGACAGCTAAGTCCTGTAAAAGGATACGCAAAACATTTATCATACACATGAACCTACAACTATGGACAGAATTCGTAAATAAAATAGATAAACAGGACAACATCATAGTTATGGGAGACTTCAATGCAAGACTAGGACATAGCATAGCGAGCACAGAAAAACATCTTGGAGCATTTGGAGACCAACATAATGAAAGAAATGATAACAGAAGTAGACTGATAGAGCTATGCAGCCAACACGACCTCTATATAACAAACACATTCTATAAACACAAAGACTCACAAATATACACCTGGTATAAATGGAACGACCTAGATACTAAAAGCCAAATTGATTTTATATTAACACGAAATAATATTGACACACCCAACGTATGTATAAACACAGACCATAAAGCAGTCGTTGCCACAATAAGAACCACCAGGATGTAGCCGAGGGGAAAAGACAAGGGAAAGACGGATGTTTACTTTGCTACGGTACTGAGAGGTAGAGAGTAAATCTGACTTCGTTACGGCCAATGAAGAGAAGTAGTAAAAAGAGAGAGAACCTCACACCACCCTCAACCGACAAAAATTGATAGTAATTAGATAAGAAGATACGAAGATCTTGGACAGGGGTCTTCAATCCAGTCAGGAGCTGTCATATTTGAGACCCAGACAGTGAATTAATGTGTTAGATTGTAGTAGAAATAGTGGTTGTAAAGACTAAAAAGAGACTAAACAAACAAATCAAGAAGAGTACAGAAAGCTCTTTTATTTATCAACTACTACAACTTCGGTGACAATTTGTGTTCAAACACATTGAATAATGCATTGAAGTTCAATAACAGATACAATAGACAACTGCATATATCAAACATCAACCAAAGGTGGCCCATATCCAGTCACGAGAACATAAGACTACAGGGTTAACCAAGTACCGCAACACAGGTGTTCCAAACAGTAGCTGAGTAGAATGACACAATAAAGGACTTTGACACCGACAACAATAAGGCACCACAAAACATAAGTTACACAACATAAATCATCAGACGTGACATAAACACGGGAGTTGTGCCACAAATTACTACCCCACCATGAACCCAGGCGTGCTGACACTAGTCAGTCACTCCTGTAACAATAGAACACAATCTATTATTATCATTGTAAAGAAATCAAATTAAACACATGAAGCAATGAGCACATACATGATAAAATATGAATTAATCCACAGATAATAAATGTTCCCCATCAAGTAAGTCATCCACCTTGTTATTCCCTCCATTTGTACTACTGCTATTCTGAGGTAGCTCTTGATGTCTGGCATTCTCATTCTTTGCTGCCTCATTCTTCTTCAAAGTGACTACATCTCTAATTATTAAATGCAACAATCAATGTTGCATCATCAGATCATACACTTTATTGTCTTCTCCAGCTGTGCCGCCACTGTCATGAGATTACACTTAATATTGCTAGGATAGAACACCTTCTAATGTAATAATTTCAGCCTGCTCCACCTTCCCATGCAGCCCAGCGTTCACTTACAGAATGCCTTAAGTTCAATGTAACTACCACACAGATCCTACACATATCAGCAATGGAAGAATGGATCTCATTTGCTCAGCTGTAAACACATAACTATGCAAAACAGAAGACACACATGAACTTATACCTCTAATCCTGCAGACCAGTACAGTACATTAACATCCCCATCTTCTGCATCTAAATAACTCAAATTATGTGGAATGCCATATGACATGGGACAAACTTCTACTGCAATGTCAATGTTTGGATGAAGAATATCAACACTAATATGACACAATACAAGTTATAGTATCTGATTAGCATTACACACTAACAACCAACAAGTTATCATCATCATCATCATTGGTCCATTTGCACCTTGCCGTCTTGACAGACGATAGTTTGTGCTTCAAAAATGCATAATAACTTTTACCCATGGCTGTAGCAAATGTGACTGATAAGGGCAATTCGCGCTGTAAATGTTCGTTCACAGTGGGTGCATGTGAACACGTGGTCATTTCGACCATCATGCACCATCCTACGTCTCACTCGCTCGGTGTGTGACTTATCTGCAATAATTTTCTCCTTTGTCTTTATTCCATTTCTGATGTTTGCCCTCCATGCAACACGTTCAGCGGCGACTTGCTCCCAATGTGCATTATCAATGCCTGTATAAATCATGTCCCACTTACACACACCTTTGTATCGTAGTAGAGGCCGACCCTGAGATCTCTTACCCATCTGTAATTCACCAAAAAAGATGTCCTTTGGTATTCTACCATTATCCATCCTCCTAACGTGTCATATCCATCTAAGTCTACGAAGACTGAACATGGAATAAACCGTCACACAACCTGATCTTTCCAATACTTAAGTATTTGTGATTTTGTCTTGCCACTTAATACCAAGAATTCTTCGCAGACACCGCATATGAAAGCTGTTTAAACGTTTCTCTTGGTGAGGGTAAGTTGCCCAGGTTTCACTTCCATAAAGAAGAGTACGGAGGACACAGGCTTGATAGGCAAGGACTTTTGTTTTGGCAGTAAGCTTTCTGTTCCCCAAGACCCTTTTTCTTAACCTGTTCATTGTTGTTGCTGCCTTACCAATCCGGATGTTGATTTCCTGATCAATGGATAATTTGCTATTTACCACTGATGCCAGATATGTAAAATGGTCCACCATCTGTAGTTCGGCGTCGTCAATAAAGATTGATGCTACCCCATGTGCACCTGGTGACATAATCTGTGTCTTCTTTTTGCTAATTGTTAAACCAAATTCAGAACAAGCACTGGAGAATGCAGATAGTAGACATTGTAATTCTTCCTCAGAGTGGGTCGTAACTGCAGCATCATCTGCAAACTCTCTGATCAGTATCCTCCTAAATTTGATCTTGGCCTTAAATCTCTGAGCATTTTAGAGGCCGCCATCTGAGCGTGAGTGAATGTATATACCACCATCCTGATCACGAAAGGCATATTTCAGTAGAAGTAAAAAGTATATTCCAAAGAGGGTGGAAGCTAGTACTTAACCTTGCTTAACTCCACTCTTGATTTCAAACTCTTCAGGAGTTGCACCATCAAACTTGATTATACCCTTCATGCCTGTGTGGAATGATTTCATAATGGACAGAAGAGTTGGTGGGCAGTAAATCGTCTTTAGTGCCTTGAACAGACTCTCACGACTGACCAAATCAAATGTCTTTGTGAGGTCGATGAAGGCAATAAACAGTGGTTGATTCTGTTCACGGCATTTGTCTTGCATTTGTCGTAATGAGAATATCATATCAATGGTAGACCAGTTCTATCGAAAGCCACACCATGATTCGGGGTAGACTTGATCTCCTAGGACTTGAAGTCTGCGCAGAACAATTCTGGCAAATATTTTTCCAACAATACACAGAAGTGAGATACCCCTATAGTTGTTCAGTCGCTCCGATCGCCCTTGTTCTTGTACAGTATTATGATGCTTGAATCTTTGAAATCCGGTGGGACTTGTCCCTCGCGCCAGCATAGCTCTATTAGCTGGTGGATCTGTATAGTGAGTGTGTCTTGCCCACTCCTGATAACGTCTATTGGAATCCCATCCTTACCTGGAGCCTTGCCAGATGCAAGTTCATTTACAGCACACTTAACTTCTGTTATGGTGGGAAGTGTGTCCATGTGGTTAAGAGTTGGTAGAGCCACTATGGCGCTGAGGGCATCATTCGCTAGTTTGGTCTCACTTGAGTAAAGCTCAAAATAATGCTCTACCCATCTGTCCATCTGTTGTTTCTTATCAGTTATGATTTCTCCAGTCAAGGTTTTCAATTGTGCACTTCTTTTGATCATTGGACCACAGGCTTTCTTTATTCCTTCATACATGCTTCTGATGTTTTCCTTATCACTTGCGATGTGAATGGACTCACATAACCTGATCCAATAATTATTTGCACACTGCTTGGCAGCCTTTTGACATTCTTCCTAGCTTGCTTTAGCTCATTCAGAGTGTTACGCGTTGATCTTTCCTTGTTTCTTAAGAGAGCTATCTTTTTATCAATCAAGAGCTGCAGAGTCTAGCTGTTTGCCGCAAACCAACCCTGCCTCTTATGATCCACAGTGCCGTAAACCCCTACGGCAGTTTTATAAAGAGTTTCCTTAAGTTGACCCCATTTTTCACTTACTATACAATTTTCTGGTGTATCAGTGAAAGCGTGTTCAAGTTGCTGTTGAAAGTGAAAGAACTTTTCAAGATCGTGAGTGTTAATAATATTAATCATGGGGCTAGATTTGTGTTTAGTAGTGTAGATTCTCTTTGGTCTCAGTCTAACCCTTGCGACAACCAAAGAATGATCCGTATCACAGTCAGCAATGTGGTAACTTCGAGTCAATGATATATGGTTCAGATGTTGTCTCCGTGTGATGATGAAGTCCAGCTCGTGCCAATGGCCGGATCTTAGATGTTTCCATGTGACCTTATGCAGCTCTTTTGTTTTAAAAAAGGAGTTTGTAATACATAGGTCATTTCTGGTGCAATGCTCAGCAGCCTTTGCCCATTTTCATTCATGCGACCGATGTTGTATATACCAAGGTACACTGGCCATGAACTCGAGTCCCTGCCCACACGAGCATTGAAATCACCGAGCATATAAATGTAGTCAGATTTTGCAACTGCCTTGATCACAGAGTCCTCATAGAACGAATCCTTCACATCATCAGAGGAATCAAGTGTCGGTGCATATGCAGTAATAATGGTGGCAAAACCACAAGAGGTTGCCAAGCGCAGGGATAATAGTCTTTCATTTCCTCCTGCTGGAATTTCAATCATTCCCAGTAGCGAATTCTTCACTACAAAGCCCACACCGTGTTGCTTTTTTTTCTGCCTGCCCTCTAACCTACTCAAAAAGGTGTAATTGTTTTCCCCCTTCCAAAAAAAAAAAAGGTGTAATTGTTTTCCCTGAGTCACCCTTCCTCAGCTAGGCGAGTCTCCTGCAGGCCAGCAATATCAATGTTAAGACGATTGAGTTCGGCATCAATCACATCCGTTTTTCTCACAAGGTCAATATTGGTCAAGTCAGTGGAAAATCCTGGACACATGGTTCTCACGTTCCAGGTTGCAAGCCGTAGGTTTCTATTTTTATTTTTATCAGTATATGGTGCATTGGTTTTACAGCCTGCAATTCAGATTTTGTCCTAGCCCCAAGCACTCATTGAAGCAGGCCGGCTGTGGCGGAACAGCACCCAATTGGCCGGGGGCTGCCCAGCTTGAGGCAGGCGGTAGCTGATCAGTGACACCTGTGTGTGTCTCCCACCTTCAGAGGCAACGCGTAGCGCCCCATGTCTACGCCAATTGACAGGGACTTATAACCCGTAACCGTTGCCTCTCGCTTTGATTCCGAGACCGGTTAAGACCAGGGATGGAGTTATTGCCTCTCCATAGCACAAAGCCTGGGCTAAAATATAGAGACCATGTATTGTCCATGCAGCATGGTCCCTCTCTCGGCCTGCCTAGTTCACTCCAGAGGAAAGGTAACACCTCTACATCTGGAACAAGACAAGCCGCAGAAGCTGTAGGATCAGCAAAGCAATGCTCTAACTGTCCGCCTGTCGGAGCTTCGATCCTAAACCAGCTTAATGGCTTAGGGCATGGTCTGCCCTGCCATGACATTTTGTCTTTAGGTTGTATTTCCTCGCACCAGGGTAATGCTTCTACCATCTCAATTGCGCTTCTCCGCCCGAAGCCGTTGGCACAATGTGGGATGTCGGGTTTGGTAAGCGCCGCCCAACGTTCGGCGCTAACAGAAAGCAGGTAGTACCGTCTACTGTTAAACGGTAGCTCAGTCATATTTGACTAAGACCTGACTAGTAAAAGACCTGACAAGTAAACATGTCTAACTATGAAAAGCAATGAACACACATACAAAGTTGAATCACCATATTTGTAGAATGTGAAAATGCAACAGTTGCACATAGGAGAGTCACAACACTCACAGAAACTTAAATATAAACATGTATTACACAGAAAATCAATTGGGGTACTAAGACAGTTCATAAATAAACACACATATTATCAATGAAAGTACACGAATAGTGGTAAGAGTGCATCATTCATGTGGGACAGAATCAAAGTACAACAATGTCCATGGCTGGATACAGAACATCAGTACTAATATGATAACATTGGCACCTTGGCACCTTGCCGTTTTGACAGACGATAGTTTGTGCTTTAAAAAGGCATAATAACTTTTACCTATGGCGGTAGTGAGTGTGACTGATAAGGCCAATTCGCGCTGTAAATGTTCGTTCACAGTGGGTGCATGTGAACACGTGGTCATTTCCACCATCATGCACCATCCTACGTCTCACTCGCTCGGTGTGTGACTTATCTGCAATAATTTTCTCCTTTTGTCTTTATTCCATTTCTGATGTTTGCCCTCCATTCAACACGTTCAGCGGCGACTTGCTCCCAATGTGCATTATCAATGCCTGTATCAACCATGTCCCGCTTACACACATCTTTGTATCGTAGTAGAGGCCGACCCTGAGATCTCTTACCCATCTGTAATTCACCAAAAAGATGTCCTTTGGTATTTTACCATCATCCATCCTCCTAAGATGTCTTATCCATCCATCTAAGTCTACGAAGACTGAACATGGAATAAACCGTCACACAACCTGATCTTTCCAATACTTCAGTATTTGTGATTTTGTCTTGCCACTCAATACCAAGAATTCTTCGCAGACACCGCATATGAAAACTGTTTACACGTTTCTCTTGGTGTGAGTAAGTTGTCCAGGTTTCACTGCCATAGAGAAGAGTACTAAGGATACAGGCTTGATAGAGAAGGACTTTTGTTTTGGCGGTAAGCTTTCTGTTCTCCCAGACTCTTTTCCTTAACGTGTTCATTGTTGTTGCTGCCTTTTTTTGTGCATATCCTTTACAGGACATTACTGTCAACACCAGCATCTTTCAGCTGTATGTTGATTTCTTGGCAAGATTACACTCAGTAATTTGCCATTGCTTTCTGAGCTGCCGGCTCACATACCCCGTAAGTTACCGATGCGATTCGAACCACTGCTGATTCTCACCGTCATCACGTCACCCACGAGAGTATACGAGATTACGGAGAAAAGTCATAACCTCTAAGCCACGAAACCGGCTTGCTGCCTTACCAATCCTGACGTTGATTTCCTGATCTAGGGATAATTTGCTATTTACCACTGATCCTAGATATGTAAAATGGTCTACTATCTCCAGTTCGGCGTGGTCAATAAAGATTGATGGTACATCATGTGCACATTGTGACATAATCTGTGTCTTCATTTTTCTAATTGTTAAACCAAATTCAGAACAAGCATTGGAGAATGCAGATAGTAGACATTGCAATTCTTCCTCAGAGTGGGTCGTAACTGCGGCATCATCTGCAAAAAGCAACTCTCTGATCAGTACCCTCCTAATTTTGGTCTTGGCCATCAATCTCTGAGCATTGCAGAGGCCGCCATCTGAACTAATTTGAGAACCAGTGTACTATATCTGATATCATTATTACACACTAATGTCAAGCAGTGTCGTCTCATGCCAACCACATCAGTGTACTATTCTTTGTGAGTGGACAGCAGATGTACAGTTTTGTCCTCTCTTCCCCATTCTTTCTGTGATACACCTGAAAAACAAAGGTATAAACAGGAAGCAAGGACCACTTACTTCTGCTACGGTGATGTGAGGAGAAGAGCGCAAACCCTGACTGCGTAGGGCCAAAGAAGAAAATGAATAAAGAGAAAGAACCTCTCACCGTCCTCGGTTAACAAGAATAGAAAAGAATTAAGGTTTAAGAAGATCCCAGGGTGGGCCGACAGGGGATTAGAACAATATTCTCCAATCCCAGACAAAGAATTACTCCAAGGGCTGTTCTAACACCAATGACTATAACACTAGAGTCTATCAACTAAACAACAAAGTAAGGGTAACACAAGCATCATTTGTTTATTACGCTTCTAAACTTCACAATAATATACAGACATGTAGCATCAACAAAGAAATTAGGATACAACAAAAATCAAACAGCAAAGACACTAACCTAACAAACCAAATTCCTAAGTGTAGCAAAAACTTCTGATCCAGTAAAAGCTACAAATCTACCAAACACTAATCCACCAACAACTGATCCACTAAAACTAATTTAACAAAAACTTCTAGTCCACCAAAAAACCTCTAGTCTACTAAAAAAACCCAGGAAAATCTAAAATCTAAAGCTAGAATTCTGGCTTTTCCTGTAGATAAAATAAAAACCAACAAAAATATTAGGCAAAGACAAGTCAAACATCTCAACATGATGGCCCAACAAGACAACAACAACACCCAGTCTCTCTACGTAAGACAGACAACACTCTTGTACTTGTGACGAATAGACACAAGACGCAACATCCTGACACATTCATTAGATTCACTTACATCACGAGCAAACACAACATCTCTTTAACACTGACCTGGCCAACATACATCAGACATTGTAGGCAAACACAACATCTAATTATTAATCATCAAAGACTCATTATTTGCATCAACACATGGACTTCATAGGACAACCACTACAACACTAGTGTATGTAAACAATGTCTTTGTGGCACAAACATAGACATGGACTGTGTAAATTCACACCAACCACACGATGCTTCAACTGGACAACAATGATATGAATAGGTTATAGGATATGCTCCACATAAAATATAAATGACAGGGAGCACCTATTCAACAGCCTCCAATGTTTTCTACACATTCACCTGACACCCTCAATCCCACACCATAACCCTGATTGTGGTTAAGATTACAATAGTCTACATACACCCGCCTCGATTACTACCAGCCACTTCAATCCCTGGCGGATATAATAATCATCATCCTCATCATGGCTATCATCATCATCCCATGACCACCACCATCACAAGCATAGTCATCATCATGTGATACTTATAACACAATGTCCATCCAAGTAGCACTCAATCCGGTACCTACATCACTACACCCAGTCATTGATAATAATTACCATAACCTCATTTATAACAGTAATTGCTCTGTCCATGCATGTCATACCTGATGGGTTTTACTTTCTAGTTAACTTTTGCTTTCCCACCAACACCGGTTTCACAAACCCCCAATACTATATTCCTTAATGTTCCCTCAATGAAGCCAGCATTGAAATCCACCAGTCTATCATCATGTCATCTCAGTTGCACCCTGATGCACCATATGTCAGGAATCAACCCTAACTCACCATCATGACATTTAAATACCTAGACCCATAAGGGATGCCATATGACACAGGGCACACCTCTCCTGCAATGCCCATGTTATGATAAAGGATATCAACAACATGACACCACACACATTACCGCATGATATTACACATTACTAGCCGACAAGCAAAACATGTTCAACCGTGAAAAGCAAGGGACACATATACCCAGTGGAATTACCATATTTGTAGAATGTGACAATATAACATTTGCACATAAAAGAATCACAACATTCACAGAGAGTTGAGGATAAACATGTACTACACAGGAACTCAATTGAGGCACTCTTTGAGGCCCCTAAGATAGCTCATAAAATAAACACACAATATTACCAAGTGAAAGTACACAAAATAGTGGCCAGGGTGCCATTCATATGAGACAGGATCCAAGAACAACAATGTCCATGGCAGGATACAGAACATTAGTTCTAATATAATAAACAGTGTACTATATATATTATGTCATTATTACACACTAATGACCAATAAGTGTTATTCAAGGCCCAACACAATCAGTGTAATATTATTTGTGAGTGGACAGCAAATGTACAGTTGTGCGCTCTGTTCCCCATCATTCTTCCTATGATACCCCGGTTATAAACTTTGCTATCTTACGCTTCATGTCACATGACAACTACATATTGATATCTCTGTGAAGGGTGGTACGCAGCACTAAATCACATTCTCTCCCCCGTGCGACAACCACCATGCTTAACTTAAGGCAGAATCTCAGTCACTGATTCCACCAATAACTTGATACACCTACAAATATCACTGCCTCCTGTTGACAGAGGTGATGCCAGACTTCACTTACTACTGAACAACAAATTCCTCTACTAAATTGAATACTTAACTATATTGTAATGTGCCTTGTCTTTCATTGACTGCAGTCCAAGTGTGTTTACTTTATTCACTCATAGCCACTCCACTAATATTCTGTATATTATTTCCTTCAATGATTCATACAACCAATATTTGCCCAGCTATTACCACAACAAGCTTCTTGAACTCAATAATTTACACCGCTGTAAAATAAACCATTAGTTCTGAATAATTATAAAGTACTACTAAGCCCCTGTGTGCCCAATTATCTCCTAACCTGTTAAACATTGTCTGCTCCTTTATCACTAGCCAATATTCCAAATTTACCTTTTAAGTTGCTTCGAGAACAAAGGCTAGATGTTATTTGCTGAGCTGGCCTCCCACGTGTCAATTCTCCAAGTGCTGTTCCTCAATCTCCCACTTTTCAGTCTCATAAAACTTAACACAAGTAGCTTCTAAATTGTTCCTTACTATATTTCTTATAAATAACTCGTCGAAGTCCAGATCGATCTGCGCCATTTTCTCCAAGAACCGATAACTCTCATTTGCCATTACCTGTGCATGGTTCCGCACTCAGTTATCTGTAACCGGGCTTACAGATTTCTTTTGTTAATTTTAGTTACTGCTAGAGAAATTATTAACTTAAAGATTAAAGCTAAGAATCAGTATAAGATTAGCTATATTTTAAATCTAATTAGTTTGATAATCACATCATTATTATTATACTTTCATAGCTTTACTGAAGTATACATTTAAATAACCGAAATACTATGTCACACATGGTTTATAAAATTAAAATTAATACATATAAAAGAAATATAATATAAAACAAATTAATTATGGTTACATACCACTGCAAAACTTCAGGGTCTAACTACTAAACACACAATAGAAATAGGCATTGGCGCCTGGTCACTCAGTGCGGTGGACTATGGAAAAAGGGCCAGTTCTACCTGTGCGGGGCCTTTTATACTGGGGTCCCAGAGTTCCAGACCAATCAGACGCCCTCTTGCAGAATTCCACCATCATCGCGAGCCGAGTACATTATTCCCCATCTTTAACTGTTATCGTCCCGATAACTGAACATTACACCCCTAGTGCCTTGGGTAAGGGAGGGATAATTTCTGACCCCTACCTTAGTCCTCCACTATTGATGGAGCTCAAAAAAAATTTTCCTATCCTCACCAGACATCACCCATCAAGTAAAACACCCCAAAAATGTACATCAGGTACCAACAAGAATAATGGTCACATGCCAATACAAGGTACATTTACATTAATACCAGTCATTGTTCATGACTAAACTAATATCAGCAGTAAAAAAAATAATGCAATCAACAGGTAGACAGTCTCCCGCCACCTTAGTGTTCACAATATTATACGAACAATTACAAAAACAATGAATAATTCCCCCTCTTTAACTGTTGTCGTTTCGACAACCGGACCATACGTCCCTGGTACACTTATCAAACCGGTAGTTATCTTCATACCTCTATGCTCTAACACCTGAACTGCTGGTTACATCCCTAAACAGTACCATTATAAAAGAATTTACTCATTATATCCAGATTTATAATGTGAAGCAGTATACATGTACATCACCAGTCATCAATAAGTCCAAAATAACAGTAATAACATATAAGCATAAGCCATCCTTATACTAGTACAAGTTAATACTCAGTGACCAAATTAACATCAGTGAGGAGTAATAGCCCCTCTGCTACACGAGCAATCATAACAAAATGAATACAACCCTCACTTTTTACATACAAATAATTAAACAATCATAAAAGTTACACAAACAATAAATCAGCAACCTTTATACAGGTTACCACTTGCCTCAACACTGAACATTTGAAACAAAATGTATTCAAAAATAACATCATCTATCTCTTCTAAGACGGATTCTATCTGATCGCCTCACATTCATGTACCAGTCACTTCTTGGTGGTCTATCCCGTGGTTCCTCAACCTCTGCCACGACAGGCAATTCTGGTAGTCTTATCGTCACCTCCGGTACCTCAATTACCGCATCTTTCTCACACCGCTTTAACTCGTGTCCTGCTGCTCTAATGTCAGGTCCATTCTCTCCCACTCTTCTAATAACATATGGGCCTCCTGAGGCTTTTGGGACCTGCACCACTGAATACTTATCTACAGACCACTGGTCTTTAATCTTGCACCTCTCTGTATAGTGGACTCTCTTCCTAACTACTTCTCCTATGGTTAGCAATTTAGAGGATGATGTCTTGTCACATCTCTCTTTGCTTACAGCAGCTAACTTTCTTAACTGTTCGCCTGCCCTAACATGCGCATTACGCAGACGGGAAAGATGTCCAGTCACCCAGTTCTCAACATTTGGTTCCCCATCATTACAATCACTATCATCACTAGCATCTAGCATGAAATCTACTGGCAATCTGGGTTCAATCCCGAACACCAAGTAGTACGGGGAGTAACCTGTGGAAGAGTGGGGCGTAGAGTTATAAACTAACAAAACCTCAGCTATATGTTCAGACCATCTCCTTTTCTGGCTGGCCTCTAGTGGCCTCAGAAGATCATGTAGGGTCCTATTAAACCTCTCGCACTGACCGTTCCCTTTTGGATTGTAACTCGTGGTACGGCTCTTTTGAATCCCGTACACTCTACAGAGTTCTGCAATCACAGCCGATTCAAAGTTCCTGCCTTGATCTGAATGGAGCCTATGGGGTACACCTAAATACAGAAACCATTTCTCCACCAGAACTTTTGCAACTGTCGAGGCCTTCTGATCCCTTGTGGGAACAGCAACTGTAAATTTGGTGAAAACATCTGTAATGACCAACACATTTTCATACCCCCGACTATCCTTCTCTAACAGAGTAAAATCCATGGTCACCAACTCAAAAGGCCTAGATGCTAATAAATTACCTGAAGGACCCTGCAGTTTAATATGGGGTGGTTTTGCAATATTACACCTCTGACATCTTTTACAAAACAGCTCAACATCTTTTGTGATGCCAACCCAATAACATCTACTTCTAAGGATTTGTATCATCCTATCTCTGCCCTGATGGCCGGTGCTGTGCACCGATTCTAACACTCTCTGCTTCAATGCATCAGGTACCACTAATTGAGAAATCCACCCTCTACCTGGCCTCTTTAATTTCCTGTACAACAACCCATTAATCACACTCAACCTCTTTCGCTGCTTCAACAAGCTTCTGGTTTCAGGGGGTAAACCCCTCATCTCTATCTTACTCAGTCTCACTCTCTCACTCACACAAGTTAACACTTTATACACATGGACATCTTCTGCTTGTAGTTTTGTCAACTCTTCAGCTGAATATGATGGTAATGATAACAGTGGCACATTACCTACCGGGTTATTCTGACTATCTACATCTACAATCTCTCCTATCCTAGCAGTTCTTAAGTTTGGACTAACTGGTGTGGCAGCTATGTGACTGATTGGAATGTCACCTTCTTCATCTGATCTTCCTGGGGCTTCAAAAGGGTAGCGGGACAAATAATCAGCATTTCCATTAGCATGACCTGGTTTGTGCTTAATGGTGTAGTCAAACATTGACATCTGTGCTATCCATCTCTGCTCAATGGCACCCAATTTTGCCTTTTGCCACAAAGCTAAATTCCTACTATCTGTAAAAACTTCTACTTTAGTACCTAAAAGATAACTTCTAAACTTCTCAGTCATAGCCCACTTCAATGCAAGTAACTCAAGCTTAGAACTGCTTTGAGCGTTTCGTTCTGAGGGGCGAAGTGTACGGCTAGCGTAAGCTAAGACTCTTTTCTTACCATCTTGAATTTGTGAGAGGACAGCACCTAAACCCTGGTATGAGGCATCTACCTCCAATATGAACTGTAATGAGAAGTCTGGAAAGCCTAAAAGGGGTGTTGATGTCAGAGCCTCTTTTAATCGATTAAACGCCTCGTCACACTCTGGAGTCCACAACCGCCCTATGGGTCCTTTCTTCTTCTTAGTATCACCGGTTTGCTGCTGGTTGAGTTGGCCCACCAGCTCATGTAGTGGTCTTGCAATATTAGCAAACTTTGAGACAAACCTTCTATAATAACTGGCTAACCCTAGAAATGATCTAAGTTCTGTCTGAGTTCTGGGCACAGGTGCTTCTTTTATGGCTGCAACTTTATCATCCATGGTGCCAATGCCTTCTTCTGAAATGGTGTGCCCTAAAAACTCAACCTTTTTCTGACAAAAGTTACACTTTTCAGGATTTAGTTTTAGCCCAATGGACTGCAGTCTCTCAAACACTTTCTCAAGCCTACTCAAATGCTCTGAAAAATCCCCAGAAAACACCAAAATGTCATCAAGGTATACCAACAAAATCTGAAAAAAATAGTCATTCAGAGAGCATTGCATTAACCTCTGGAAGCTGCTCGCGGAGTTTGCAAGTCCCATTGGCATACGCGTATACTCATACAAACCAAACGGGGTGGTAAAAGCAGTCTTCTCTTGATCATCTGGCTTCATGGCCACCTGGTAATACCCACTGGCAAGATCTAGAGTTGAAAACAAATTGGCACCACCCAGGGCATCTAGATACTCATCTACTCTAGGGAGAGGGTATGCATCTTTCTTTGTCCTAACATTTACAGCCCGATAATCGACACATAACCTAAGTCTACCATCCTTTTTTCTCACGAGGACCCCCGGAGAAGCCCAAGGACTGGAACTTTCCTTAATTATCTGACTATCTAATAAACCTTGGAGATGATCTTGTACTTCTCTATAAAATGCTGGGGGAATTCTCCTATAAGGCTGTTTGATGGGGGTCTCATCTGTCAACTGGATGCTATGGGTTACTCTATCTGTATAGCCTATGTCAGTATCTCCCTTGGCAAAAAGACTATCATACCTAACTAATAACTCCTCTAACTTCTTCCTATCTCTATCACTACCCTCAAAACTGCTCAAATCTACAGGGCACCTAACATCATCTTTCTCTCCGGCATAAGGCCGTGTTGAAACCTCAACTTCCTGAGCACTTACCATTTTGAAATGGTTGGTCAAATCTACAGTAGCATCTGAAATATCCCCAACTTGAGTACCCTTCGACAAGGATATATCTTCATCCCCCAGATTGACCACTTGGACTTGGCATACGCCCCGTCTCAAGGTAGTCAAAGTGTGGGAGAAAAGCAAACCCTTGTGCTCCAAGTCTCGAGTTGGGCTGAAAATGACATGCATATTTTCACGCACAAATCTTACACATTTTACACTAACTGCAGTGATGGAGCGGGCAGGTACGCAAACTCTATTGTCAACAAACACTTTAACACCGTCCAGTCCGACTCCAGGAATCTCCTCCGCTGGGCTGCTCCAATTAAGAAACCTACACATATTCGGCACTGACTGTAAAATGTTCGTACCAATAATGCCAGGCACTCTTCTCTCCCCATTGTCCATGTCTTTGGTGACAAACACCCCACAGTCCTTCACTTGTGTCCCACCCAACACAATGTCACACATGAAGTACCCCACATATGGAATCATTACACCATTTGCGGCCGTCAACCTAACGAATTGCCCTTCCTTTAGAACAAAGTCCTGGAACATGCCCTTGAAACAGGCCTCAGTAATGGTGGAAACCTGAGAACCTGTATCGATGACACACTGGACACTCTTGCCACCTATTAAGACAGTCTCTTCGGGCCTACCACCCACAATTTTAATGTCCGAGCCATGACGCTCCCCTTCTAATACCTGGCTCCCAGCCTTAGAGGGGTCCCGTTTAATGCTTGTCTGCACTCGCGTCTCAAGTGACCAACCCGATTGCATCGCCAGCAACGTGGCACTTGATGTTGTTGATCGCTGGTAGTGAGTCTGTTCAGCCTGGCACCAATCTCAGACATCTCCCTCTGAAGAAAGTCAATTTCACCCTGCCTGGAAGTGAACTCAGTTCTTGGTGGTACTCGAGCTGGCTCAGTATGTGCAGGCCTACATTTTACCGTTTGTGGGACTACCTCAGCCTGCACCGGCCCGTACCGCCCCTGCTGAAACTCAACTTTCACCGCTGAAGGTACGCTTGACTGAATTTCCCCAGTGTTCTCATTTCTGGCTCTCACCTCTACCTCTCTGATTTCAGCACCCGGTGGGGCCCGCACACCTTCCCATGTTTGTGCGCACTCCCTGACTTGAAGAAAAGTCACAGATGAATCTTGTGCGATCTTTTCTTTTAGGACAGTTTGGGTGAAACTGTCCCTTATGCCAGCCACAAACTGGTCTCGAAGGGCCTCCCCATCCAACACAGGGACACCTTGCGTTTCCTGGGCCTTCACTACCCTCTTGAACTCAGCATTGACCCTATGGGAGAAGTCATGGACTGTCTCCCCAGCTCGCTGGCGTATTGTGAATAACGTTGCCAGGAGCTCCCGTAGACTCTTCTTCTCACCATATATCTTCAGCAAGGCCTGTAGCATGGCCTCGGGATCTTCCTCAGAAGCATGGAGTTCCAACTCCCTCCTGACAGGACTGGTTATGCTGTCGAAAATAACATCCACCTTATCGACAGTCTCTAACATGCCAGCCCTCCAAGCTGACCTCACCTCCCTGACGTACTCTTCTACTGATGGCCCACCTTTCTCCCCAAAACACCGAACAGGCTTTCTGGTTGGTACTACAACGTACCTCAAGGCCTCAGTGAGCTCGCGTGGTGGAGCATCCACTGGGCGGGGATCTTCGGTTCCCATCGTAGAAACTGGCGGAGACTCATCTTCTTCAACTCTTACTGCCGCACGAGTACTTCTGGTCTCCATCATAAGGACAAGATACTATGCTACGGGTGGTTCTGCAATGGAGCCTAACTAGCTAACCTGGGTTTTGCTATCTCTAGAAGACTATTACCAACTATACCAAAAATGAACCAACAAAGAAACCAACTAAAGATCTCAACTAAAACACTCATTTGGTACCAAAACAATCCTACCAGAATAATTCTAAGGCTGTCACTATCCTGGCAGGCTCGCCACTTGAAAAACAAAGGTATAAACAGGAAGCAAGGACCACTTACTTCTGCTACGGTGATGTGAGGAGAAGAGCGCAAACCCTGACTGCGTAGGGCCAAAGAAGAAAATGAATAAAGAGAAAGAACCTCTCACCGTCCTCGGTTAACAAGAATAGAAAAGAATTAAGGTTTAAGAAGATCCCAGGGTGGGCCGACAGGGGATTAGAACAATATTCTCCAATCCCAGACAAAGAATTACTCCAAGGGCTGTTCTAACACCAATGACTATAACACTAGAGTCTATCAACTAAACAACAAAGTAAGGGTAACACAAGCATCATTTGTTTATTACGCTTCTAAACTTCACAATAATATACAGACATGTAGCATCAACAAAGAAATTAGGGTACAACAAAAATCAAACAGCAAAGACACTAACCTAACAAACCAAATTCCTAAGTGTAGCAAAAACTTCTGATCCAGTAAAAGCTACAAATCTACCAAACACTAATCCACCAACAACTGATCCACTAAAACTAATTTAACAAAAACTTCTAGTCCACCAAAAAACCTCTAGTCTACTAAAAAAACCCAGGAAAATCTAAAATCTAAAGCTAGAATTCTGGCTTTTCCTGTAGATAAAATAAAAACCAACAAAAATATTAGGCAAAGACAAGTCAAACATCTCAACATGATGGCCCAACAAGACAACAACAACACCCAGTCTCTCTACGTAAGACAGACAACACTCTTGTACTTGTGACGAATAGACACAAGACGCAACATCCTGACACATTCATTAGATTCACTTACATCACGAGCAAACACAACATCTCTTTAACACTGACCTGGCCAACATACATCAGACATTGTAGGCAAACACAACATCTAATTATTAATCATCAAAGACTCATTATTTGCATCAACACATGGACTTCATAGGACAACCACTACAACACTAGTGTATGTAAACAATGTCTTTGTGGCACAAACATAGACATGGACTGTGTAAATTCACACCAACCACACGATGCTTCAACTGGACAACAATGATATGAATAGGTTATAGGATATGCTCCACATAAAATATAAATGACAGGGAGCACCTATTCAACAGCCTCCAATGTTTTCTACACATTCACCTGACACCCTCAATCCCACACCATAACCCTGATTGTGGTTAAGATTACAATAGTCTACATACACCCGCCTCGATTACTACCAGCCACTTCAATCCCTGGCGGATATAATAATCATCATCCTCATCATGGCTATCATCATCATCCCATGACCACCACCATCACAAGCATAGTCATCATCATGTGATACTTATAACACAATGTCCATCCAAGTAGCACTCAATCCGGTACCTACATCACTACACCCAGTCATTGATAATAATTACCATAACCTCATTTATAACAGTAATTGCTCTGTCCATGCATGTCATACCTGATGGGTTTTACTTTCTAGTTAACTTTTGCTTTCCCACCAACACCGGTTTCACAAACCCCCAATACTATATTCCTTAATGTTCCCTCAATGAAGCCAGCATTGAAATCCACCAGTCTATCATCATGTCATCTCAGTTGCACCCTGATGCACCATATGTCAGGAATCAACCCTAACTCACCATCATGACATTTAAATACCTAGACCCATAAGGGATGCCATATGACACAGGGCACACCTCTCCTGCAATGCCCATGTTATGATAAAGGATATCAACAACATGACACCACACACATTACCGCATGATATTACACATTACTAGCCGACAAGCAAAACATGTTCAACCGTGAAAAGCAAGGGACACATATACCCAGTGGAATTACCATATTTGTAGAATGTGACAATATAACATTTGCACATAAAAGAATCACAACATTCACAGAGAGTTGAGGATAAACATGTACTACACAGGAACTCAATTGAGGCACTCTTTGAGGCCCCTAAGATAGCTCATAAAATAAACACACAATATTACCAAGTGAAAGTACACAAAATAGTGGCCAGGGTGCCATTCATATGAGACAGGATCCAAGAACAACAATGTCCATGGCAGGATACAGAACATTAGTTCTAATATAATAAACAGTGTACTATATATATTATGTCATTATTACACACTAATGACCAATAAGTGTTATTCAAGGCCCAACACAATCAGTGTAATATTATTTGTGAGTGGACAGCAAATGTACAGTTGTGCGCTCTGTTCCCCATCATTCTTCCTATGATACCCCGGTTATAAACTTTGCTATCTTACGCTTCATGTCACATGACAACTACATATTGATATCTCTGTGAAGGGTGGTACGCAGCACTAAATCACATTCTCTCCCCCGTGCGACAACCACCATGCTTAACTTAAGGCAGAATCTCAGTCACTGATTCCACCAATAACTTGATACACCTACAAATATCACTGCCTCCTGTTGACAGAGGTGATGCCAGACTTCACTTACTACTGAACAACAAATTCCTCTACTAAATTGAATACTTAACTATATTGTAATGTGCCTTGTCTTTCATTGACTGCAGTCCAAGTGTGTTTACTTTATTCACTCATAGCCACTCCACTAATATTCTGTATATTATTTCCTTCAATGATTCATACAACCAATATTTGCCCAGCTATTACCACAACAAGCTTCTTGAACTCAATAATTTACACCGCTGTAAAATAAACCATTAGTTCTGAATAATTATAAAGTACTACTAAGCCCCTGTGTGCCCAATTATCTCCTAACCTGTTAAACATTGTCTGCTCCTTTATCACTAGCCAATATTCCAAATTTACCTTTTAAGTTGCTTCGAGAACAAAGGCTAGATGTTATTTGCTGAGCTGGCCTCCCACGTGTCAATTCTCCAAGTGCTGTTCCTCAATCTCCCACTTTTCAGTCTCATAAAACTTAACACAAGTAGCTTCTAAATTGTTCCTTACTATATTTCTTATAAATAACTCGTCGAAGTCCAGATCGATCTGCGCCATTTTCTCCAAGAACCGATAACTCTCATTTGCCATTACCTGTGCATGGTTCCGCACTCAGTTATCTGTAACCGGGCTTACAGATTTCTTTTGTTAATTTTAGTTACTGCTAGAGAAATTATTAACTTAAAGATTAAAGCTAAGAATCAGTATAAGATTAGCTATATTTTAAATCTAATTAGTTTGATAATCACATCATTATTATTATACTTTCATAGCTTTACTGAAGTATACATTTAAATAACCGAAATACTATGTCACACATGGTTTATAAAATTAAAATTAATACATATAAAAGAAATATAATATAAAACAAATTAATTATGGTTACATACCACTGCAAAACTTCAGGGTCTAACTACTAAACACACAATAGAAATAGGCATTGGCGCCTGGTCACTCAGTGCGGTGGACTATGGAAAAAGGGCCAGTTCTACCTGTGCGGGGCCTTTTATACTGGGGTCCCAGAGTTCCAGACCAATCAGACGCCCTCTTGCAGAATTCCACCATCATCGCGAGCCGAGTACACACCGGTTATATATCTTGCTGTCTTGCGCTTCATGTCACATAGCGGATACATGTTAACATCTTTGCGAAGGGTGGTATGCAGCATAATCCCGCACTTCCCATGGTACAACAAGCACTATGGTTTACTGCACATAAAACTTCAGCCATATGATTCCACTCCCAGTCCGATACACCGGCACAAACATTACTGCATGCTGGTAACAGATGTGATACAGACTTCATTGCTAAAAGATAAACTCCTTTACTAATACCAGCTCCAGATACACTTGACTTTCCTCCCTAAGTAAAGCCGCACTTCATTTGCATCTATCATGATTAAATTATGATTGCTGATACGCACTCAGCGTATTAAAGGTGCATTATTCCCTAAGTTTCGTAGCTGCCAGTCTGCATGGAGTCCCTACAATACATTATTTCCTTCACCTCTATTGTTACCCAGATGTTCTAACTACATAGCTTAACTATTAACACATCATTGCCACATATAACATGTAAGTACTCTTCTCTACTTTACACATGTTATAAATATTACACACTTTATCACGGTTATTTTCCCCACTCACTATTGCTTAGCAGTGTTCATACTCAACAATTAATCACAAACATTCAATATTGTGCCCATCCGGGCATTGTATATCGTGGTGAATCTCTCAGATGTCTATTTAGTCAGTAACACATTATTGTCATAGGAGAACTATGTAGAATACATTCCCAACAAATCTTGTGACAGCATGGCTGGCATGACATGACATCAGTCTCTACCATGTTTAACCAATGACCTATTCTTCATATTTCACATCACCATGCCTGATTGCTTGCATCTCTATTTTTCTTATAGCTTCATGGACGCAAAATTGATCTGTAGAGCAGCCCTTTTCAGTAGTATTTATTCATATTCTCTATTTATTCTTCTTTGTTCCTACCATTTCGTCTAACAATTTCATCCACCCATGTCTGTTTCACCAAGCAAACACTTCAAAGCCGGTAACCTGGGGCGCGCTTTGCCTTAGAATATGTGATTATATTAATTACTTATTTTCAACTTAAAAAGTTAAAACTTACGGTTTTACAAACGCATTAGTTGACCACAGATCAGCTCAGCGAATTATTTCCACACCTCAATACAACAGGAGAGCACTTTTGTTCCTATCAACAAACCGGGGCGATATCAGACAAAGGAATCACCGGTTGCGTTGTCACAAGTGACGTTTCCGGCGTTGTCCAGATTTTTATCATGAAACAGGCCAAACCAAGATGCCTTGATTTGGCGCTGTCACAAGAAGAAGAAAGCAAAGACCATGAAAATACATGCCATGCGAATCAGTAAACTTAAAAAACCCAAAAGACGAGGCAGTGAGGGAAAATTATTAGAAAGGACTAACTTAAATCTTTGTAAAATTACCTATAGAAAGAAAAACAGTGGAAGAAGAATGGGAGATGTTCAAATCAAGCGTTTTATATACTGGAAAAATGACATGTAGAACCACGAAAAAATGCAAAACACGGATAAAGAAAATAATAAGTTGGTGGAACGCAGAGGTAAAGAAAGCTGTAAACGACAAAAAGGAAAAATATAAAAAGTGGTTGAAAAGCAAATGATTACATAGAATATAGAATAGCTGGAAGACATGTGAATAGAATAGTAAAGAGAGAAAAACAAAATGACTCGGAGGGGTATGGAGAAACCCTAAATAAAAACTACAAGGAGGCAACTAGAAACTTCTACAAAAAGATAAGAGCAGTGAGAACTAGAGCAGAACCTTTTGAACCAACTGAAATAATTAACAGCAAAAATTGGAGGACCAATAAGTGAACAAAAACAAATCCTAATAAGATGGAAACAGTACTTCGAACAACTTCTCAATATCCCGTGAAATGTCACAGGAATTCAAGAAACCGACACAGACGCCACCGAAGATCTAGAACCAGACTTACTGAAAGGAGAAATTATAGAAGCCGTCAGATTAGCGCCATTGAACAAATCATCGGGACAAGACAAAATACCAAATGAACTAATTAAAGCAGCAAGAGAAGTAGGAATAACATGGCCACATAGACTATTCATCCATGTTTGGGTAGAACAACAGACACCACGAGACTGGGGAAACGCCATAATTATCCCAATTTGGAAAAACAAAGGCAGCAAAAGCGACTGTACACAAGACAGAGGCATTTCCCTTTTAAGTCATATTGGGAAATCATTTGGCAAAATTCTTGAGAAAAGATTACGAACTACTTTAGAACCCCAGCTAAGCGAAACACAACTTCTATTTAGGAAAAACAAAGGATGCACAGATGCCACATTTGCTCTTAGACAACTTATAGAAAAATCAATCGAATTCAATGAAACACTCTTCATAGCCTTTGTCGACCAAGAAAAGGCATTTGGTAGAGTAGATAGAAACAAGCTGTGGGAAATCCTTAAACAGTATGTAGTGAGTACACATCTAACAGACCTATGTAGAAGCTTATTCAACAACAGTGAATGCATAGTGAGAGCAACTGGAGGACACTCAGGACCCTTCACCATAAGATCTGGAGTACGACAAGATTGTGTCCTGTCTCCTCCTCTTGTTCACAATATATAAAGACAACATATATAAGGAAACCAACCAAACAGAGATCGCAAGAACACAGCATGACGAAAACACAGAAGAAGAACCATTTGCAAATTACACCATTCGAGAACTCCTAGAAAACGCTTTAAAACACAATCTTCCTACCAACTCTATGTTATCAATGTCAAGCTTGGACAATGTCAGAAAAAGAGAAAAGAAAAATCACAACAACAGAAATGAGATTCATGAGAAGAATACTCAATGTATCAAGAAAAGATAAGATCAGAAATAAAGAAATCAGGACTAAAGTGGGGGTTATAGCTGCACTAGATTTTATTAGAAGCCAGCAAGTCAAATTATTTGGCCATGCAAGTAGGTTACCAACTAACAGTATACCACAACAAGCAATGATGTACAGACCAGATGGAAGCAGAGGAAGAGGTCGACCACGTAAACGATGGACGCAGGGAATAACAGAGTCCATGGGTATATCGATACATGAAGCCCATAAGCAGGCACTCTCCCGCTGTTTATACTTCGCCTGAACACCGCAAGGTCAAGAGGAACATGATGAGATAAGATGAGTTGATATCATCTGTGCTGTGAAGTAATTAATACAATATCACATTTCGTGTTAATGTTGATATCATCTGTGCTGTGAAGTAATTAATACAATATCACATTTCGAATTAATGTTGATATCATCTGTGCTGTGAAGTAATTAATACAATATCACATTTCGTGTTAATATTGATATCATCTGTGCTGTGAAGTAATTAATACAATATCACATTTCGAATTAATGTTGATATCATCTGTGCTGTGAAGTAATTAATACAACATCACATTTCGTGTTAATGTTGATATCATCTGTGCTGTGAAGTAATTAATACAATATCACATTTCGTGTTAATGTTGATATCATCTGTGCTGTGAAGTAATTAATACAATATCACATTTCGTGTTAATGTTGATATAATCTGTGCTGTGAAGTAATTAATACAATATCACATTTCGTGTTAATGTTGATATCATCTGTGCTGTGAAGTAAATAATACAATATCACATTTCGAATTAATGTTGATATCATCTGTGCTGTAAAGTAATTAATACAATGTCACATTTCATGTTAATGTTGATATCATCTGTGCTGTGAAGTAATTAATGCAATATCACATTTCGAATTAATGTTGATATCATCTGTGCTGTGAAGTAATTAATACAATATCACATTTCGTGTTAATGTTGATATAATCTGTGCTGTGAAGTAATTAATACAATATCACATTTCGTGTTAATGTTGATATCATCTGTGCTGTGAAGTAATTAATACAATATCACATTTCGTGTTAATGTTGATATCATCTGTGCTGTGAAGTAATTAATACAATATCACATTTCGCGTTAATGTTGATATCATCTGTGTTGTGAAGTAATCAATACAATGTCACATTTTGTGTTAATGTTGATATCATCTGTGCTGTGAAGTAATTAATACAATATCACATTTCTTGTTAATGTTGATATCATCTGTGCTGTGAAGTAATTAATACAATATCACATTTCATGTTAATGTTGATATCATCTGTGCTGTGAAGTAATTAAAACTGAATCACACGTCTTGCAGCTGCGGCCAAAGTTTTAATTCTCTTAACTGACGGACTATCACAAAGGATGTACGATTCCATAGAAGAAGCCTATTCGGCATTTAGCAAAGCCATCACTGTTATAGTCATCGGCGTGGGCAGGTACGTTGGCACAAGTACAGCTTACGCAATATTTTACTGTCTTTGTGGTTCTATGTCGCATCTTAGGCTACAGAAAAACTGAAGTTTTGAATGTGTGTACAGCTAGCTGGTTAGGACAAATATGTTTGTCAGCGTCTTAACTTAAATCAATGACTCGTTAAATAGACGTGGCAGTACTGTATTACACATGCAACCAACTTGTCAACGATCAAGCCTGTTACGACATTTATTTACAAGTAAGCATGTAACATGAATTATAATCACGCTCTAACATCTCTGGCGAATCATGCAGACATTCTACAGCAAATCACTCATGCGTTCTCGCATCACAATTCCTTTAGTGTATATTAAAGCACAGGCTATCTCATAACAACACTCTCACAACAATAGTAAATCTCTAACATGAGGCAATCAGCACACCCTCTCTCTAGCAACCCCAAAAACACTCCTCTCTCAACCACAGTCAAGTATGGTCTGCCCGTCCTTACCTCGTCTGTGGTCACGTGGTGTTTGACCAACGTGTCGTCCGTGCTAAGTCGAAAATCTCGGTATTTTGGCATTGTCCTTTCCTTCATCCGTCTATTGATGGATGATGTCTCAGGTCGTTTAGTCCAAGGACATGTCCAGTCTCTAAGCCCGTGTCCTGTCTCTCACTTGGTATACAGTCCTGTCCTACTCTGCCCATGCCCTACCTATATCCTGTCCTTGTCCTGTGTCGTCTCTCACACTAACCCATGAGAGAGAGAGAGAGAGAGAGAGAGAGTGTGTGTGTGTGTGTGAGAGAGAGAGAGAGAGAGAGAGAGAGAGAGAGAGAGAGAGAGAGAGAGAGAACGAGCGAACAAACGAACGAACTTTATTTTCAAAGGGTAACAAATTGAGCATGCAGGCCCGTCTTACATTCGGCCCTTCCAATCATTCATCTTTCGTTCATCAATAGTGCATGATACATTCACATAGAGAAAAATAACACATTGTCAAATGAATGTTGAAAACGGACTCAGAACCAGGCCCGACACTGACCTTGGCTCTCTCTTGACTGCCTGAAGGTGACGTTTTGTCCTCTCACAAAACGTCCTAGAGGCTTTTCACGTTTTTGTGAACAATGCCGTGGGAGGTCACTTTACATGGTCTCCTCATGTAGACCGCGCTTGTTACAAACTCATGCCATGAATGACCTGAATAAATTGGTCCATGGCATTATACTGCGTGGGCTTGCTAAACAAATTTGGCAAAGACCAATTTATTTCCTATGTTCTATACCTTATCTTGTACTTCACCAAGTTTGTTATTCAACATCACCATAAATATTCTATACAACTGTTAACTTCATCTTTAAATAAGTCAGTTTCATTATAACAACATAAAACACCAATCCTTTAACTTGACTTTGTAAACTCAAGTACCAATTCCACATATCTGCTATACAATTTAGCTTATAGCATGTTGTCAGTTTGTAGCGTCAATGTTGGTCATACAACATTTGACCAATCTCCACTTTGTATGCCAATATTCTACCTTAATTGCTAAATAACTCGCCTTAAGTTTGCAAGGATTCTCCTTTCTAGATCACCATTTAAAACCGTGGTCATAATAGGCATAGTACGACTTATATTGTCAGCACACTCATCCATACACTCTGCACTGACCTGTAGAATATAGACTCCCCCAGAGATCCATCACAAAACGAAAAAAATATTTATGTCGGACACGTCCTTTCCATCTAAACCTACTTAGACGACGTGTAGCCTCAGCCTCCTTTACAATTCAGAGGACTGAGGTCTAATCTGCTATGGGTTCCAATGCCTCTCAGACATCCCCATGCAGTTCCTCATTTATCATAAAGGCAAGCATCTTGAACCCTTCTCCATGCCCTCACGCACTGGATAAAGGTACGCGTGTATCCTGGAAGTGTATCGTTCTCACGCCATTTAAGCATCGTGGAATGTAATCTGCCTTTCTGTTTTATCATTGACTAATGTTTCCATTCAGCTCTGGCGTCGTTGACTCAGCTTATATTGCATACAGTTGCTGTCGCATAATTTGAGACACTTTTATCTCACTGACCGCTTTTCTCAGACTTGATTGTATCATTATGCTCAAAATGTTGTAGCTTTCAAGTTCCTGTTGACTAAAACCTTCTTTACATAAAAATTTATACTTTCGTTGTTAACCCTAATTTTGTTCGTCTTATTCGTATTTTATAACTTTTATTTCTTAATGTTATCTATCTTTACGTTCATTATCTATATAACTAATCTAATACTGACAACTTAATTACTAAAATAATAAATACTATCCCTCTACGACTTAAAATAATAGATCCTCAATGCTCATAAATAAATATAACATGATAATAACATATATAGACAACATTTGTAAAGAAACCAGCCAAGCAGAGATAGCAAGAATACCACATGACGACAACACAGAAGAAGAACCATCTGCAAATCTACCCATTAGAGAACTCCTGTTTGTGGACGACCAAGCACTAATAGCAAAATCAGAAGCTGAATTACAAGACCACATGAATAGTCTAAATGAAATGTGTAGGGAACATAACATGAAAATTAGCACAAGCAAAACAGAGGTAATGACTATAACTAAAGAAGAACAAACAACAACAATTCACCTAAACGAACATCCCTTGAAACAAGTGAAGAGTTTCAAGTACCTGGGAAGTATAATATCACCAAATGGCAGATCAGAAGACGAGACCGAAAATAGGTGCAATAAGGCAAATCAACTCATTGGACAAATGGCACCAATACTAAAGAGCAAACAAGTATCAGTAACTACTAAGAAAGCACTTTACAAGACAATCTTCCTACCAACTCTATGCTACCAATGCCAAACCTGGACAATGACAGAAAAAGAGAAAAGAAAAATCACAACAACAGAAATGAGGTTCCTGAGAAGAATACTTAACGTATCAAGAAGAGATAAGATCAGAAATGAAGAAATCAGGACTAAAGTGGGGGTTAAAGCAGCACTGGATTTTATTAGAAAGCAGCAAGTCAAATGGTTTGGCCACGCAAGTAGGTTACCAGTCAACAGCATACCACAACAAGCAATGATGTACAGACCAGATGGAAACGGAGGAAGAGGCCGACCACGTAAACGTTGGACGGAGGGAATAGCAGAGTCCATGGGAATATCGATATATGAAGCCCATAATTGGGCACTCTCACGAAGTTTGTACTTCACCTCGACACCGCAAGGTATAAGAGGAACATGATGAGATGAGATGAGATGATAATAACAGTTGACACTTATAACCCATTAATAATCTATACAATATATCATTCAGTTCCATATGTTTAACTTAATAATAATCTTTATAATGTATCTCATTCAGTCGAATATACTCAATGTATCACTCAATCAATCAACTGATTGTGTTAGTAAATAAAAATCAACTGATTAGAATTGTTATTGGTTTGAACACAAAATAAAATCATGCAAACAACATATGTAATCCATTAATATATGTGTCTACTATATGATAAAACTATCAAATATTTGAGACTAGTTAAACCTATATTCTCGTCAGTCGATAGTTTCATCTTAGTATCCATTTCCATTTATGGATGCAATGTCGACTGCTAATTTATAAATATGTTTCACAAGGTTTTGTAAAATGATGTATCCATCTTATTGAGGGGACGTATGTGATTGAATGGAACCAATCTCTCTGTATTAGTTTTGGTATATATATATATATACTGCCAGGTTGTTATCTTTACCTGGGGTATGACAGATATCAAAGTCATAGTCTTGCAATAGAAGAGACCATCTGTGTATTCTGGAATTTTTAGGGTGTCCCTCTTTAAAGACTTGTAGAGGCTTATTGAGTGATAGAACAAGGAATTTTCGACCAAGCAGATATTTAGAGAATTTTCCAACACTTTCAATAAGCGCTAATGCTTCAAGTAATCAGTCACAGCATATTTCCTCTGAGTATCAGAAAGTTTCCTACTAAAATATAGAACAGGATGAAGTTTTCCCTCATACATCTGTAGGAGAATAGACGATATCGCATGAAAACTCGCGTCTGTCTGTACTATGAAGTCTGTGGAAATATCTGGTAGCTTGAGTATTGGACAACTGCTAAAAAGAGTCTTAATCTGTTGAAAGAGCTTATCGTGTTCAGATGTCCAAATAATATTAGTAGGTTGACCTTTCTTTAAAAGTTCCGAAACAGTTGCTGTCATATCAGCGAAATTCGGAATGAACTTTTGATAGTAATTTATGAGTCCCAAAACACTTCTGACTTTTTCGTAGTTGGATGTTTAATATTTAGAATTTTGGTGACTACCTGTGGATCTGTTTTTCGGAATCCATCAGCAATTCTATGACCAAGGAATTGTATTTCAGTAAATCCTATTTCAATCTTGCTAGGTTTAGCTTTAAGACCAGCTTGTTGGCTTCTTTGGAAAACCTGTTTAAATATCCTAACATGTGTATCGATATCTGCGATGTGTATACATATATCATCCTGTTCGGAAATTTCCGATATGACATTTTTCGCATAATGAACTGGAATCGGGAATGGCTTTCCTTTAACGGGAATATCCGAAAGTAAGGTGATTTCATGTTGAATTAAAGCTGTTTATATGTCGCACTACACATTTGACTTTCTTCTTGGTGTTGGTAGATGTATATTGTAAGGAATTTGAGACCCAAAGTGATGTATGTTAATCACGTCGCTTCTTATTAATGGAATAGAATAAAGAAGTTGTGTTAACCAATATTCTTTTTGACATGTGTGGTATGTCTTTTCTGAACATATGTTTTCATATTCACCCGTTAACTTTGTTGACTTGAACACTGTTATAGATGTCAATCGTGTGTATAATATATACCACATATGCTGTAATGAGGTAAGTTTGGTATATCTGAAGTAAAGACAAGTCAAGCAAGCAAAGACAAAAGTATTTAGTTTATTGTAATGTTCTTTGCTTTCATTTAACCAGTTTGCCGCATATTTACTTGTTTGTGCGCAGATGTTTGTGACATAATTCTTGACTTGTGTGTCAATGTTTGTAACATCTTTCTTGATTTGTGAGAACATGTTTGTAATATGTTTTTTTGACCTGTGCGTAAATGTTTGTAACGTGTTTCTTGACTTGTGCGCAAATGTTTGTAATCTGTTTCTTGACTTGTGCGCAAATGTTTGTAATAGCACACGCAAAATATTTCTTTGTTTGTGAGTATATGTTTGCAACGGCGCAATCAACATATGTTAGGGGTGATTGAATAAGCATCAACACATGAAACGTAAGTATGGTTATGATGTTTTATTGCCGTTGTTCCGTGGCCTGTATATGTTGTTTGTTACCAGTGTGTATAACTTCTGTTCTATCTTTGTGTACTGTAGTGTTTCGTACAGGTTAATGGACATTGTTTGTTGTCAGTTGGGGTAACCTGTGTTAATTGCTTATTTTCTTCTTCTTGCGTCTTATGAACTTGGGTTCTGGCGAGTTCCCTGGCAAATCTGCGTTCGATCGTTACTTTATGGAGACATTCTGTCAAGTTTGGAATGTTCCCGATTATTAACACAGCACACGGGTTTGGTAATACTGCCGAGCATATTCTTTCTTTGTAATAGGGACATTTTATTGAGACCCATGCGGTCTTGTATGTTTCTAGGGTACTTCCAAATGTTCTGCAAGTAACAATATTACCTGTGTAATCTTTCATATACACCAGTTTGTGATCAACTCCCGCAACAGATGCGCCCGTGTCCCTAATACAGGTCGTTGGCGATCCATTGACCCATGATTGGTGAATCTTAAGAGTGCCTTTCGGAGTGTACAATGCGTTAACTTCATGTATTTGTCTATAATGTCTGTGTGTGAGATTATCATCATTATGACATTCCCTACTTGATCTGTCGTTGTGACATGTGTATACTATGGCGGCATGCGCATCTTCTGTATCTTCTGAGTCGCTACTAGTAAACATGTATGCAGCGTTGGCTTCCTTCCATGTCCTCTTAATCCTACATGCTTTTGAGGTATGTCCATACGCTAAACACGTAAAACATGTGATACTCTTTCTGTACGAATCATACTTAGTCATCCTCTTAGAAGTGAGGTCTTTTAGGTACGAGTAGTAATCCGGATGTTTCTCACACATCTCAAGACTCCCATGCTGAAGTTTGCAATGTTGGCAATGTGTGAAATACCCAACCAACCAATCAATCAGCCAATCACCCAACCAATCAATCAACCAGTTAACCAACCAATCCAGCAACCAATCAACCAACCAATCAACCATACAGTCAATCAGCCAATCAAATAACATATTAACCAACCAATCCAGCAACCAATCAACAAACAAATCAACCAAACAATCAACAGCCGAATAAGTATTTTATACTCGTAGTTAGATATCACAGCGTCTTGCCGAGTGGCTAGAACCTCCGACTCCCGTCGGGCTCACCCAGCATGGGCTATAAGAAGATCGACAGTACACGAGACAGAAGGCTGTGGACAGACATGATCACCAACGTCACACGGCATGGAGTATAAGAAGATTGGCAGTACACGAGACAAAAGGCTGTGGACAGACATGATCACCAACACCACACGGCATGGACTATACAAAGATTGGCAGTACACGAGACAGAAGGCTGTGGACAGACAAGATCACCAACACCACACGGCATGAACTATAAGAAGATTGGCAGTACACGACACAGAAAGCTGTGGACAGACATGATCACCAACACCACACGGCATGGACTATAAAAAGATTGGCAGTACACGACACAGAAGGCTGTGGACAGACATGATCACCAACATCACGCGGCATGGACAAAAGAAATTGAAGTTAGGTATTCTTGCTTCTCTTATTTCTGAATGAAATATTGCATATCCCAATTCTCTAAGTGAGTGACTGCCCGTTCTTGTTTCTGTATTAGTTTTGATAAGACAGAGCTGGCCAAACTGTCGAGCCATCCGAGCGAGAAGTATATGTTTGTGGTGCCCGCCTTCGCTAACTTGACCGGTATTCGAAGTCTTATTGCTGATCACATTTGCAAAGGTGCTTACGGTTTGTATGTGTGTCCTGTATGATTGTGTGCATGATTCTGTCTGTGTATGATTGCATATCTATATATGATTGAGGTGTGTGTATGATTGCGTGTCTGTATTTGATTGAGGTCTGTGTATGATTGCGTGTCTGTATTTGATTGTGGTCTGTGTATAAGTGCTTATCTGTATATGATTGCGAGTGTGTATGATTGTGTGTGTGTGTGTGTGTGTGTGTGTGTGGTTGTGTCTGCGTAGGGTTGGGTGTCTGCGTTTGATTGAGTGTGTGTGTATTTGTCTGTGTGTGTGTGATTGCGTGACTGTGTGTGACTGAGTGTGTGTGAATGATTATGTGTGTGTGTATATGTAAGATTGTGTGTGTGTGTGTGTGTGTGTGTGTGTGTGTGTGTGTGTGGATGCTGGGCAGGTATGTGTGGTTTCAGAAAGTGCTGCGTGTTTTGAGTGTGGATGTGGGGCAGGTATGTGTGGTTACAGAAAGTGCTTGGTGTGACGTGTGTGTGGACGTGGGGCAGGTATGTGTAGTTAGAGAAAGTGCTCGGTGCGGTGTGTGTGGACGTGGGGCAGGTATGTGTGGTTTCAGGTACGAGCCTAGGTATCTGAATTTCTGCACTTGCCCCATAATAACATAATTTACAATCAGTTTCTTTGATATCACTATGACTTCTGCCTTTCCATTATTCAAGCTAAGGCACATTTTATCACTTTCTACAACCACTGTATCAATCATTTCCTGTTGTTCCTTCTGACATGTTGCTACCAAGACGGTGTCATTAGCATAACGCAAGTTATGTATATTATGTCCACCAACCAGGATACCTGACATATTTTCTGTAGATCTCATTATATGTTCAAAATACAATGAGAACAAACCAGGAGACAATCCACAACCTTGCCTGACTCCCTTCTGTATATACTGAAATATTCCTACACGGTTGTTGATTCTTATGGCCGCTGTTTGCTGACAATATATGTTCTTTATTATTCGCAGGTCTTTGTCGTCAATGTTCAGTTGCTTTATGAATTTTATTATTTCCTTATGCTTCAAAATATAAAATTGCTGTTGCAGCTCCCGCCGTACCGCCTTGTGATACAGAGGTTAAGCAGGGTAAGTCATTATTTCACTCTTCATCATCATCAAGTGCCTTGCCGGCTGGCGTGAGCGATCATACTTCTCTACAAAATAGTGATCTCCGACGGCATGAATCAATTCATGAATTGATTCACTTCCGTGCCATGAAACAAGACTTTCAAGAATGTTAACTTGCCCTATCTTACGTTCGACAATTCTTATAGGTTGTTACACCATGTTCCAGTTTTTGTCTTCTCATAATGAGGCCAAAATATGATGACTGCTTCTTTCTGGTGTTTGTGATAAGTTGTCTTTGCGACTAAGCCTTCCTCACTATGTCCAGATTGTTCATTTTGGTTGTCGAATGAATATTCAGCATTGTTCTATAAAACCAAATCTCCAGTGTTTCTGTGGATTTTTCCGCCTGTTTACTAATTGTCCAGGATTCGCAGTCGTATGTTATATTGTATATAAAATGAAGAACTTAAAATTGTTCACTGTACAATGAGAACAATTCAAGAGACATTACACTACACATCGTTACACTAATAACACTTATTTCACTTGAACACACAAGCCACAATCTATGTGTTCACGATTTATTGCCTGGCATATTTCTCTGCATCTCGGCGACTGCATACCGCGGAGTTTTATATCATAAGTAGGTCAGCATGGCCGATTGGACAAGAACGCGTATTCTTAAACCCCTACACCGGGCAGTTTCACTGAAATGTTGTCTTCATGGGCTTACCTTGGGGACGTAAATGACAAGTACCTCTGAAGTCGGAGTGGGTTTTCCTGATGGCAAAGGACACTGTTATAGTGTGTGTGTGTTTTTTGCCTCAATATAAAATTCAATATCTCAGTAATCAACTGAGGGAAAATGATGAGATTTAGCATATAACCTTATCATTATGTCCACCCAACAAAAAATGTTTTGTTCTGGAGATTGTACAGCAGATTTCAATGTTTGTTTATATGCGGTATATAATTTACGGTTCTGACATTAATACCATCATTTTAAAAGTATTACAGCTTCAGCAAGACACACCCCCCTCCGCTCTTTTTGAAATTGTCTCGCGGTTTTCGTTTTGGCACAAAGAGCGCGAAGTTAAATTGGTTTGTTCAGAGGTGTCTCCAATTGGGGTTCTTTCATGAAACGTGATTATATAAATAAACTAGCTGACTCGGCCCGGCTTCGTCCAGCTCCTGGTATCTATCTATCTATCTATCTATCTATCTATCTATCTATCTATCTATCTATCTATCTATCTATCTATCTATCTATCTATCTATCTGTCTATCTGTCTATCTGTCTATCTATCTGTCTATCTGTCTGTCTGTCTGTCTGTCTGTCTGTCTGTCTGTCTGTCTGTCTGTCTGTCTGTCTGTCTGTCTGTCTGTCTGTCTGTCTGTCTGTCTGTCTGTCTGTCTGTCTGTCTGTCTGTCTGTCTGTCTGTCTGTCTGTCTGTCTGTCTGTCTGTCTGTCTGTCTGTCTGTCTGTCTGTCTGTCTGTCTGTCTGTCTGTCTGTCTGTCTGTCTGTCTGTCTGTCTGTCTGTCTGTCTGTCTGTCTGTCTGTCTGTCTGTCTGTCTGTCTGTCTGTTTGTCTGTCTGTCTGTCTGTCTGTCTGTCTGTCTGTCTGTCTGTCTGTCTGTCTGTCTGTCTGTCTGTCTGTCTGTCTGTCTGTCTGTCTGTCTGTCTGTCTGTCTGTCTGTCTGTCTGTCTGTCTGTCTGTCTGTCTGTCTGTCTGTCTGTCTGTCTGTCTGTCTGTCTGTCTGTCTGTCTGTCTGTCTGTCTATCTGTCTGTCTGTCTGTCTGTCTGTCTGTCTATCTATGTTCGGCCCGTTTCCGTTAAAAATATAGATAGAATAGAAGAATAGATAGATTGATAGTAGAAAATATGCTTGGAAGAGATCTATCTAAAGTAAACCTACCAAGATATTACGAACAGCCAATAAATGGTGGGCGATGGGTTGACTGCAGAGTACTGCAAACGATATGCAACTAACTTTCTCTCACAAAAAATTACTTTTTTTTTTAACGAACGAAAATCTTTTGCAGGCCCGTCCTACATTCTGCCCTTCTCCTCTATTTCCTCTCATACATTCTTTCATTCAACATCTCTTATGAAGCAATTCTTTGACAACAGAAGAACACTAAGCATTAAAATGCATGAAAAGTAACTCGTTTAGGAAATTTTTAACATCAGCATCATAAATATCCAACGTGGGTGTAACGCGCCATACATATGAGAATGTTAAAAAAAATTAATGTGCTGTTGAAGAAAAATAAAAAGATGAGTTAGAAAATTTTCACTATTTAAATAGATACATTATTTTTATGAAAACTTTGAAAATGCCTTAAAGATTATATCATTATTTATTATAACTCATATGCCTGTAAATAACTGTAGACAAAGAGTTTATAAATCTTTGAAAACAATGCAACAATCTATATATAAAATATATAGCAATGCTATTAAAAGTTATGCCCCTTGAAATAACTTTTCTTAAGTTAAGTCCCCTCGCTATATATAAATGATAATGTAAATTTAAATATTAAATTTTAGTAAGTAAATAGCTGATTGTACAATAACAAACTATGACAGTTGGCTGCGCGGGAATGAAAAGAATACATGTAGAAAATTTCATCTCAATCGGGTGGACCGTTATCGAACGCATCAAATACATCCCTACTGACATACATACACACATCGCCTTTTATATATATATATATATATATATATATATATATATATATATATATATATATATATATATATATATATATATATATATATATATATATATACATAAAATCACAATAATAAATGAATTATATGAATTATGAATTATATAAATGAATTATATATGAATGATAAATAATAAAACTAGCCATACGACCCACCGAGAGTCGAATGTTCTGTAAAACATACGTCTAAGGCTAGACATTAACGGATTCTCACGGAGTATAAAATAGTTTAAAAAAAGAGTCGCTTAATTGTCGACAGGGTCGACTTAATTGCACCGGGTTTTATCCCATATGGCTCGGTCTCTTTCCGAAGCACGGAAAGCGTCGCACAAAGCACGAACTCCGTAGCTTTTAGCGACAACCCACAGGAGTCTCCGAAACATTTAACTAGTAAACCGAAGGACGCGACCCGGAATCGAACCCACAACCTTCGGAGCACGAGTCAAACGGCTTGACCACTTCGCCACAGAGACTCCCTAATAAAACTAGCCATACGACCCTCGAGAGTCGAATGTTCTGTAAAACATACGTCTAAGGCTAGACATTAACGGATTCTCACGGAGTATAAAATAGTTATCTTTTTTAAGTCTTTACCTGATTTGGGAGAGATGATGAATGCAAGGGAATTGATCAGCTGATCTCAGAAAATTGTTGCATGTTGTATACTATTTTCTTCTTGTTTTTGTAATCACTGTTTGAAGATTAACGAGATATAACACCTTCCTGTTTTTGTAATCACTGTTTGAAGATTAACGAGATATAACACCTTCCTGTTTTTGTGATCGCTGTCTGGATATTAACAAGATACAATACCTTCATCCGGTTAGCGGGGTAGGGGTATCCCCTATCAAAGGAGATGTAAGACGCCTCCTTTCCTCCGTTAGTCTACGGGACACCCTTGGGCAAGGTGGAGTACCCGTTTAGCCCCCCGATCAGGGTTACGTGAAGCCATTGAAGCAGGTGGTGGATGGAGTGTGAGAGCAGCCGACAGATTGTTGTTGGTTATGGTCTTGCACTCTGCGGCGATAGGCAGATGATCTCATCAGTAGAGACAATGGCTATGGCCACCGACTAGTACAGTCACTGCCCAGAAGGAAAGCAATGGCAAACTACCTTCTGCAAAACTTGCCAAGAAACCATAACAACCATGAAAGAAAACATAATAAGAAAGAGATCTGGTGGCGAGACCCCCAGGCCAGGCAGATCAGATAACACTGGGGAAGAGTGTGACGCATGGACCAGTACTAGTAATCGTGATGACGGAGTTAATCCTGACTGTGTTACCAAGGAAATCCCCTGTGTCAGACTAAGAAACAGAGTGAGAATGGCAACGTGGAATGTGAGAAGTTTGTATGAGGGAAAGCTTAAAGTAGTGTGTGATGAGATTGAGAGGTTAAACATTCAAATTTTAGGAATTAGTGAACATCGCTGGAGCGGCAAGGGACATTTTACGACTGAAAATGGAAGTATTTTCATTTATTCTGGTAGAGATGTCGGAGGCCAGAGTGGAGTGGCATTTTGTTTAGACAAGACAACTGCAAAAACTTTAATGGGATATAATCCAGTTAGTGATAGAATCCTCACTATTAGACTTAAAGGCCGTCCAAAAAACACAACTCTCATACAGATATATGCACCTACTTCAACTGCAGAGGAGGACGAAATTGAAGATTTTTACAACACACTACAAGACACATTAAATAAGATTGGTCATAATGATATAGCAATAATAATGGGAGATTTTAATGCAAAAGTAGGTGCAGGAAGAGCTGAAAATGAGAGACACGTTGTAGGAAAATTTGGATTAGGAAATAGAAATGATGCAGGTGACAAATTAATTGAATTTTGCACAGAAAATGAGTTAACGATAGTCAACACACTTTTTAAACAACATCCAAGAAGACTCTTCACATGGAAGTCCCCAGACAGTTTTACCAAAAATCAGATAGATTATATTTTAATACAAAGAAGATGGAGATCAAGCATAATATCTGCAAAAACCCTACGAAGTGCAGACTGTGATACAGATCATCAGTTATTAGAAGCAGATCTGAAATTAAAACTCAAAAAGCTTACCCGAGGACCAAGGCCACTTCGTTTTGATCTCACAAACATACCAAACGCATACAACATAGAAGTTAGGAATCGCTTTGGGGTCTTGATGTCTGTACAAGAAGAAATGACACCTGATGAACTGGCAGTACAAGCTAGAGATATCTTGATAAATGCAGCCAAAGATCTAATTCCGACCAAGAAAAAGCAACTTAAGCCATGGATTACATTAGACACGTTAGAATTAATAAAACAACGAAGGGAGCTGAAACAGAAAGGAGATGAATCAATTAACCACAGGATGAAGTATAAATCTTTAACTCGAGAAATAAGAAAGAACACAAGAAAGGACAAAAATCAATATATACAAGATTGCTGTACCAGAATAGAGCAATATCATAAGGCTGGAAGAGATTATGAAATGTTCAAAGAAATGAAGTTATTGACAAGAAATGTTCAACCTCAATTGAATGTTATCTGTGACAAGATGGGGAATACCTTAACAGAATCTAGACAAATTCTAGAAATATGGCAGGAGTACTGCAGTGGAATGTATGATATGAGTGACAGTGAGGATATGAATGAGATACATGAGCCAACGACAGCAGAGACAGAACCTGAACCCTCATTAGATGAAATTTCTTGGGCTATAAAGCACCTGAAGAATGGTAAATCTCCTGGATGTGATGAGATACCAGCTGAACTAATTAAAGCTGGAGGAGAAGAAAGCATACACATATATCATGCATTATGTACAAAGATTTGGAAATATGGTATATGGCCAAAATATTGGAAGAGAACTATCTTCATTCCAATAACAAAAAAAGGCAACTTGAAATTATGCACCAACTATAGAACTGTTGCCCTGATCAGTCATGCAAGTAAAATTCTACTAAAAGTCATAATGCGAAGACTTAGTAAGAAAATGGAAGAAGAGATTAACGTAGTTCAAGCTGGATTTAGACAAGGAAGAGGAACAAGAGATCATATATTCAACATGCGTTTAATAATAGAGAAGTGCAGAGAATTTAATGTAAACCTATACTCATGTTTTGTGGATTATTCAAAGGCATTTGACTGTGTACAGCATCAGAAACCTTGGGAAATCATGAGGACTATGGGCTTTCCATCACATGTAGTACATCTCATAAAAATGCTATATCTAGACCAACAAGCAGCAGTTAGAATAGATGGTGAGACATCAGATTGGTTTGCCATCAAGCAAGGAGTCCGTCAGGGCTGCGTGCTGTCACCCTATTTGTTTAACCTGTACGCCGAAAATATAATGAGAAATGTAAGAGATGATATAAACAGGGAGCTATATGATGCCCTAAATATCGGCGGTCATGACATACCAGAGATTCGATATGCTGATGATACAGTATTACTATCCACAACACAGAATGGCATAGAAAACCTAATAGCCTCAACCCAATTGAATAGTGAAAATCACAACTTATATCTTAACATAGCAAAAACAAAGATAATGCATACAGATAAAACTACTATGGAGAAAGAAATATACATTAATGGGGGGAAATTGGAGGTGGTGGAAAATTTTGAATATCTTGGGTCATTGATTACCAATAACGGTGACACAATGAAATAAATTAAACGGCGACTATCCATTGCTCTTCAAAGACTAAAACAGATGAATAAATTATGGAGTGGGACAGACAGAACTACAAAAATTAGATTTTTAAGAGCATGCATCTTTCCCATTGCAACATCGAGACATGGACACTTACTAAACAAGCTGAACAGCGCATAAACGCCTTTGAATATAAATGTTATAGACGAGTTCTAAGAATATCTTGGGTAAAGAAAAGAACAAATGCATCCATACTTCAAGAGTTGAATATTGAGGAGGGATGGCTATTAAAGACGATAAAACAAAGAAAATTGAAGTATTTTGGTCACTTGAAACGTCACGAAGGTTTGGAGAGAACAATAATGGAAGGGTATATAAATATTGAGCACAACCCACTACTGGCAACGCCGATCGCATTCTGGTATGAACCTAAGGCCTATCCACGTCAATATGGAAGCACTATACTCGAGTTTCGCCCTCATTTGAGCTCGTCAGTAGTGCATATCCCTGACCGGATCCGGAAACAGTCCCGGATCACGCGTGTGAAGCGGGTGTGTAACCACGCGGCACACACTGGACACACCAAACTATCACAACAGAACATCACAACGCTACCCATCGTAGGCCATGCCCAAGGAATAGGAAGGGTAAATGCCTGGGAAGAGAGGAAGAGGAAGGCCAAAGAGAAGATGGGTGCAGGATGTGGCGGATGATCTCCAGATGGGCGTATCAGACGCGGGACATCTTGCTTGTGATCGAGAAGCTTTCCGGAAGGTTGTTATGGGAGCGAGGTTCTGCAAAGGACATGCTACTGCATGAATGAATGAATGAATACCTTCATGTTTTTGTGATAACTGTCTGGAGATTAAAATAAATAAATACATGTTTTGCATATCCTTTACAGGACATCGCTGTCAACATCAGCATCTTTCAGCTGATTGTTGATTTCTTGGCAAGATTACGCTCAGTAGTTTGCCATTACTTTCTGAGCGACCGGCTCCATACTCTCATAAGTCACTGGCGCGACTCGAACCGCTTCCAATTCTCGTGCGCTCACGTCAACCACGAGAGTATTCGGGGTTACGGAGAAAGCTGCTAACTCCTCAGCCAGGGAGACCGGCGTCTGGAGATTAACCAGACATATGACCTTCTTGTTTTTGTGATCGCTGTCTGGATATTAACAAGAACATCATCATTCGGTTCAGGAGGGGAAGCTTCTCGGAGGCTCCTGGGAGTCGGCTCTGGGGTCTCGGAGTTCATGTTTTGTAGGACGCTGTCGGCCGGCCGCCCTGGGGAATGGGACAGAGCCATATTGGGTAAAACCCCACGCAATGATGTCGATCCTCGTGTCTTAAAAAAACACCAAAAAACCCTTTAACTTATAGAAAAGAGCAATCACCTGACTGACCTCTCTCTTGTCTCTCTTAGAGTGCAAAGGTAAAATACTAGACCTGGTGTTTGTGATAGACAGGTCTACCAGTCTCGGACGTGCGAACTTCACGGCACAGATAAATTTCCTTACAAATGTCACCGACAACTTTGACATCGGCCCCAACACGACTCGCGTGGCTGTCGTCTCCTTCAGGTAAGATAGCGCATGCGCCTTACACGGGATAGAGCATTTGTGCAAGTAATAGGACTTTCACAACACTAGGACATGTGTGCAAGACAGAGGACTTTCATAGCACTAGGACATTTGTGCAAGTTAGAGGTCTTTCATGGCACTAGAACTTTTGCGCAAGTTTAAGCACTGATTTTGCGTGGGGATTAGCTTTCCCTATGACCAGTGTCCCTCGCCATCAGGCGACCCAACTCCAGTGTTAAATCGATATTACTGCACGTGTTAGAAACATGGACAACAACCAAAATAATGACTAATATACTACAGATATTCACTAATTGCTGCATGCCTAGCGTAGTGGGAACAAAATGGTATGACAGAATCACCAATGTAGAGCTCATGGAGAGAACTACACAAATCCCTGTGAACTAAGAGATGTGGAAAAGACAGGACACACACTGAGAAAACCTGAGGACAATATAACCAGACACTCTATGGTCTGGCAAACGAAACAGTGAAAGATCTAAAAACGCACGGAGAAGAGAATTACAGACAAAGATGAGTAATGTTCGGAGAACATACACGGAGAATGGCGGACACCATGGATGGAGTTATACCTCTCCATAACACAAGGCCAGGGCTTAATTGAAGAGACCATGTGTTGCCCATGCAGCATGATCCCTCTCTCGGCCTGCCTAGTTTACTCCAGAGCAGGGGTGGACAAACTACTGCCCGCGGGCCGCATGCGGCCCGCCAACTGACTTTATGCGGCCCGCGAGGGCATTTAGGAATAAATATCTTTACTTCTTTTTTTAAAAGTTATTTTGTTGAATTTTAGAGAATTTCATGTACCGTTATGATTGTTTTAACATTTTTGATAAAATTTCTTTCTTATTATCTATATTTGTAAACAGTCCTTGACCTTCGTAATGTAATGCTTCTTCTTCTTCTTCTTCTTCTTCTTCTTCTTCTTCTTCTTCTTCTTCTTCTTCTTCTTCTTCTTCTTCTTCTTCTTCTTCTTCTTCTTCTTCTTCTTCTTCTTCTTCTTCTTCTTTCGTTCGCCTTAAATATGTTTATAACTGCAATGTTGCCTCTTGTATGAATTTAACTGTCCTTTTTAGTTCACTCAGCAGTCCATAGAGTTTATCTTCCACTATCGTCTCTCTAGGCCAGAAGGTTTGCCTAGACATGTTGTAATTTGGGCAGTCTTTGAGTATGTACTCTGCTGTCTGCGACGATAATCCACATATGCACATGGCTGATTCACCAATCTTGAATCTTGTATACATGTGGTTGCGTAATCTATTGTGTCCTGTTCTGAGGCGCAGAATAATGACTTGTTCTGGTCTGTCCATAACGCGGTAGTCGTCTTGAGCAGGCTTTGGTGGCCTTCTGACTGATTTGATCATTCTTTTCTTTTGGTGGTATGTAACGGGTACATCAGGCTGTTCTTCTTTTGCTCCTTCCTTAGCCAATCGATCAATTCTGTCGTTTCCGGGTACTCCACAGTGGGATGGTATCCACTGTATGGTGATCTTATGCTGGCTGCTAAGTTAAGAAAATAGTGACCTTAGTACTGGCAATTTCCAAGACATCATTTCGTGTTCGTTGAGGTGAGTTTCTTGCAAGCAAAATACGCTTACCTTTTCTTGGTCGAAGATGTTTTCTAATTATATTGTTTTGTTGCTGCATCCCTCCGCATTCCAGTGCATTAGGTTTAGTCTTTGTTTAGTATGGCCAGACGCTCTATTGTCAGGTCCCCTGGCTCCACAGGACATCTGAGAAGGACCTCCAGTAGCTGTGGTTGAACCTTTTCGAGGCATATGGCCCGGCACTACACCTGCCAGGGGGTCCAAAGCAGGGCGAGCACCGTAACATTTAGCAGTAGACGACATATTTCATTACGCGTGATTGGTGGCATCCTGATTTCTGTGGTGCGCCTCCTGGCTGGTTGCCTGCGTATTTAGCACCTTTCCTTTGCTAGAGCAGACTGGTCTTACTCGAGTTTAGGTGTGTAGGCACGCACACACATTTCTGCGCATGCATGTACGTGCATACACATCTAGAGCGTTCTGGATATTTCTCGGCGCCAGTGACTCACCGTCGCCCCTTCTCCTGTAAGGTAAACAGCTTCGCCAGACCTACTGAGAAGGCCAGGAGTTGGACTTTTGCTGTATAGGTGCACGAGCTATTAGGGTATTTATGCAAGGTTGGGCGCTCACCCCAACCCGGCCCCTGGCTACATACAGCAACATTTGGAACCATGTAATGCTAAAATGCGAATTTATCGATTTTTATACAGAGAAATATTTATCGACATGTACAAATGCATGGAAGATACTTATAATATAGTAACATATAAAGGCAGGAAATCACACCCTTTATAAATAACATCTGGCTTGAAACAGGGTGATGCACTATCGCCGCTACTCTTCAATCTGGCTCTAGAGAAAGTTGTAAGGAAGGTAAAGGAGGAATGTGATATTGGAGGAACATCCAAGCTGCTTGGTTATGCAGATGATATAGATATTATAGGTCAAAGTGAACAAACGACATTGGAAATATTGACTCACCTAAAGGAAAAAGCCCAACAGATGGGGCTGGTTATCAACCAAGGACAGAATATATGGTAATTTCAAGAGACGGAATGGCTAAAAACTCTGGCCACATACAAATAGATAATATGACCATTAAAAGAACGGAAGCATACAAATACCTGGGTACAATCTTCAACTGCTCCAACATCATAAGGGTAGAAATACTAACTAGAATCAACTCTGGAAATAAGATATACTATGCATTACAACATCTACTAAAATCAAATGCGCTATCTCGTAACACCAAAATCACAATATACAAAACACTGATCAGACCAGTTGTGCTGTATGGCTCTGAAACCTGGAGTACAACGAAAGGAGACGAAGCCTTGTTACAAACCTTTGAGAACAAAATTTTAAGACGCATCTTTGGACCCATTAGGGATACACAAAGTGGAGAGTGGAAAAGAAGAAGTAATAAAGACATTTATGATCTTTTTAAGTCCCCGCTAATCACTGGTATCATGAAGGCCAATAGACTACAATGGCTGGGGCATATAGAAAGAATGGAAGATAATAGGGAAACAAAACTCGCTTACACTCAGGAAATAAATGACCGTAGACCCCGAGGTAGACCAAGAAGGCGGTGGAGAGATAATACATATACAGACCTACAAGCACTTGGAATCAACGACTGGCAAGAGAAGGTCCACCAGAGAGACGAATGGAGACGGATTGTATCTGCAGCAAAGAACCTCAATGGCTCGGAACGCTGAAGAAGAAGAAGAATGTACAAATTTAATAAGGATTATTTAATGAAAAACAGATATTTTTCCGGCAAATAAAATGATTTATTTTGCAAGAAAATATTAAATTTAAAAGTCTTTTGCTGTTATAAATTATTTCCACATTTACAATGTTCAAATTAATTTATTTGTTGCAGTAGTCTTGATATATTTCTGAAATTTATTCAGAGTTTACTACATGTTTTCAGAATATTTTATTTTCACACACAGCCGGAAGTAGGTGTAGTTTCATTTCCGGTTTATAGTTTTGTACAATTCTAACTGTTCGAATTTGATTAAAGCAAGCAGTGTCAATAACAAACGTAAGATTGAAGTTGAATGCCGTGTTTTTAATGATGAATGGACAACTAAGTGCTGTTTTATAAAAGTTGGTAGCAAATCAGTTTGCTTGTTGTGTCGTGAGCCAGTGGCTGTCTTCAAGGAGTACAATTTAAAAAGACATTATTAAACAAAACATTCCGATTTCTGATACAATTTAACAACCGAAGGGAGGGACAGGAAATGCCTTGAGTTGGTGAAAAATTTGGAGAAACAGCAAACTGTTTTCACTAAACAGTCTTCCATTCAAGATGCTGAAATTGAAGATAGTCTTGTGCTGTCACACAGAATTGTAAAACAGAACAAACTATTTTCTGATGGCGAGTTCATCAAGTTCATCAAACAAAACTCGCTTACACTCAGGAAATAAATGACCGTAGACCCCGAGGTAGACCAAGAAGGCGGTGGAGAGATAATACATGTACAGACCTACAAGCACTTGGAATCAACGACTGGCAAGAGAAGGTCCACCAGAGAGACGAATGGAGACGGATTGTATTTGCAGCAAAGAACCTCAATGGCTCGGAACGCTGAAGAAGAAGAAGAGTTCATCAAGGAATGTTTGCTAGATGCAGCAACCATTATGTGTCCAGAACAAAAACACAGATTTGACAACACTACTTTATCAAGGAGAACTGTTGTCAGACGTGTTGACAAGATAAGTGAGAATTTGATGCATAAACTTCAAGATACAAGTAAATAATTTTTGTGGTACTCTCTTGCATTTAATGAGAGTACCGGTGTACATGATACTGCACAATTATTGATATTTATACGTGTAATAAACACTTCTTTCAAACTCACTGAAGAGTTACTGAGTGTTGAGTCACCGAAAGACACAACCACAGGCCATGATATATTCAATGCTGTTACTAACTGTATTGAAAGAACTGGGTTGGTTTGGAACAAGATGGCAAGTGTTACAACTGACGGAGCTCGTACTTTGACTGGAAAAAATCTAGGTCTGGTAAAGTTGATAAGTAATAAGCTTAAAGCAGAATATCCAGACAACACATTATTACCACTTCACTGTGTGATTCATCAAGAAAGTGTGTGTAAAACTGTTTTGAATATCAAGCATGTTATTGACCCAGTTGTCAGTGTCATCAACCTCATCAGTTCAAGAGGACTTAATCACAGACAGTTCAAGGCCTTACTTTACGATATGGAAACTGAACAATCCGATGTCCTGTGCCACACCAGTGTTCGATGGCTGCGTCTCGGCATTGTGTTGAGGCAAATGTGGGAACTCAGAGAAGAAATAGTGATGTTCCTAGAGATGAGGGGCATTGAATGTGACTTTAATACTAACATTGTCAATAAAGAGTGGAAGTTAGACTTCATGTTTGCCATTGAAATTATGGAAAAGTTAAATGAACTGAATGTCAGACTTCAGGGCAATTGTGTGTTTTCACATGAATTGTATGTACATGTAAAATCATTTCAGGCAAAACTCTCACTGTTCTCCAGGCAAGTAAGTGAAAAAACATTTTGCCACTTCCCGTTGCTGAAACAAGAAACCATTTCTAGTGAAATGACTGCAAAGTACAAAGCCCAATTAGATGCATTGATTGAAGAATTTGGATGGAGATTCCAAGATTTCAAGAACTTAGAGCCACAGTTCAATATTCTCAGTTCACCATTTAGTACAGAAGCTGATACAGCCACAGAGGACATACATATGGAGCTGCTTGACTTACAAGCAGATCATGACCTGAAAGAGAAATTCAAGTCAGATGGTTTGCTGGATTTCTATGGATCTTTATCACAAGAATCAATTGCCAACTTAAAAACTTTGCAGCTAAACTTTTATCATTGTTTGGATTAACATACATTTGCGAACAAGCATTCTCTTGCTCGAAGATCAACAAATCTAAGAATAGGTCTTTATTGTCGGATTGCAACGTGCATGCTGTCATGCGAATTTCAACAAGTAAACTTACTCCAGATTTCAAGAATATTGCCAAAAAGTGCAAGCAATTACATACTTCTCATTAGAAATCAACAATTATAGTGACAGTGTAGTCTTTGTGTCTAAATTAAAGCCATTGATAGATAATAAAGAATATTTGTTATAATAACAAGTTGCAAAATCTTGTTAACAAATTAGTAAAAGTTTTTGTCCATATTGTAAAATATAATGTATAAGTGTATAAGTAAAATAAAATTGCAATAATTAGTTATTTATACTTTATACTGCTTAATAACTTATAAATAATTAATTGTTAAAGGTTGCTGTAAACAAATTGGACATTATATATATATATATATATATATATATATATATATATATATATATATATATATATATATATATATATATATAATGTCCAATTTGTATAATATATAAGTCCAATATATATATATATATATATATATATATATATATATATATATATATATATATATATATATATATATATATGCGGCCCGCCAATAGCTTTACATGTGTCAATGCGGCCCTCCGCTCAAAAAGATTGCTCACCCCTGCTCCAGAGGAATGGTAACACCAATGCATATGGAACAAGACAAACTGCAGAAGGTGTCGTATCGGCACATCAATACTCTAATTGTACGCATGTCGGGGCTTTGATCCTAGACCAGTTGCCGACCAAAGCTTAGAGCCTGGTCTGCCTGCTATGACATTTAGTCTTTCGGTTGAGGATAAGGCTTGCACCTTTCCCTATTGCGCTGCTCCGCTCGAAGCCGTTAGCACAATGTTCGGGTGTGGTGAGCACGACCCAACATTCAGCGCAAACAGAAAGCAGGTCTACTGTTCCGTCTACTGTTATATGGTAGCTCAATCATATATAAGACCTGACAAACTGTCCCAAAAGGTTACGAAAATCAACAAACATATTGCACAATAATTGTAGGTGTTGTGCAAGTCCGTGCGCTCACCATGAACTCTGCACCCCGCGATATAACAGCAATTTAAGAACGTTTATGGATAGTTCTGTGTTGGTTATTCTAATGTCTTGTGCTCTTTGACAAAATGTTCATCTCTGGCGGCTCCCCGCTTCATCCCCGTCTTCCTCACTCTAGACAAGGAACGGGATTCCCATGTTTCCTTAAAGTCATATGTTCGTCTTAAAGTCATCTGTTCGTCTTAAAGTCATCTGTTCGTCTTAAAGTCATCTGTTCGTCTTAAAGTCATCTGTTCGTCTTAAAGTCATCTGTTCGTCCAGCATCACTTACAACGCGTATGTCGCCTAGCCAACCCATTGCTCTTCCCGTCTCAACCACCGCCATCTTCGTCAACCCATGGGCATGACGTGATACATGTGTGACTAATTGTGATGTGTTCAGTGTGTCCGTCCACTCGTGTCGTGTCAGGCCTGTCCGCACCTTGTTGAGCACGTTCATTGAGTGGACAGCGGAGCCAGCAGTCCTGGTATTTTATTGTCAGAGTGTCAAACCACTAGTTGATAGCAAACTGCGCTGGTCAGTGCCATGAGCCGGTCCGCCGGTGGTTCGAGGCCTGGGCTCGGGGTTTGTCAAAACTGAGGGAGAGATTGATTACCAATTCCTCCTTGCTCTCCGGCGTAGACAATATGATGGCGCCATCACGTGAAAGACCCGTGGCAGGAAACTGCTTAGGGACGAATTGTGTGTTCTAATTGTAAGCCACTACAACTATTCTCCACCAACAGCACAGGTGCACACTTTGAGTTCTATCTTGATGCATTTATTAACAGCACAAAAGTACACTTTGAGTTCTATCTTGATACATTTACCGGCGGTACACATGTGCACTTTGAGTTCTATCTTGATGCATTTATCAACAGCTCAGATGTGCACGTGGAGTTCTATCTTGATGAATATACCAGCAAGCATGCCCTTATAGACAAAATAAATAATATAAAATATACAGGAGGAAATACGGAGATCTGGGCGGCTCTGACAGCGGTTAGAGATTACGTCTGTGTAAAACGCCGAGGACTCAGGTAGGTATAAGTATTGTGTGTACCATAGCCTTCTTTATCATTATCAGTGCCTTGCCGGCTGGTGGGCAATCATGCTTCTCCACACTTTGCGATCTCCAATAGCATGTATCAATTCACGTGCTGTCTCCCTTCCGTGCCGTGACACAAGACTGTCCGGCATTTTCTCTCGCTGTCTTCCTCTATCCCCCGTTCCATGAATCTTTAATGTTTCCAGTTTGTGTCTTCTCGTAATGTGGCTAGAACATGAAGACTATCTCTTTCTGATGTTTGTTATAAGTTTTCTTTGCGACTTAGCCTCCCACAAAATTATCATCATCATTAACATCATTGTCATCATCATTATAAGCAGCCCAAGTATGAAGGGTTGAGTTGATGAGTTGAGTCAAGAATCGATATCACAACATTCGCGACATTCCCATGCGTGCTCCGTCCTCAACTTCAATAAACAGCGCAGAGTCCCAATATTATTGGTACTAGCTGAGGTATGATTATGTGTTCGTCTGGCCTTACCTCGGAATCCTGAGTGTCGGTCAGTTCGTCTGGTCATTTCCTGCAACTCCATTCTCTCCAGGCCGGGATGAACTAACTGTACTGCAATATACACACGATTCCCAAGGGTCCCTACCACATCTGCCTTATCAAGCACCAATACACTACCCCACGGTACAGACCCAGCCAATCTGTCCGCCTGCTCGTTTCCCACCACAACATCATGTCCTGGGGGAGGGAAGGGGATCCAACAGATGCTCGCTCCAACACGCTTTCCCACGTTGCAATTGACATCATTTTATTGGTCAGTACGTTTTCCATCTTACAAAAGGCTAACTTCGCCATGGCGATTCTTGTTCTAATCTCTTCAAGGCACCTCCCATCAGATTTTATGGTTTGTTTAAGAGTATTCTCATTTATCCGTATATTACATTGTGCTATTCCTTTCTTCTTAGGGCGACCATAATCTCTGTCTTCTTACAATTTTATTCTTACCCTAGTTGTTCACTGTGTAAATAACCGCATCTAATAAATGTTGCAGATTCCGATCGTTGTCTGTAAATAATTACATTAGCTGTTTTCTGATGTTTTGATGGCTGATTGTGTAATACCTGCAGTTTTCACTACCCCAATGTTTGTTTTCTTTTCTGCCTTTGATATTCTCAACTGTCACAAAACTGTCATTACTGCCTATAGTACCTTGCAATGTAAGTTTTGCTTAAGAATATTCCCATTTACACGTATATATTACATTGTTATATACACTTATATATTACAGAGGAATTCTATAATGACATGGAGTCTGCTTTGAAGAACTGTAAAAAATCAGAAATAAATATCATAATGGGTGATTTCAACGCAAAAATAGGAAAGCAATGTAGGCAATTATAGTTTGGGAGAGAGAAATGAAAGAAGATACAGACTTGTAGAATGGGCAAAAGAACAAGAAATGGTTGTAGGAAACACCTGGTTTAAACAGCATGCTAGAAGATTATGGACATGGAGGAGTCCAGACAGCAGGTTTAAAACCAGATAGATTACATCCTGATTAGCAAAAGGTTTCGAAATGCGTTAACAGTCGTAAAAACAGTTCCAAATGCAGACTGTTACAGTGATCACATATTAATTACAGGTACATTGAGGGTAAAGTTAAAGAAAGTCATGTATACAGCAGGAAACCCTAAATATGACTTGTGCAAATTGAAAACTGACAAAAGAAATACAAGATAATTTTAACATAGAAGTAAAGAACAAATTTGCTTGCTTGCTTGCTTGTGTTCGTTGGCTTGAGCTCCAACGCTGTATGTCGGATGAAGGCATCCTGTTGTCCAACATCAGTGTGATGTCATACAGGACCTGAGTTTTGCGTGAGTATCCGTTGTCCCATGTCTGGCTTATTGGTGTGCATACTGGTGGTTCCTCGCCGTACAGGCAGACACTCTCCGACTTCGGAGGAATCGGCGATCCTACTGACTTTAGCCAGGAGCCCGAAAGGACCTGTTGCCCAGGACGCTCGACGAGGACGCGTCAATAGGTCTTGGCCAGTATATAACCCGGCCCTGGTGCCTTGGAAACACCTCTGCGTCCCAAGAACAAATTTGATTTATTGTCTGATCTAGAGATCCTATTTCAAGATGTAGATGGATTGCTGAAGAATTCAATCAGTTGTGCAGCAGAAAAAAAAAACTATTCCAAAAGTAAAGAAAGTGGGCCGTAAGACATTCATGACTGAAGAAATTTTACAACTAATGGAAACAAGAAGACAGAACAAAAATAATCCTGCCAAATATGAAGAAATTCACAGAAAAGTCAGAACCTTATGTAAGGAGGCAAAAGAAACATGGCTTGAGAAAAATTGCAGAGAAATTGAAAAAGAATACAACAGTAAAAATGCGAAACTAATGCACAAAATAATTCAGGAACTTACTAATCAAAGAACACGTACATCAGCAGACTGCCTAAAGACAAAAGATGGAAGAGTCATAATAGAAAAAGATCAGATCTGACATGTATGGTCAGATTACGTGAAAAACCTATATGACGATAACAGAGACGAACAGTATGATGTTCAAAATAATAATGAAGGACCAGCAACTATGAAGATGGAGGTTCAGAATGCTCTTAACCATATGGAATCTGGCAAGACCCCTGGTTCAGACAGCGTCACTACATAAATGATTAATGCTTTAGAAGAATATGGAATAGATAAAGTTACCAGTCTGCTTAATACAATATATGATACTGGAAATATACCTCGGGAGTTATGTAATTCTGTATTTATTGCAATCCCAAAGAAATCAGGAGCCTTGGAATGTGATCAGTATCGAACAATTAGTATAATGAGTCACATCACGAAGATTTTGCTAAGAATTATCATGCAAAGAGTTAGGAGGAAAATACAACCTGAAATAGGAGAAGAACAATGTGGGTTTGTAGAAGGAAAGGGTACAGTAAATGCTGTGTATATACTGAGAACCGTAATCGAACGTTCTATAGAAGTAAACAAAGATCTACACCTTTGCTTTATTGACTACACAAAGGCTTTCGATAAAGTGAGACATGTCAACATGATAAGTATGCTTGAAGATCTACAAATTGATGGAAAAGACTTTTTTTTTTTTTTTTTTTTTGCATATCCTTTACAGGACATCGCTGTCAACAGCATCATCTTTCAGCTGTCTGTTGATTTCTTGTCAAGATTACGCTCAGTAGTTTGCCATTGCTTTCTGAGCGGCCGGCTCAGTTATCCCGCAAGTCACCAGCCGGGGACGAACCGCTCCCAGTTCTCGCCCGCTACGAGACTGCGTGATAAACGGGATTACGGAGAAAGTGGTGTAACCCCTCGGCCAGAGAGACCGGCGGAAAAGACTTTAGACTTGTAAAAAACATATATTGGAAACAACAAGCTGCCATAAGAGTTGATAATGAAGTAGGCCAATATCAGCCTATTAAGAGAGGTGTGAGACAGGGATGTGCAATGTCCCCAGATCTGTTTTCCCTCTACAGTGAAAGTATTTTCAGAAATATTGAAGATATGGAAGGAATCAACATTGGGGGACGATGCATCAATAACATTAGATATGCAGATGATACAGTCTTGATTTGCAGACAATGAACAGGACCTGCAAAATTTAGTAGATGCGGTTGTTACACACAGTGAACAACTAGGGTTAGAATTAAATTGTAAAAAGACACAGATTATGGTCGTCACTAGGAAGAACGAAATACCACAATGTAATATACAAGTAAATGGGAATATTCTTCAACAAGTGAATAGGTACAATTATCTCGGAACAATAATAACATCTGATGGGAGATGCCTTGAAGAGATTAGAACAAGAATCGCCATGAAAAACATACTGACTAATAAAAAGATGTCAATTGAGACGAGAAAAAGAGTGTTGAGGGGCTACACAGAGCCTTTTCTTTTGTATGGATGTGAAACTTGGACAATTAGCAGTCAAGCTGAAAAACATCTGATGGCTGCAGAAATGTGGTTTCTGAGGAAAATGCAAAGAATACGATGGACAGACAGACAAACCAATAACCAAGTACTACAGGAGACAAATGAAAATCGTAAATTGATTAGAGAAATTAGACGTAGACAGTCAAAATGTTTTGGGCATGTTATGAGAAGAAATGAATTGGAGAACTTGGTGACAACTGGTAAGATCGAAGGGAACAGACCAAGAGGAAGACCGAGAAGAAAATACCTGGATGGCTTGGCCACATGGCATGGTCGAGACAGGAACACTGAGCTGATCCACGACTCTGGTGATCGAGTGAAATGGCGAGTCATGACCGCCCACACTTTCTGGCATGGCACATGATTGATTGATGTCTATGGTATTCTCAACTGTAAGAAACGTTTATATTTTTAATATTACTGCATGTGTACCTGTAATGCAAAACAGAGGGGTGGGGGTAGGGGTGGGGGATCTCGAGCCTGAGGATTTAAGGAAACTGGAAAGTGCTTTCGCCGCAAAATGTGCATTTTAGAGTTTTCGTTTTTCCCCGGACAGAAAAAATCCATCGCTTTACTGAGGATTCGACCCCAAGTCTCCGAGTGGTAGACCTGTGTTCTAGCCACTGGACCAGGCGCCCCTTATATCAAAGCTTCCTCTCCGCTGATTCCAATTTCTTTATAAAGGGGGTTTCACTGATTAAGTGTCGAAGAATAATATATCACCACATGTGCCACCCCCCCCCCCCCCCCCCCCCAAATTGGGACAGAAGAACGATATATCGCCGTACTAGGGTCATCGTGTTATTTGTTTTGTTTCATGGTGTCTTCCCCAATTTCAATACTCACTGAGCATAAATTTACATTTCAACACTTGCTGATTTGATTGTGTACCATGTTTGGTCCAAAACTACTTTTTAATTTGGCATTGAAGCAGTTAAAGACAAGAAGGTGCACATCATTGCATCCGGTTTTAACACACGCGACTTAGTCTCTTTCCGCAGAGCGGCGTGTCAAGAGTGATGCACTGATCACAGCCCCGAGGCTCCAGCGACGATCTCTGGGGCTCTCTGAATAAACATTGCGTTCTTCAACCAAATAAATGTGTCAGAAAACGAACTCTAAACTTTCGGAGTGTGAGGGCAACGGTTTGACAAATTGATCATGGAGGCCTCCACAGTTTTCACTATTTCATAACTCAATGTCAAGGTCTTTCAGTCTGCTTCTTCTAGTCTCTGCCGTGTGGAGTTGGTGATCATGTCTACCTACAACCTTCTGTCTCGTGTACTTGTCATCAACTTGGCTGGGGTTAAACCCCGGGTGGGTAACCACTCAGTCAAATGTCATTTTCTCCTACTGGGGTTTAGTTCTGGGTGTGGTTTGAGATCCCTTACCTCTGTCAGAAGGGACTAATTACCACCCCAGATCCCAGAGAGAAAGCGTGGAATAAATGTCTGTTATGCCGATTTGAGACACCGTCCTTGGATACTCAAGAAAACAGCCAAGAAGTGACTCGTTGAAGAAGAAAAAAAAATATAGATTTAGCTATTCTTGGTATCACCAGGAGTAAGAAAGAGGAGTTAAGATATGCAAACTAATATGGTTACTAATGGGCTGCATAGTCAAGATACCTCCCTGACATAATCTACTCCTGGAATATGTATTTAAACCCCACTAAATGATTTAACAATGTGTGTACTTATTTAAGGTACACAAACATTTATAGACATTTAGAATTTATACGGACAAACTGATTTTAAAATACAACAACTGTGTTTATTATTGCTTTTCTTGGTGATAATATGATGATGATTATTTATGTAAGGGCACATAGGTCATGCTTCCCCCGGTGAGACGCAGTTCACCGTCAGAATGAAGGAGTCCAAATTGGTCCCTTTACTAGGCTCAGTTTCTCCCTTATATGAGTTGTTGACTGTCTAAAGCTCCTAAGAGAGCTGGCATGGAACGAACGGAGATGGGTAGAATCTACGTCTACACATCTCAAAACACATATGTACCTACATTCATATAAACATACATTCAAGTCATAATATACATGCATGTTACATAAATATATATCAGTTCTAAAGACAGGCAATACAGACCTTCATATAATCAATTACTACTGTCCAAGTGACCGCCCAGAGGCACAGGACACACTACCATAAAAGAAAAAAAAAATGATTGTGTGTTGAGACTTCAACAGCCACTTACAGAGCTGGGGCTATGATCACATGGACCAGAGAGGAGAGAGACTGGTAGACTGGCAGGATGAGAATAGATTCATCTTGATTAACAAGCCGTCCGAGACACATACTTTCTATTTGAGATCATGTCACACTACAACTACACCTGACCCGGCATTTCATTCACCAGACCTGGAGTGGAACATTACACGAATTGTTGGGAAACAGCTTGGTGGCAGTGACCATCGGCCAGTCTTTCTAACTGTAGAAAATGAGCTTGTAAGTGAAAGCAGCACCCTCTCGAGGTGGAACTACAAGAAAACAGACTGGGCAATGTACAAGCATCGCACCAGCATACTGGTTAGAAACCTGAATACTGAGAAAGACATAAATAAAGTATTTGAAGAGTTCAGGAAATGCATACTAAAGGCAGCGCGAGAAACGGTACCAAGCGAAGCCCATAAACATTATAAATCCTACTGGAGTAGTGAACTGGAACAGTTGCTTAATGATGTGGAAGTGTGTAGAAAGCAAGCAGAGGCCAAACCCAGCCAAGAGCACCACAATAAATGCCAGCACGCAAAACCCAAATTTCAAAGAGCCAAGCTGCAGGCTAGACGGAAAAGCTGGCAGGAGAAGGCAGAGTCTCTGAACTATGAAAGAGACACGAGCAAATTGTGGAGGCTAATAAAACAACTTAAAGATGACGGCACAAGAAGAAACTCAAAAACTGCACTACATAAGGACGGAAACATCTTAACAGGAAAGCAAGCCGCTGACCATTTTGCAGACTCATTCGCACAAGATAACAATATCGACATTAGTCTAGAGATACAAAAAGAGATACGAGAGAAATGGCAACATACAGGACAGAATGAAGCAGTACACGAGGTTCTGGAGGCACCTATCACAATCAGCGAACTGGAGCTAGCCATATCAAAATTGAAAATGAGAAAGTCACCAGGAGCTGATGGTATCTCCAATGAAATGATCAAGAACCAAAACTGAAATAAATGATCGAGGCCAAAACAAAGCTGTTGCAGATTGTCACAGAATGATGATAGTTAGTGATTCCCAGATAAAATTAAATGTAACATTAATGGCAATATAGGAGAAGGGTTAACAATCGTGTACTTCAGTCTGAGAGCAGGATAAATTAAAGATCATTGACCGACAGATATAAAAATAGGATACAGGTGTTCGCAGAGGTCATTGCCTGACGATCTGATCGGACGGACACGGGAACCGGGGAGATCGCGTTGGGGAAAAATGACCGGAGAAAGCGATCAGCGGGGTCGGATGCTTTGAAGTATTAGCGTAAGGGGAACCCAGGGAAACAGCGTAACCACGGAACGAAACGAGCAACTAATCACTACGTGATTTCACCGCCTTTTGATGTACAGGATACGTCAAGAGACGAGTGTTGAGGTATGAACATCAAAACAATCACGGAAGAACGGGAGGCCCACTATAAATAGTAGAAACTGGGTTTTCTGTTTTAGTATGTGTTCCCAAACTGGGCAGAAATCTCTATGCCTCCTGTAGGTGGAAAGAAATACACATCCTTGATTGTTGAACGAAGATGGGATATTAGTGTGTTATTCGCTAGTGTATTTCAATTCAGGGAGTTCGATAGAGTATATAAGGTTCCAATTCTCATACTGACATATCAGAGAAGATAGACACATACGTCTTGTGTACAGAAAAAACTTTGTTGATAAACTCAAGGCATTTCATTTGAGGGGAGAGCAAATACCTCAAACAATCAAGGAAGAACAGAGAGAGGGTCAAATGGGGAGACGAAATAAAATATAGCCTTAAATGAACTTTGAAAAAGAAGCAAAGGATATCCAGATAACCAAAGTAACAATGAAAAAGAAAGATAATCTGGCGGAAAGCAAAGCCAAATAAAACTACATACGTTTACACTGTAGACTCATAGTGAAGAAACAATAGACAAGTCAGAACATTGTTAGTCGATAGAGACAATATGCTGGACTGTGGTGATGTGGTGTTTTTCCGGTGTTGGATTATTAACTTTGTGAAGCAGACTCTGGCGAAGTCATAGACTTACGGGAATATTATTACTTTACGGTGATCCAGTGGAACAGTGATTTTTCGTTCAATAACGGATTTACCTCCAGACTCAAGCATACGGAACATCCAGGGTGAGACCTGTCCTGTTATATGTTTGCTGTTATGTGATTTGGCCGTGAAACTGGGCGAGAGGTGATACAGAGACTAGACATTCTGAGTTCTTTCCTGCACCCACAATAGAAGATAATACCATCTACATATACACAGTCCATCCATACACCAGACATAGTTTTATTTTTTTAATAAACCTTTTATTAATTGTTGAACGAAACTGTTGTCGGAGTATGTGATGAACGAATAAGCGAGAGAGACAAAGGGATAGATATATGGAAGGGAAGACAGAAGGGAGGAGTGTAGACAGAAGTCAGTCAAGAATCCCAAGGAAGAAGAAGTAATAAGGTGTGCTTGGTCATTCCACGTTCCTCCCGGGACGACAAGCTACACAGATCTTCAATAACAGCTGGACCTTTGGCAGTGTTCCACAAGCCTGGAGAGAAGCAATCATGATACCCCTCCTAAAATCAGGTAAAGATAGTTCCATTGCCTCCAGCTACAGACCAATTAGCCTCACCAGCTGTCTCTGCAAAACAATGGAGCGCATCATCAATCACAGACTGCAGTGGTACATTGAAAGTGAAAACATCCTTGTGCCACAGCAAGCTGGCTTTAGGCAGTGCTACTCTACGGAAGATCAGACAACCTACCCCTCTCTAGAAATTGAGGATGCATTCCAAGAGAAGAAGCTGGTGCTTGCTGCATGGATAGATCTGAAGAAAGCCTTTGACAAAGTCTGGAAAGAAGGTCTGATGAAGAAACTGAGAAAGTGTAAAGTCAATGAAAGAATGTACAGATGGGTGAAAGCATACTTGCACAATAGAAGAGCCCGAGTCCAGATAGACGGACTCAAGAGCAAGAAAGTACTACTGCGTCACTGTGTTCCCCAGGGAGGAGTCTGTCCCCTAAATGTTTTTTAATCTTCATCAATGATCTCGTTGCTAATCTACCGCATGGAATTAAAGTGGCAATGTACACTGATGACCTGGTTCTATGGAGCACACATGAACATGCATCAGTGGCCACCAGACCGCTACAAAGAGCTGTTGATGCATTTGTTGCATGGGAAAGTAAATGGTGTGTCAGCATTGACACTGACAAGTGCAGCACCACTCTATTTACCCTCTCTCCAAAACAAAAGGTATGGATCATCCAGATAAATGGCACACCCCTTAGAGAAGATAAAGAAAAAACATACATTGGAGTAACATTTAATGGCAGGCTGACATGGAGAAAGCACACCAACAAAGCAGTAGCAAAAGCCAGAAGGAAAATATCCATTCTGAGAAAACTAAGTGGAACCACATGGGGAGCCAGTGGGAAAATACTTAGTAAAGTTTATCAACAGAGCATAGACCACACCTGGAATACGGGTCAACTGCGTGGTGTTCAGCATCAAATAACACACTACGAGAGCTGGACAAGGTGCATAATCAAACACTTAGAGTCACCACAGGAGGGATAAGATCAACCCCTATAGTGGAGATGGAGAAGATGGGGAGGACACCAGCACTGAGAAAGTGCAGAGATACGAAAACGCTAATACAAGCAGAAAAGTGCCTCAGCTTGCTAGGCCACCCTATGCAGAACAGATTTGAAAACCTAGCTATGGGGCGGTTGAAAAGAAGCAGTTTTATCCACCAGGCCAAACGACTCTGCAGAGAAACCACCGATCTGCCCACAGTCGCTATCCTCCTGAAAACTATATCAAAGCGAACTCCATAGAAAGATGAACATAGACTATCACTACGAATCCAGACAAAAGTAAGAGTTTTTGACCAGGAAGTACAGAACAGTGTGCAGCGCAGAACAACCACTCTCAGCTTTCTTGTTGAAGAAAAGCCACAAGACCTCTGAATCCTAGTCTACACAGATGGGTCAGCACAAAATGCTGTTCGAAATGGAAGAGCGGGAGTGTACATAGAATGCCCAAATAATACTAGGGACCAACAGGAAAGTACTGCCATACCTATGATGCTGAAATTGAGGCAATCAAGATAGCAACAGAAAAATTACTAAATACCAGCCATGGTACACAACCTGTGGTGCTATTGACAGATGCAAAATCAGTACTCGAGGCGCTCCTGTCTGGGAATTTGCCAGTACTAAGGACACTACTTTCTGAACTTAGCAGTCAGCATAAGGTCACCATACAGTGGATACCATCCCACTGTGGAATATCTGGAAACGACAAAGCTGATCGATTGGCTAAAGAAGGAGCAAAAAAAAAAAAAAAAAAGAACAACCTAATGTGCCCGTTACATACCACCAAAAGAAAATAATGATCAAGTCAGTCAGAAAGCCACCAAAACCTGCTCAAGATGACTACCCCATTATGGACAGACAAGAACAAGTCATTATTCTGTGGCTCAGAACAGCACACAATAGATTACGCAACCACATATATACAAAATTCAAGATTGGTGAATCAGCCATGTGCACATGTGGATTGGCGTCGCAACGGAAGAGCACATGCTCCAAGACTGCTCAAATTACCATATGTCTAGGCAAATCTTCTGGCCTAGAGAGACGACAGTGGCAGATAAACTCTATCGACCGCTGAGCGAACTAAAAAGACAATTAAATTCATAAAAGAGACAACATTGCAGTTATAGACAAATTTCAAGCGAACGAAAGAAGACGAAGAAGAAGAAGAAGAAGAAGAAGAAGAAGAAGAAGAAGAAGAAGAAGAAGAAGAAGAAGAAGAAGAAGAAGAAGAAGTAGAAGTAGAAGAAGAAGTTCTAAATAAATATATATGTATATCTTTAGAAAACCATTTAGAACACTTATAGTTCAAAACATACATATTCACCTCCGCCTATATAATGGAGTGTTTCCCATATAAGTTCACCTCACTTACACTCTCCCTTTCTATTTGATTCATACTATCTTGTTGGAAAGGATTCCGCCGAACATGCCTGTCGCACATTCAAAGGCCTTCCCTGCACCTGTCTGTAAAAATTGAGTGTCCTAAGTCATGTCTGTCCTCATGCAGACATCACGCAGACAAGGTGAACTGGATCCATTCCTCCCTCCAAGTGGTTTCACACTAATCTTGGTAGGCATTCAAAGTGTTGGTCCAAATAATCAACGTTAATTTGGACGCTATCATTAGACTGTTTTCTCTCAGGAATTTGTCTCATGTAGTCAGTCTCCAATATGTTGACCTCATACTGGATGAATCTAAATACATCTCCTGTACATTAATAAGCCACACACTCACGTGGCTTGAATAATGTTGGATTTCTTATGAAATACAACAAATCAGACAACCAAGCAGCGAAAGAAAGTAGAAGAAAACAAAGTTCACAGTGGAATAGTAACTGGAACAATGAGTAACACAGAAAATCCACACATGTAAAGCTTGGAAGAGAAGAAATGCGAAACAGAAACTTAAACAGCCGGCCCTCAGACAGCATACAAACGGATCAAAATAATAGGTTTGTATTACCTGAGTTTATAGCATAGGAAATTCCGTCACTGGACTTAAGTCTTTAAGTCAGACAGAACAAGATGTTAACATTTTCCCAAGTCGGTATCCTTTTTCCACCATACATGTGTTTGCGTCTGAGGCTTGTGGGCAATGCTTGTCGTTAAATATTCTGTTCTACCATGACGAGATTTATGCCTTCACGGCTCCCCTTTCCACATGAGCTAATTACCTATGTTCTAAATCACGTAGGACGAGTTACCGGGATGTATTATATCCCAAATTATTTTCAGCCCTCCTCTCCTTTCATGTGAATCAAATTGACCGAAGCTCCGCCACGTGAGTGAGACAATTCTTCATTTCGCTGCCCAGAGAATGTACGTCACGTTGCGTCATCTAGTCTAATCTGCGGTTGACACAAGTCTTCCCGGGTTGCTGCCATTCAAACCTTTATCACCATAAATTGCCGTCGTTCCTTCACACGTCTGAACGCTCTGATTACCCAGTCACGATGAAGTGTTAACAAGAACACTGCTTGCCGCACTTCAAAAGCTTTCCAGTCTCCAATACGTCTGGACTTTAGGTAGGTGTTAGGCCTTAATTATATTACCGTATTAAGATCACACGGGTTTTCCCCCTGAGTGGTGCCGGTATGTCTAGACGTTGGGCTAAGTCTTGGTGTCAGCAAGGGAAGAGGGCTAGCATTTCTCGCTAGGAAACCCAAGGATTTCTATCAGCCCAGATTTCACACTATGCGTCTTTCTCTTCCCTGCTATAGGGATGGTCACTATTTGATTTTCTCACCGATTCTAGAAAGCAGATCTAGCTCTGGGCTATTGCGGGTCTAATGACGTAAATTTCGTCGTAACATTGTAAGCGCTCAGAAGCGTGGTGACGTTTTAATTTTTGTATCTGTCTTATGGACTTTCATTTACAGCCTTCAGTCTCGTATACTGCCAATCTTCTTATAGTCTATGCCGTGTGGTGTTGGTGATCATGTCTGTCCACAGCCTTCTGTCTCGTGTATTGCCATTCTTCTTATAATCTTATAATCCACGCTGTGTGGTGTTGGTGATCATGTCTGTCCACGGCGTTCTGTCTCGTGTATTGCCAGCCTTCTTATAGTCCATGACGTGTGACTTAGGTGGTCATGTTTATCCACAGCCTTCTTTGTCTTGGTCTTCCCCTGCCTCCCCTCACCTCCGATCTTCCCGTTGTGACGTCATATTTCAACTTTCCCCTTTTAATGACATGTCCAAAGAATATATAACCCCGCCTTGTGATGTGTGTAACCAGTTGTCATTGTGATTTGGCTTCTTTCAAGACATCGTCATTGAACATTCTAGAAATCTAAAGCAGAAAAATTGTTGCTCTATTGTCAGGGACAATGTGGATAAGGTCGTGATTTTGGTCACTGATGGGGCTGCTCAAGAAGTAGACATGACCAGGGCGATGGCCACATCTCTAAGAGACAAGGGTTTTCAGTTGTTTTTTGTTGGTAAGTAGCCGGATATGTGAAAGATAGGATAAGATAGGATACCGAAGGATATAATGGGATAGGATAAGATATGATAGATACGATAAGATAGGATAGTTAGATAAGACATGATACTATTGGATACATAGGATTAGATCAGATAGGATGGATAAGATAGGATATGATAAAATATGATAGGATATGATAATAAAGGGTAGGATAAGATAGGATGGGATAGGATTGACTGGAATAGGATATGATGGGATAAAATCAGATAGGATAGTAGTAGATAGGACAGAGTATAATATATAATAGAATGGGATAGGATAGGATAAAATAAAATGGGATAGGATATGGTGGAATACGAAATGATGGGATATAATAGAATGGGATAGGATAGGATAAGATAGGATAAAATAGAATGGGATGGGATATGAAAGAATATGATTCGATGGAATGTGGTATAATAGGGTGAGATAGGATAGGATAGAATGGGATTGGGTGGGCTCGGATAGAATATGATTTGATGGGACGGGATAGGATAGAATTGGATAGGGTAGGATCGGATAGGATAGGATAGGATCGGATGGGATAGGATAGGTACTAAGGCAACTAGCTAATAGTATAACTAGTGAGTCAGTCCTCTGGTATCCACAGGGTGAAATACATATAGGGAGATCAAGAAAATAAGGATAAGAGAGTTAGAAATGGGGTGGATAATTTTGGAAAGGAAAGGGAGGAACTACAAGAGGTTGATATCGATAGGAAAACTTGAAATTAGATGGTTGGAGAACTTTGTTCCACTGGGTAATACAAGATAAAATGAGGAGGAGGAAGAAATGGGGGAGGAGAAGAAGAAACAGGAGGAGGAAGAGAAGAGGAAGAAGAAGAGGAGGAGGCGGAAGAAGGAGAAGAAAAGGAGGAAGAGGAAGCTAAGAAGAAGAGGAGAAGGAAGAGAAGATGATGAAGAGGGGAAGGAAGAGGAGAAGAGGTGGAAGAGAAGAAGATTGGGAGGAAGACGAGAAGAATAAGAGGGGGAGAGGAGTAGAGGAGAAGGAAGAGAAGAAGAAAAGGCGGAGGAGGAAAAATAATAACAAAGAGGACGAGAAGGATAGATTTAGAAGAGCAAGAGCAAAAAAGGGAAAACATAAGAACGAAGGGACGGGCAGGAGGAAAACCAAACAAAAGCAGCTAAAGCAGTGTTTCCCAACCTTTTTTGTGCCATGCCCCACCTAAGCCTTTCTAAAATTCTTATGCCCTCCCCCCCCCCCCCCCCCCCACAACATATACATAATTTTTAATATTCAAAAATTGAAATGCTCACTAAAGAAACTTGAATTATAGGTATTAGGAAGAAATCACTAGGACATTATTTAGCAAAAACAGTAAGTAAATTTTCAAAAAAAATATAATCATTGGTATCATGAAGGCTAATAGACTGCAATGGCTGGGCATCTAGAAAGAATGGAAGATAATAGGGAAACAAAATTCGCTTACATTCAGGAAGTAAATGACCGTAGACCCCGAGGTAGACCAAGAAGACGGTGGAGAGGTAATATACATACAGACTACAAGCACTTGGAATCAACGACTGGCAAGAGAAGGTCAACCAGACAGACTAATGAAGACGGTTTGTATCTGCAGCAAAGAACCTCAATGGCTCGGAATGCTGAGGAAGAAGAAGAGATCCTTGCGCTTGATGCTTGCTGCAAAGAGATTTTATGTCAGGTTCCAGTTTAGTTAACTTCAGTCTCAAGTCTCCCCGTTTTGTTATTTATATCCAGCCGATTTCTTCCATTTTCGAATTGCCCCCCTTAACAATAGAATTGCCCCCCATGTGGGGCGTGGGTCCCACGTTGGGAAACACTGATCTAAAGGGAGAAATGATAAGAAGAAGGAAGAGGGAAATAGAAACAATGGTGAGGAATAAATATGCGCTGATGTTCATTCCAAAAATATTAGGCAGGTAAAACTATTGCTGTAGTTAAATAATTGGCTGAAATCATGTCTTTATTATGAGCAGCAGTAGCCCAGTGGCTGCCACTTGTGTCGTGTGCTCGAATCTCTATCGTGGAGGGTTGTTTACATTGACCTAAGCCTGTGGTACTATTGGCAGATGTGCAATCAGAACTTGAGGCGCTCCTGTCTGGGAAATTGTCAGTACTACGGACTCTATTACCTGATGTAGCCAATCAGTGTGAGGTCACCTTACAGTGGATACCATCTCACCGTGGAATACCCGGAAGCGAGAGAGCTGATCGACTAGCCAAGGGAGAAGCAATAGAAGAACAACCTGATATGTTCATTTTTATTTAGTTGCATGTCCTTCACAGGACGTAGCAGCCAACCCCAGCATTTTGGCTGTTCGTGACTCCTGAGCAAGTGTTACGTTCAGTAGTTTGCCACTGCTTTCTGAACGACCGGCACCTATACCTTTTTCGGAAAAGCCAGCACCGCTGTGTTGTATACCAAGGTATACTGGATTACGAATCGCGCCCATAACCTCTTCGCCACGGAGCTAGGTTGATGTGCCTGTTAAATACCGCCAGAAGGCAAGAATGATTAAATCAGCCAGACAGTCACCAACACCTGCTCAAGACGATTACCACCTGATGGACAGACCAGAACAACAGAAGACAAGAATGATTAAATCAGCCAGACAGCCACCAACACCTGCTCAAGACGATTACCACCTGATGGACAGACCAGAACAAGTCATTATTCTGTGCCTCAGAACAGGACAAAAAAGATTACGCAACCACATGTATACAAAATTCAAGAACGAACGAACGAACGAACAAACTTTATTTTAAAAGGGTAACAAATTGGCACGCAGGCCCGTCTTATATTCGGCCCTTTCAATCACTTATCTTTCATTCATCAAATGTGCATGTTACATTAACATAGGGGAAAAAACATTGTCAAATGGATTTTGTAAGCATAAACAATGCATATTACGCATGATACATTCACATGAGAAAAAAAAAAACATCAAATGAAAGTTGTTAACATAAACAGTGCATATTGCAATGTTGTGAGACACATCCCCCATCCACCCTCATACCCCGCAGCCACCAACACATCCCCCACCCACCAAACCTCCCCCACCCACCCACACATACCTCCACGCACTCACACAGAACCAGGCGAACATACATGCCGCCACACACCCACTGAACCCCCACCCACACACATTTCCCCAAGAAGAAGAAGAAGAAGAAGAAGAAGAAGAAGAAGAAGAAGAAGAAGAAGAAGAAGAAGAAGAAGAAAATGAAGAAGAAGAAGACGAAGAAGGAGGAGGAGGAAGAGGAGGAGGAGGAGGAGAAGAAGAAGAAGAAGAAGAAGAAGAAGAAGAAGAAACCACAGACACATACCCCCGCCAACCCACACATCCCGCACCTATCCACACACATATCCCGCACTCTCACAATTTTCTCCACCCACCCACACACACATCAGCCAACCTACACCCACTCACCCACCCAATATTCGCCACCTCTCAACTACACATCCCCACCTATACACACATCCCCACCCATAAACACATCTCCCCACCTGCCCATACATATCCCCCACCCATAACTCAAAAACACACACCTCCCACCCACATACACCCGCCACCCACATATACCCCACCCACACACATCCGCCGTTCACACACATCTTCTCACAACTACACACCTCCCCCCACCCATACACTCATCTCTCACACACATCCACCCACTCACGTACTCATCCATCAACCACTCACACCCACACATCACCCACGCGCCCATCAACACATGCATCTCTCATCTACCCTCCCACCCACACACACCCCAACCACCCAGCCAAACACACATCCCCCATCCTCGCATACATCCTTCAATCACCTGCACATGCCACACCTCCCCCACCTCTCTCACATCTCCCCTCCCACACAAAACTCCACCCATAAATACATTCCCCCCACACACACATCCCCCAAATACATTCCCCATACATATCCCCGCCCACACATCTCCCCACCCACTCACACATCCTCCACCTACAAACATCCTCACCACCCACACATACATCCTCCACCCACTCACATTTACCCCATCCACACTCACACACTCCCACCCACACGGACATATCCCATTCACAGACACCCCCACACCCATTACACACCCATCCCCCAACCCACACAATTTCCTACACACCCATTCACCCACCCAAACACACACTCCCTACCCACACCCCCCCCCAACCCACCAACACCCACATACTTCCAACTATCCTCTCAAATACACCCCCCCCCCCCACACACACACACATATCTCTCACACACATACATCCACCACCGACTACAAATCCCTTCACACATCCATACATCACCCATTAACCCATACACATCCCCCACACACAACCCCTCCACACATACATTCCCCACACCCCCACACACACATATCCCTCACATACACACCCATACACATAACCTCACATCTAGACACATACATGATGCCTCACATGTTCACTGAAACTAATAAGAACAAACTCCCACACTTTACACACAATTGAGACACTGACGATTGTCGTGAGAATTCTCGCAAGATGGTGAATCAGCCAATGTGCACATGTGGATTGGCGCCACAGAGAGCAGATTACATACTTCAAGACTGCCCAAAATACAACATATCTAGGCAAACCGTCTGGTCTAGAGAAACAACCATGAAAGATAAACTCTATGAACCATTGAGTGAATTAAAAAAGACAGTTACATTCATAACAAGAGACAACATTGCAGTTATAGACAATGTTTTTTTGCTCGCTCATTTTGAACTCAAGTGTAGTCCACACCACGGGCAACGGTCTTGGCTGACAGGCTAAACTATATGAGTGAAGTAGGGGTAATATCCTATAAAGGGAATGCCCATCCCTAGTACACAAAAGACTGGGGCGGTGAACAAGAAGGATGAATCTACATAGATCAACGTCTTCGAAAGCGAAACAGCAGAGTGTGTGGCACACACACGAGGTGTTTTCAGGACACGGTAGTGAACATGGCTGGCCATCGTGGAAGAGATTGGGACATCCCAAGTAGTATGCCACAGACAGCAATGCGATTACAACACAAAGAAAACAGCGATAGGGTAATTCTTGGCCCCCTGGAGATGAGCCTGTTGTAAATATGCTCAGGGAAGAGACAACTCCTACAGTAAGTAAGGAAGTGCATAATGACGAATGCATCTCAAATTCTTTTGAAAGGGTGCATTCTGACAATACCTACCTGAAAAGTAGAAGGAGAAATCTAAGAATTGGTACATGGAACGTATCAAGCTCTGTATCAAGCAGGGAAATTTGACAACCTTATTTCGGATCTTGTTTCAGACACATGTAAAATATCTAGATCTATCTGGATTTAGATAGTTTAGATGTGTCTGAAACAAGATGGACAGATGCTAGTTATATAAGGAGAGACAACTACACACATATTCATTAACTCGGTAGGAGATCACCACGACAGAAGAATAGGAATTTTAGTAAAAACCAACTTAGAGAAAAATATTAGTGGATTCGGGGATCATAACGATAAAATTCTACCACTCAAAATTAAGGAACGTCTTTTCGACATAGTAATTTTTCGGACGTATGCTCCAACGACTGATTATATTGATTAAAAGCTAGAAGAATATTATGAAGACCTACAACAAACACTGAAAGTTTTGAAAACATCAGAGGTCTTATCTGTTATGGGAGACATGAACGCAAAGGTTGAAAAAACTAAATATAAGTAAATAGTAGAGCAACATGGTATGAGAAACAGAAATGACAGAGGAGACCGACTGATACTGTTTTGCGAAGAAAATAATGTTATTATTTGTAACACATTTTCCCAACATAACCCCAGGAAACTGTATACGTGGAAAAGCCCTGGAGATAGAGCAAGAAACAAAACTGACTACATCATGATTAGAAATAGATTTAAAAAACAATGTTAAAAGTGCCAAAACATATCCTTGTGCTGATATCAACTCTGAAACACATGGTTTAAACACCATAAAAGACGACTATACACATGGAAAAGCCCTGATATGAAAATACGCAACCAAATTGACTACATACTTATTAATAAAAGATTTAGAAATGCATTAATTAATGTAAAGACAATGCCTGGTGCTGACGGTAATAGTGATCATGCACCACTATGTGGACAAATAAAAGTAAGATTAAAGAGAGGGAAAAAAATAGTTAAGAACCCGAGACTTAATAAAGAGGTTCTGAAAGTAGATAAAGAAATTCAAGAACAATACAGAGTGACTGTGAAAAATAGGTACAATGCAATAGCTAAAATACAGAGTATAAATGATCAATGGGAAATGTTAAGGGACTCCATTCATCAAACTAGCAAAGAAATATTACCGGAGAGAAGCCAAAAAGCTAAGAAAAAATGGATGAATGAAGAAATCTTAATGCTGATGGACAAAAGGAAACAGAATAAAAATGACAAACAAGAGTATGCTAAGATAAATAAAGAAATAAGAGATAAATGTGTGAAGGCAAAAGAAAGTTGGTTAAATGAGCAATGCAAACAAATTGAATTAAATTCCATTAAAGATCTAAAAAGTATGCACAGAGAAATCAGTGAGCTCACAGGAAGAAAAATAAGAATAAATACAGGGTGTTTGAAATAAAAAAACAGGAAAGATATTATTGGAGGAAGATACTATAATGAAGAGGTAGAATGAGTATATAAGAGAATTATATAATGGAGAAAGGGAAGAATTAACAGAAGAAAGTAACTTAGAAGGCCCACGTATTCTAAAAGAAGAAGTCGTTGACGCTATGAAACATATGATGAAAGGAAAAACAGCTGGGCCAGATGAAATCACAGTAGAAGAATTAGAAGTATTGGGAGAATTTGGGGTAGATATATTAACCAAAATGCTAAATGATATTTACAACAGTGGATATTTACCGAGCGATATGGTAAAATCTATATTTATAGCAATACCAAAGAGACCAGGAGCAATTGAATGTGAAGATTTTCGTACAATTAACCTCATAAACCATGTCACTAAGCTTCTACTCAGAATTATAATGAGAAGAACAAGAAAGAAAATAAAAATGGAAATTAGTGAAGAACAGTATGGTTTTATGGAAGGAAAGGGTACAAACAATGCAATATATATATTACGAACACTAATAGAAAGGTCAATAGAGAAACAGAGGGACATATATTTATGCTTCATAGATTATACTTAGGCATTTGATAAAGTAGAACATGATGAGCTTATTAAAATGTTGGAAGATATCAACATTGATGGGAAAGATTTAAGAATAATAAAGAATATATACTGGAACCAAGTAGCAGCAATTAAAATGGGAAATAAAGAGGGTAGTTACGAACAGATAAAGCTAGGAGTACGACAAGGGTGTGTCTTGTCACCCGATCTCTTCTCCATATATAGCGAAGTAATAATGAGAGAGATCAAAGAGAAGCCAGGAATACTAATCGGAGGATATAATATAAACAATATACGCTATGCAGATGACACAGTATTATTGGTGGCGGATAATGCAACAGCCCTACAACAATTATTGGACATTGTAGTATCAGAGCTCCGTGGCCGAGGAGTTAGCAGCTTTCTCCGCTAACCCCGAATACTCTCGTCACGTGACGCGACGAGAATTAGCAGTGGTTCGAATCGCAAAAGTGACTTATGAGAGTATGGAGCCGGTCGCTCAGAAAGTCGTGGCGTGCTGATGAGCGTAATCTAGCCTAGGAATCAACATACAGCTGAAAGATGCTGGTGTTGACCGCAATATCCTGAAACAGGATGGAAACGCGGAAAAAAAAAAAAAAAAAAAGTATCAGAGAGTGCACAGAAAGGACTCTCCTTGAATATCAAGAAAACAGTAACAATGGTGATATCAAAGAAAATGGGGACACCAAAATGTGACATAGAAATAGAAGGGGAAATTCGCAACCAAGTGGATAATTTTAAATACCTAGGGGCACTTATAACATCGGATGGAAGATGTACAATAGAGATTAAGAGCAGAATAGGGCAGGCAAAAGCCGCATTTCAGAAAATGAAGAGTATCTTATGCAATAAGTCTCTATCAATGAATGTAAGAAAGAGAGTGCTAAAATGCTATATAGAACCAGTTTTGCTGTGTGGCAGCGAATCTTGGAATGTAAATTAACAAATTAGGAAGAACTTAGAAGCAACAGAGATGTGGTTTTTAAGACGAATGTTGCGAATTCCTTGGACTGCCAGAGTAACTAACAACGATTGCCTGAATGAGGCTAATGAAACTAGAACACTATATACAACAATAAGAAAGAGACAAACAGCTTTCTTTGGTCATGTAATGAGAAGAGAGGCATTGGAGAACATCGTGACAACTGGAAAGATCGAGGGGAAGAGAGGCAGAGGCAGACCAAGAGAAATGATGCTGGACGGATTGAGACGGTGGCATGGAGGAATATCATCAGCAGAGTTGATCCAGAACACCAAAGACCGAGATCTGTGGAGAGCCATGAACGCCTACGCCAGACGGCACGGCACTTGATGATGATGATGAAGTCATTCTTCATCCTATTGTCTTCATCATATCTGATTGATAATGCACAATGGGAGCATGTCGCCGCTGAACGTGTAGCATGGAGGGCAACTATCAGAAATGGAATAAAGACAAAGGAGAAAATGATTGCAGATAAAGCACACACAGAGCGTGAGAGACGTAAGATGGTGCAAAATGGTGGAAATGACCATGTTTTCACATGCACCTACTGTGGGCAAACATTTGTAGCAAGAATTGGCCTTACCAGCCACACTCGCCACCGCCATGGATCGTAGTTATTGCCATATGACATTTATTAAGCCTTTTTGAAGCACAATGTACCAAACTATCGTCTGTCAAGACGGACAAGGTGCCAATGATCTGATGGACAAACTTGCATGCAATGAATGGTCATCATCATTCTTGATGGACGAACATCCATATATATATATATATATATATATATATATATATATATATATATATATATATATATATATATATATATATATATATATATATATATATATATATATATAATACAGGGTACATCCCCAAAGACTTGAAAATTTTTTTAACTCATTACCCAAGAAAACAAGAGTGATTGATTCTGAGGATTACAGAACTCTTAGCTTAATGAGCCATATAACTAAGATACTACTCAAGGTCAATCAAGAAATAATTTAAAATAAAATAGATGAGAAGTTGCTGAAGAACAATTTGTATTCCGCAACCGCCCCCCCCCCCCCACAAAAAAAACCCAAAAAACAGTGGCACCAGAGAAGCAATAATCTGTTTGAGGATGTTAATTGAAAAGTACATAGAAGATCAGAAAAATATATATGTCTGTTTTATAGACTACAAGAAAGCTTTTGACAGAGTACAACATAAACGACTAATTACATGTCTTCAAGATATAGGAGTAGACGGAAAGGACATCAGACTTATTAGTAACTTGTACTGGGAACTAGTGGCGTCAATTAGATGCGGAAATAATTATTCGTCGCCCATAGAGATAAAAAGAGGAGTACGGCAGAGATGCGTGTTGTCCCCAAGCCTCTTCAACTATACACAGAAAAAGTGTTTAAACAAGTCGAAATGCCTGGACTTAACATCAATGGAAGAATCATAAACAATCTTAGATATGCTGACGACAACGTGTTACTAGCAGAAAGCCACCAAGAGTTACAAAACCAAGTGGAACAAGTAAACATGCATAGTGTAGAATCTTAACATCCTGAAAACGAAAACTATGATAATTAGCAATGGAAAGGAAAGGCCACCAATGAACATCACAGTAAACGGGAGATACTAGAACAAGTAACACGTTTCTTCCATCTTGGACATGTAATAACAGATGATGGCAGAAGTGAAATAGAAATCAAAAAGAGAATAGGAATGGCCAAAAATGCTTTCAACAGCATGACATCAGTAATAACATCTAGAGAGATTAACAACGTATTAAAAATGAGAATTGTCAAATATTACGTATATTCAACACTATTGTATTACGCGGAAGCCTGGGCACTAAACAAGCAATTATAAAGTAGAATAGAGGCCGGGGGTGTGGGGGTGTTAGGGGGGAGGGATATACAGAAGAATATGTCGTATTTGATGGAAACAGAAACAATCAAATACAGAGGTTTTAGAAAAACTGGGAATGAAAAGTGAGTTGATGAAAGAAATAAAAAAGAGGCAAGTGAAATATTTTGGCATAACAATCTTATAAAACCATACTGGAGGGCAAGGTTGAGGGTAAGCGAGCAAGAGGTAGACAACGATACAAGTGGGAAGATAACATCAAGAGATGGAAGAACATCAGTCTGACAGAATGTACAGTCAAGGCGAGAGACAGACAGTGCTGGAGATCCATTGCAGCCAACCTTCATTGTGGAGACGGCACCTGATTGATGATTGATGTAGTCCATACACTTGATGCTACCTTTAGTGCACTGGATTGATTTTTGCCTGTCATTAGCTTTCTCTATTACCAGTGTCTCTCGCCATCAGGCGAATCCACTCCGACTTCTGATGTACTTATAATTTGCGTCCGTAAGTCAAGGACGAGATGTCAGTATTTTAGTCCAACTGAACGGTGTAAGGGTTGAACCAGTTACCTCGGCATCAGCACACCGGAAGTTTAAGAGCGAGCGCTCTTATCCATTCGGCCATATTGACCACCACGACTAGTAATGAACGAACGAACGAACGAACAGACTTTATTTTCAAAGGGTAACAAATTGGGCACGCAGGCCCGTCTTACATTCGGCCCTTCCATTCACTCATCTTTCTTTCATCAACAGTTCATAGGAAAAAACATTGTCACATGAATTTTGTAAACATAAACAATGCATATTACTATGTTATGAGACACATCCACCACCCACCCACACATCCCCCATTCACTCCAACTCCCCCACCCAACCACACACATAACCCACACACACATACGTTCCCCCACCCATCCATCACATCCCTACACCTACACATCTCCCCACCCACACACACCTCTCACCCACCACACATCCATCCACCCACACCCCAAGCACATATACATTCAATAACCCGTACATCCCCCACCTACACACATCTCCCCACCCACTCACATATCCTCTACCCGTCCCATTACCCACCAACAATCACTCACCCACATATCCTCCTCCACCCACACACCTCCAACCACCCAGCCAAACACACATTCTCAACCACACACACATCTCCCCGTCAACTCACATATTCCGCACCTACCCACACACAAATTCCGCACCCACCCACATAATCTCCCATCTCCCCCAGCCCACTTACAGATCCCGAGCCCACACCTACAAACATCCCCCACCATCTCCTAACCTGCACACACTAACCCACCCACATTTCCTCTACCCACCCACACATCCTCCACCCACCCATCCCTTAACCACACACCCTTACTCATATACAATCACCCACCCACACATCCTCTACCCAACCACACATCCTCCATCCACCCATCCCCCAGCCACACACCCCTACCCATATACACATACATCCCCACCCACGCACAATCTCCCCACTCATACACACATCCCTCACACACATCCCCACCCACCAACACATCCCCCATTCACAAACACACACCTCCCATCCACACACACACACAACCCACACACACATCCCCAACTCATACACTCATCCCCTCACACATCCCTAGACACACGTACTTATCCCTCAACCACTGACACCCACACATCCCTTACCCAATCATCAACACACACATCTCCTATCTATCCACCCACACTCACACACCCCAACCACCCATCTAAGCACACATTCCCACCCTCACACACATCCTTCACCAACCCGCAAACCCAACCACACCTTCACCCACCCACACACACATCATTTATCCACACCCAGCTCCCCTCCCACACAACACCACACCCACACACATCCCAAAGACACATCCCTCACCCACACACACATCTCCCCACACATCTCCTACCCATACACACATCCCCCAACTACAATAACCCTCACTACCCACACATACATCATCCATCCAGCCACACACCCCCACCCAGCCAGACCCATCCCCCACTCACACACACATTTCCAAATCCATCACCCACACCCATCATGCACCTCTTCCCAACCCACACATATCTCACCCACACACACTCCCCACCCATCCACCCAAACATCCCACCCAGACACACCCCTCACCCACACCCCCAAACCCACAACCACCCCCACCTGCACACATCTCCCACCCACCACATATCCCGACACCCACATCTCCCCACCCATACATATACCCCCACCCATCCCATAACCCACCATCAATCATCCACCAACATATCCTCCTCCACCCACACACCCACAACCACCTAGCCAAACACACATCCCCACCCACACACACATCTCCCCGCCAACCCATACATCCCGCACGTACCCACACACAAATCCCCCCCACACACAATCCCACCCCGCCCACCCACACACATCCCCCCATCCCCCAACCTACTATTATGATCAAACTCCCACACTTTACACACACATACAGTGACGATTGTCGTGAGCATTGTCGCAAAATTGTAAAGAAAATGGAGAAAAATTGTACATATACATTTTGTAACTTAAACATTAGTGATGCAATTCAACCTCTCTCTCTCTCTCTCTCTCTCTCTCTCTCTCTCTCTCTCTCTCTCTCTCTCTCTCTCTCTCTCTCTCTCTCTCTCTCTCTCGCATACTCTCTCTATCTCATACTCTCTAATTCTCTCACCCAATCTACAGTGATGTACATGTGTTCATGTTATAAATTATAACATCAGTTGGCAGCACACATACACACATTAACAAATCCATTCTTCCACTGTCTTCTCTCGTTCGCTCACTCCCTCTCTCTCTCTCTCTCTCTCTCTCTCTCTCTCTCTCTCTCTCTCTCTCTCTCTCTCTCTCTCTCTCTCGCAATCACTATTTCACCCATTAAGTCACTCTCTCCATCTTTCATTTACTCAATATCACACTCTCTTTCACTCTAACTCACACGCAGACAGACACACACCCTCTCGCTATCAAATGCACACTCCCTCGCGTGCGCAAGAAAGCATATACACATACACACACGAGCATACACACAATACACACACGCAAATACACACATATCCCCACGCACACATACACACATCCACACCCATATACACATACTTACACACACACACACACACACAAATACACACTCCCTCGCATACACTGCATGCATGCATACATACACACAATCATGCACTCACATACACGAACATATATATATATATATATATACTAGCTGACCCGGCCCAGCTTCGCCCAGCCCCTGGTGGGGAGCATCTCATTTAATTCATATAAGTAGTCATATAAGTTCTCGTTCCCGTTACCGACTGTCTGTCTGTCTGTCAGTCTGTCTGTCTGTCTGTCTGTCTGTCTGTCTGTCTGTCTGTCTGTCTGACCCGGCCCGGCATCGCCCAACTCCTGGTGTGGAGCATCTCATTTAATTCATATAAGTAGTAATATAAGCTCCCGTTCCCGTTCCCGACTATCTATCTGTCTGTCTGTCTGTCTATATGTCTGTCTGTCTGTCTGTCTGTCTGATTCGGCCCGGCTTCGCCCAGCCCCTGATGGCGAGCATCTCATTTAATTCATATAAGTAGTCATATAAGTTCCCGTTCCCGACTGTCTGTCTGTCTGTCTGTCTGTCTATCTGTCTGTCTGTCTGTCTGTCTGTCTGTCCGTCCCTCCCTCTCTGTCTGTCTGTCTGTCTGTCTGTCTGTCTGTCTGTCTGTCTGTCTGTCTGTCTGTCTGCCTGTCTGTCTAACCATTTATTGGTTGCAGTTAGAACAACCTTAGATAAACGAAGACCAACTTACAAAAAACATTAGAAAGAGCACTTGAAAGATCTTTACATCTTCCCCAACAATTAACTTGGGTTAAATGGAGCAGCGGCAGCAGCATCAGCAGAAGAAGGAAAAGGAGTAGTAGGAGCTGGGAGGAGGAAGAGGGAGGTGGAGGAGGGAGGAGTAGGAGGGAGGAAGAGATAGGCGGAGAGAGGAGGAGGAGGGAAGAGGAGGGAGGAGGAAGGAGGAGGAGGAGTAGGGAGGAATAGGAAGGAGGAGGAGGGATTAGGAGGAGGAGAGAGGAGGAGGAGGTAGGAGAAGGGAGGAGGAAGGAGGAGGAAGGAGGAGGAGGGAAGAAGAGGGAGGAGGAAGGAGGAGGAGGATTAGGGAGGAATAGGAGGGAGGAGGAGGGATTAGGAGGAGGAGAGAGGAGGAGGAGGTAGGAGAAGGGAGGAGGAGGGAGGAGGAAGGAGGAGGAAGGATGAGGAGGCAGGAGGAGGAGGCAGGAGGAGGAGGCAGGAGGAGCGAGGAGGAGCGAGGAGGAGGGTAGGAGGAGGAAGAGGGAGGGGGAGGAGGAGGGAGGAGGAAGAGGGAGGAGGAAGGAGAAGGAGGAGGAGGGAGAAGGAGGGAGGAGAAGAACGCAGGGGGAGGAGGAGGAGGGAGGAGGAGGGAGATGGAGGAGGATGGAGGAGGAGAGAGGAGGAGGAGGGAGGAGGCGGAGGGAGGAGGTGGAGGGAGGAGGCGGAGGGAGGAGGCGGAGGGAGGAGGAAGAGGGAGAAGGATGAGGGAGGAGAAGGAGGGGAAGGATGAGGAGGGAGGAGGAGGAAGAGGGAGGAGGAGGAGGGAGGAGGAGGGGGAGGAGGTAGGAGGAGGAGGAGGGATGAGGGGGAGGACGTAGGAGGAGGGAGGAGGAGGGAGTAGGAGGAGAAGGGAGGAGGAAGGAAGAGGAGTGATTAGGAGGAGGGAGGAGGGAGGAGGAGGGAGGAGGAAGAGGGAGAAGGAGGAGGGAGGAGAAGGAGGAGGAGGGAGGAGGAGGAAGAGGGATGTGGAGGGAGGAGGAGGGAAGAGGAAGGAGGCTGAGAGAGGATGAGGAGGGAGGAGGAGAAGGGAGGAGGAGGGATGAGGAGGATGGAGGAGGAGAGGGAGGAGGAGGGAGGAGGAGGGGGAGGAGGTAGGAGGAGGAGGGAGGAAGAGGGAGGAGAAGGGGGTGGAGGGAGGAGGAGGGATGAGGGGGAGGACGTAGAATTAGAAGGAGGGAGGAGGAGGGAGTGGGAGGAGAGAGGAGGAGAAGGGAGGAGGAAGGAAGAGGAGTGATTAGGAGGGAGGAGGGCGAGGAGGTAGGAGGAAGAGGGAGGAGGAGGAAGAGGGAGGAGGAGGAAGAGGGAGGAGGAGGAGGAAGGAGGAGGAGGAGAAAAAGAGGGAGGAGGAGGAGGGAGAGGGAGGAGGGGGAGGGGAAGTGGAAGAGGGTAGGAGGAGGAGGAGGGGAGAGGAGGAGGAGGAGGATTTTAACGCATATGCCTGTAGACAACTGCAGCGAAAAGGTGGGTCTGTCTATCTATTTGACCCGGCGTGGCTTTGCCCAGCTCCTGGCGGGTAGCGTCTCATTAAATTCATACAACAAAAAAAGTAACTTAAAAAAATGTCCTTCCACACACCATCCATTATTTTTAATGAAAACTCTTTCTAATCACCTGCATGACTACAGTAACTTCTTAAGCATAAAAAGATGAGTTACAGTGTTATGCATTGTGCATTATTTTTATGAAAACTTTGAAAATGCCTTAAAGATTGTATCATTATTTATTATAACTCATATGCCGGTACATAACTATAGACACGGAGTTTATAAATCTTTGAAAACGATGCAACAAAATGACTATTAGTTATACAGAAAAGTTATTAAAAGTTATGCCCCTTGAAATAACTTTTACAGAGTTAAGTCCCCTTGCTGTATAGAAATTACAATGAAAAATGGAAAATTAAATAATATTGGGTAAGCAGCCAATTTCACACTAAGAAAATATCACAGTGGGCTGCGCTGGAATGAAAGGAAGACGTGTAGAAAATGTCATCTCAATCGGATGGGCCGTTCGCGAACGCATATAGGACATACGGACATACAGACGGAGATTGCCTTATATATATATATATATATATATATATATATATATATATATATATATATATATATATATATATATATATATATATATATATATATATATATACATACACACACACATACACACAAATACACACACACATACATACATATATATATATATATATATATATATATATATATAAATATATATATATATATATATATATATATATATATATATATGTATATGTATATATATATATATATATATATATATATATATATATATATATATATATATATATATACATATACATACATATACATACATATACACACACATACACACACACACACACACACACACACATATATATATATATGTGTGTGTGTCTCTCCCCAGAGACATATACCTGCTTTCTGTCAGCGCCGAATGTTGGGCGGCGCTTACCAAACACGACACTCCACATTGTGCCAACGGCTTCGGGCGGAAGAGCGTAATTGGGAGGGTACTAGCCTTATCCTGGTGCGAGGAAATGCAACCCAAAGACAAAATAAGCCATGGCAGGTCAGACCAGGCCCTAAGCCTTGGTTGGCAGCTGGTCTAGGATCGAAGCTCCGACAGGCGGACAGTTAGAGCATTGGTTTGCTGATCCGGCAGCTTCTGCAGCTTGTCTTGTTCCAGATTATAGGTGTCAACTTTCCTCTGGAGTGAACTAGGCAGGCCGAGAGAGGGATCATGCTGCATGGGCAACACATGGTTTCTTTTTTTTTTTAGCCCAGGCTTTGTGCTATGGAAAGGCAATAATTCCATCCCTGGTCTTAACCGGTCTCGGAATCAAAGCGAGAGGCAACTGTTACGGGTTATAAGTCCTTGTCAGTTGGCGTAGACATGGGGCGCCACGCGTTGCCTCTGACGGTGGGAGACACCTACAGGTGTCACTGATCAGCTACCGCTCGCCTCAAGCTGGGCATCCCCCAGCCAATCGGGTGCTGATCCGCCACAGCCTGCCTGCTTCAATGGGTGCTTGGGGCTAGGACAAAATCTGAATCGCAGGCTGTAAAACCAATGCACCAGGTACTAATAAAAAGAATAGAAACCTCAAGCTACGGCTTGCAACCTGGAACGTGAGAACCATGTGTCCAGGATTTTCCCCTGACTTGACAAATATTGACGATGTGAGAAAAACGGCTGTGATTGATGCTGAACTCGATCGTCTTAACATTGATATTGCTGGCCTGCAGGAGACTCGCATCGCTGAGGTAGGGTCACTCAGGGAAAACAATTACACCTTTTTTTGGAAGGGAAGAGGGCAGGCAGAAAAAAAGGCGACATGGTGTGGGCTTTGCAGTGAAGAATTCGCTACTGGGAATGATTGATATCCCAGCTGGAGGTAATGAAAGATTATTATCACTGCGCTTGGCAACCTCCTGTGGATTTGCCACCATTCTCACTGCATATGCACCGACACTCGCTTCCTCTGATGATGTGAAGGATACGTTCTATGAGCAGCTAGACTCTGCGATCAAGGCAGTTCCAAAATCCGACTACATTTATATGCTCGGTGATTTCAATGCTCGTGTGGGCAAGGACTCGAGTTCATGGCCAGTGTGCCTTGGAAAATACAACATCGGTCGCATGAATGATAATGGACAAAGGCTGCCCAGCATTGCACTAGAAATGACCTATGTATTACAAACTCCTTTTTTAAAACAAAAGAGATGCATAAGGTCACATGGAAACATCCAAGATCCGGCCATTGGCATCAGCTGGACTTCATTATCACACGGAGACAACATCTGAACCATACATCATTAACTCGAAGTTACCACAGTGCTGACTGTGATACAGATCATTCTTTGGTTGTTGCAAGGGTCAGACTGAGACCAAAGAGAATCTACACAGCTAAACACAAGTCTAGCCCCAGGATTAATATTACTAACACTCACGATCCTGGAAAGTGCTTTGAATTTCAACAGCAACTTGAAGACGCTTTCAATGATACATCAGAAAATTGTATAGTAAATGATAAATGGAGTAAACTTAAGGAAACTATTTATAAAACAGCGGTAGGGGTTTACGGCACTGTGGATCATAAGAGGCAGGACTGGTTTGCGGCAAACAGCCAGATACTGCAGCCCTTGATTGATAAAAAGAAGATAGCTCTCTTAAGAAACAAGGAAAGACCAACGCGTAACACTCTGAGTGAGCTGAAGCAAGCAAGGAAGGATGTACAAAAGGCTGCCAGGCAGTGTGCGAATGACTATTGGATCAAGTTATGTGAGTCCAATCAAATCGCAAGTGATAAGGGAAACATCAGAAGCATGTAGGAAGGGATAAAGAAAGCCTGTGGTCCAATGATCAAAAGAAGTGCACCGCTGAAAACCTTGACTGGAGAAATCATCACTGATAAGAAACAGCAGATGGATAGATGGGTCGAGCACTATTTAGAGCTTTACTCAAGTGAGACCAAGCTAGCGGATGATGCCCTCAACGCCATAGAGGCCCTTCTTGACCACCTGGACACACTTCCCACCATAACAGAAGTTAAGTGTGCTATAAATGAGCTTGCATCTGGCAAGGCTCCAGATAAGGATGGGATTCCAATAGAGGTGATCAGGAGTGGGCAAGACACACTCGCTCTACAGATCCACCAGATAATAGAGCTATGCTGGCGAGAAGGACAAGTTCCACAGGATTTCAAAGATTCAAACATAACGCTGTACAAGAACAAGGGAGATCGGAGCGACTGTAACAACTATAGGGTATCTCACTTCTGTGTATTGTTGGGAAAGTATTTGCCAGAATTGTCCTGCACAGACTTCAAGTCCTGGGAGATCAAGTCTACCCCGAATCACAGTGTGGCTTCCGTCAGAACCGGTCTACCATTGATATGATATTCTCATTGCGACAGATGCAAGAAAAATGCCGGGAACAAAATCAGCAACTGTTTATTGCCTTCATCGACCTCACAAAGGCATTCGATTTGGTCAGTCGTGAGGGTCTGTTCAAAGCACTAAAGAAGATTGGCTGCCCATCAACTCTTCTGTCCATTGTGGAATC
>OY992876.1:426508677-426661177 GCA_963921405.1 Cepaea hortensis
TGATCATCATGATCATCATCATCATCATCATCATCATCATCATCATCATCATCATCATCATCATGATCATCATCATGATCATCATCATCATGATCATCATCATCATCATCATCATCAACAACAAAAGCATGTATAAATTCTGTCAGAGAGCGGGTTACATATGCATGAAACTCACACGAGCACTATAGTACGTTGGTGCGTGAAGCACGTTTTGGGGACGAGATTCAGGAGAAGACAATTTCCTCCTGGTTTGGGGGATTACAAGTTCGGACACGGTCCAGGTCGGACGTGTTGTAAATAAGGAGAGCAATGGCACAGATACAGTGCCGCGCCTATGCCTTAGTGTTATGCTTCTATTAATAAGTTGTATTGCATGTATGCTATTATAAGACGTGATAAAATGAAGTGTCGTCGTGATAATAGAAGATGCAAACTTGTTCCAAGTGTTGTTCGATTATTCATATAACTCTGTGACTAGCTTGAGAGATGAGGAAAGAGAGCAGATTGCAAGTCTTTAGCGAACATGGACACACTATAAAGATATAATACTAAAATACACTAATATGTAATAACCATGGCGCAGAGATCTTCAACCATCAAATACAGACCATAGAAGTCGTGCGATAACAAAGTTTCAACCATGAGGTCGACTTGCCAGTAATAAGACAACGAGCTAAATGTGGCCTAAAAGTCGCCTCATGACAAATTCGTGCGCTGTCTCCCTTCCGTGCCGTGACACAAGACTGTCCAGCATATCCTCTTGCTGTCTCCCTTCCGTGCCGTGACACAAGACTGTCCAGCATATCCTCTCGCTGTCTCCCTTCCGTGCCGTGACACAAGACTGTCCAGCATATCCTCTCGCTGTCTCCCTTCCGTGCCGTGACACAAGACTGTCCAGCATATCCTCTCGCTGTCTCCCTTCCGTGCCGTGACACAAGACTGTCCAGCATATCCTCTCGCTGTCTCCCTTCCGTGCCGTGACACAAGACTGTCCAGCATATCCTCTCGCTGTCTCCCTTCCGTGCCGTGACACAAGACTGTCCAGCATATCCTCTCGCTGTCTCCCTTCCGTGCCGTGACACAAGACTGTCCAGCATATCCTCTCGCTGTCTCCCTTCCGTGCCGTGACACAAGACTGTCCAGCATATCCTCTCGCTGTCTCCCTTCCGTGCCGTGACACAAGACTGTCCAGCATATCCTCTCGCTGTCTCCCTTCCGTGCCGTGACACAAGACTGTCCAGCATATCCTCTCGCTGTCTCCCTTCCGTGCCGTGACACAAGACTGTCCAGCATATCCTCTCGCTGTCTCCCTTCCTTGCCGTGACACAAGACTGTCCAGCATATCCTCTCGCTGTCTCCCTTCCGTGCCGTGACACAAGACTGTCCAGCATATCCTCTCGCTGTCTCCCTTCCGTGCCGTGACACAAGACTGTCCAGCATATCCTCTCGCTGTCTCCCTTCCGTGCCGTGACACAAGACTGTCCAGCATATCCTCTCGCTGTCTTCTTCTATCTCTCGGTCCATGAATCTTTAATGGTATCACAACATACTCCAGTTTGTCATCATCATCATCAAGTGCCCTGCCAGCTGGCGTAGGCGTTCATGGCTCTCCACAGATCTGGGTCTTTGGTGTTCTTGATCATCTCTTCCTCCATGCCACCGTCTCAATCCAACCAGCATCATTTCTCTTGGTCTGCCTCTGCCTTTCTTACCCTCGATCTTTCCAGCTGTCACGATGTTCTCCAATGCCTCTCTTCTCATCACGTGACCGAAGAAAGCTGTTTATCTCTTTCATATTGTTGTATATAATGTTCTAGTTTCATTAGCCTATCTCAGGCAATCCAAGGAATTCGCAACATTCGTCACAGGAACCACATCTCTGTTGCTTCTAATTTCTTCTTAATTTGTTCATTTACATTCCAAGATTCACTGCCATACAGCAAAACTGGTTCTACATAGCATTTCAGCACTCTCTTTCTTACATTCAGTGACAGTGACGTATTGTTTAAGATACTCTTCATTTTCTGAAATGTGGTTTTTGCTTGCCATATTCTGCTCTTAATCTCTGTTGTACATCTTCCATCTGATATTATTAATGCCCATAGGTATTTAAAATTATCCACTTGGTTAAGAATTTTCCCTTCTATTTATATTTCACATTTTGGTGTCACCATTTTCTTTGATATCACCATTTGAATAACGAAGACACAAATCATATATAGTACGATTTATTACCTGGCACATTTCGCTGCATCTCGTCAGGTACTTACTGCAGATGTCACACATCGTAGAGTAAAATAATTAGATTCATCGTTCAAGCTGAAATATACACATGTTCGCACAGTAATATCAGTTGTTTACCATGGTAATTTTAAATTGACTATCATGTCTTTCTGGAGAGGCTACTATTACTATGTACTGGCATGATAAAATTCAATTTTCTGAACAAGGCATACCGCCAAATTAACGGAGTGGCCATGAGGAATCCTCTTGGTCCTATTCTAACGGACATCTTCATGGCACATTTATTAGAAAAGAGATCATCAGACATTAAAAACTTGGTCTTCTACCGTCGTTATGTGGACGATATATTAATTATCACCACTGACGAGCTGCAAGCAACATCGTTTCAGGCCATAAATGAACATTTCGCATAAAAACATCTCTTTATCTATGGAACACGAACACAACGAAACGTTGCCGTTCCTGGATAGCCTATTGAGTCGTAGAGCAGACGGCACAATTCAAAGATCGGTGTACCGCAAAGAAACATGGACTGACCAATACTTAAATTTTCATAGCTTCGCACCTGTCCAGTACAAACGGGGCTTAGTGAGGACCCTGTTTGACCGGGCTAGGAAGATATGCACCCAGGGCACACTGAAATTGAAATTGAAACTCTGAGGAATGTCTTACACCTGAATGGGTACTCCACAGGATTTTTAAAGCGCCACTGCCAACAGCCGAAACCAAAATCAGACGTAATAACGGTCCCTAAGCTCAAGGTATTATACAGCTAACCTTTCGAGGGGATAACGTAATGCAACGTCTACAGGACCGGCTCGTTACAGCAGTTGGCCGAACATTCTGTGCTGCAACTCCAGTTATTGGGTACAGAACCACACCTATTCCCACCCCAGCAATAAAAGAATCTACCCCTCTGAACGCCACATCTAATTGCATTTACCAATTCACATGTAGGTGCGAGTCTGCCTACATTGGCAGACCAGAGAGGCAGTTACACACCAGGATTGTTGAACACATACCAAACTGGGTTGACAACAAACTATACACAAGCGATGGGATCACGGGAAGTGTGACACACCACAATTATAAACTTCCGGCGTCGTCCATTGCACGTCATGTCTTGGAAACCGTCATGTCATTGATAGAGACAGCGCTTTTTGCGTGTTGTTTCATACACAAAATAGTTGGTTGTTAAAGTTTGCAGAAGCGATAATGATCCATCTGCACAAGCCAATTTTGTGCAAACAGAAAGACATGATTGTCAATTTAAAATTATCATGGTAAAAAACTGATATTACTTTGCGAACATGTGTATATTTCAGTTTGAACGATGAATCTAATTATTTTACTCTACGTTGTGTGACATCTGCAGTAAGTACCTGACGAGATGCAGCGAAATGCACCAGCCAATAAATCGTACTATATATGGTTTATGTCTTCATTATTCAAATTCACAAAGGGAAAACATTATTTTGATATCAACATTGTTACTGTTTTCTTGATATTCAAGGAGAGTTCTTTCCTAGAACTCTCTGTTACTACAGTGTCCAGCAATTGTTGTAGGTCTGTTGAATTGTCTGCCATCAATACTTTGTCATCTGCATAGCGTATATTATTTATATTATAACCTCCAACTAGTATTCCTTGCACCTCTTTGATCTCTCTCATTATTACTTCGCTATATAGGGAGAAGAGATCTGGTGACAAGACACACCCCTGTCGTACTCCTAGCTTTATCTGTTCTTAGCTACCCTCTTTATTTTCCATTTTAATTGCTGCTACTTAGTTTCAGTAAATATTTTTTATTATTCTTAAATCTTTCCCATCAATGTTGATATCTTCCAACATTTTAATCAGTTCATCAGGTTTTTCTTTATCAAATGCCTTAGTAAAATCTATGAAGCACAAATATATGTCTTTCTGTTTCTCTATTGACCTTTCTATTAGTGTCCGTAATGTATATATTGCATTGTTTGTGCCCATTCCCTCCACAAATCCATACTGTTCTTCACTAATTTCCATTTTTATTTTCTTTCTGGTTCTTCTCATTATGATTCTGAGTAGAAGCTTAGTGATATGGTTTATGAGGTTAATTGTACGAAAATCTTCACATTCAATTGTTCCTGGTCTGTTTGGTATAGCTATAAATACATATTTCAGCATATCACTAGGTAAATATCCACTGCTGTAAATATCATTTAGCATTTTGGTTAATATATCTGCTCCAAATTCTCCCAATACTTCAAATTCTTCTATTGTGATTTCATCTGGCCCAGCTGTTTTTTTCTTTCTTCATATGCTTCATAGCGGCAGCGACTTCTTCTTTTAGAATAGGTGGACAATCTAACTTACTTTCTTCTGTTAATTCTTCTCTTTCTTCATTATATAATTCTCTTATATACTCATTCCACCTCTTCATTATAGCACTTTCCTCCAATAATATCTTTCCTGTTTTTGATTTCAAACACCCTGTATTTATTCTTATTTTTCGTCCTGTGAGCTCCAACTTTCCAACTTTTTTAGCCAACTTTCTTTTGCCTCCACACATTTATCTCTTTCTTTATTTATCTTAGCGTGCATACTCTTGTTTGTCATTTTTAATCTGTTTCCTTTTGTCCATCAGCATTAAGATTTCTTCATTCATCCATTTTTTCTTAGCTCTTTGGCTTCTCTTCGGTAATATTTCTTTGCTAGTTTGATGAATGGAGTCCCTTAACATTTCCCATTGTTCATATATACTCTGTATTTTAGCTATTGCATTGTACCTATTTTGTACATTTACTCTGTATTGATCTTGAATTTCTTTATCTACTTTCAGAACCTCTTTATTAAGTCTCAAGTTGTTAACTATTTTTCCCCTCTCTTTAATCTTACTTTTATTTGTCCACATAGTGGCGCACGATCACTATTACCGTCAGCACCAGGCATTGTCTTTACATTAATTAATGTATTTCTAAATCTTTTATTAATAAGTATGTAGTCAATTTGGTTGCGTATTTTCATATCAGGGCTTTTCCATGTGTATAGTCGTCTTTTATGGTGTTTAAACCATGTGTTTCCAATTATCATATTATTAATATTTGCCCATTCTATTAGCTTCTCTCCTCTTTCATTTCTTGTACCTAATCCGTAATGCCCCACTATATCCTCTATTTGTCCCTTTCCTACATTTGCATTAAAATCTCCAAGTATTATTTTTATTTCTTGTCATCCAATTTGAGCTATTGCAATTTCTACTTCATCGTAAAAGTTTTGTATTTCTTCATCGCTACTGCTTGTTGTTGGTGCATATACTTGTATAATATTTAATCCGATATGGTGACCTACTGGTGATGTCAGATGATGACATGGAAGAACTGGCCAGAGAATTCAACACCAGTATCCAGAGGGGTCAGATCAAAGAAGAATGGCTACACAGATACTTGCTGCCGCTGCCAAAACTGAACAAAGACCATTCCAAGATAAGCGGCAACAGAGTCATTACAATGCAGAAAACTGCTGGCAAGTTACTCGAGAAAATTGTAACACACAGACTTGCTTGTGACTTGGTACAACTCGGCTGCTTCCCGCCCACACTTGGAGGATACAGACGTAACAAAGAGTCATGGCTGAATGCGGCGGTATTTGCTCAAGAGGACGCATACAATAGAGTATCCTTCGAGCACTTGATGCAAACCCTCCTCAGACTGAAAGTGCACCCTCACCTTGTACGATGGATAGCTGCAGTTCTGCTCCAAAGGAAGGTGGTCCTAAGATGCAGGAGTTGGTCTTCTGAGCCGATAACGATATGTCCACGATTGCCGAAGGGTTCACCACTGTCACCAGTACTATTCAACGTGTCTACGGTGCCGATCACTGAACAACAGTTGGACGGGAGGAGTAGGACTCTGTCATTCGTTGACGACATCCTCGTGTATCGACAGGGTCGAGATAGACAGGTGGTTGCCAATGATATGCAGGGCGAACTAGATCGAATTTCCTCATTGAGTGCTGATGCCGGCGCCCTTGTCAATCCTGCAAAGGCATCGGTTACATGGTTCTCTCTAAAAACCATATTGTGAACACAGACCTGCCGGCAGTAAGAATGGATGGGAGCATTTGGAGTAGAACCCTGTCAATGACATATATTGGCGTGAGGCTTGATCGTAGCCTGTCCTTCAGAGGTCATGCCGATTATGTCATAACGAAAGCTCGAAAAGGTTTGTCAGCAATGAGAGTCATGGCGACTGCCAATATCGAGCAAAGACTGCTAATACGTCTGTTCCAAGGACTGGTGCTTTCAAAAATCGAGAATGCTCTGGTCATCCTCAATTTCAGCCCTACACAGATTGGTAGGCTTGAAAAGGTACAAAATGAAGCCATGCGAATCATTTTGGGCTGCACGAGAGACACCAGCTGTGTAGCAATGAGATACCTCCTTGACTTCCCGACAATGGAACACATGATCAAAATCTGGAGAGCTCGTGCATACTTAAAAATAAGTGCATATGAGCAGCACCCTCTGCATGACGTTATATTCAGAGAAAAGGGTAACAGGCTAAAGAGAGGCAATTCATGGATGGGTCGGGCGGAAGATGTCGTAAGACAGGTCTGCAGTCTTACCAGTATCAACCCCGGCAAGGAATGGGTGCCGGTGCCTCCGGCTTTTAAGTGCACTTTCTTCTGCATTATCACACTCGACAGACGGTGCAGAGAGCAGAACCCTGCCGCTGTCAATGCAGAGGTCAACGCGCTCAACTATGAACACTCAGATAGCCCCGAAGTGCTCATCTATACAGATGGATCTGTTGTAAAGCAGCAGAGAAGTGAGTGGGCATTTACAGCCCGTTCAGCGGGCCGAACCGTTCAAGAATCCAGTGGTGCCCACTCTATGACCACGAGCAGATGAAGATGCAAGTGATGGCAGTTACACAGGCTTTCATATGGCTGGAATCACAACATTATACCAACGTGTGTGTACTAAGTGATTCAATGAGCATGATTCAGAAGGTCGAAGTTGGAGCTGTACTCAGACAGTGGACTGAGTCGCTGCGGAAGTCTGTTGTCCGTAAAGTCACCTTCATCTTCGTCCCGGGACACGCGGGAGTCGAGGGAAATGAAGAGCTGATAAACTGGCTGGCTCTGCACCCCCTGTAGATGGCCAGCCCATGGATCGTGCCGATGTTATTAACGCCCTTAAAGATATGGCGAGAACAGAGGACTTTGACGTCAGTGAATCCACATCGCTGTCCAGGATGAAAGACTTGGGAGTAAGAATCGGCACGGTCAAGCGCGAGAGGTACATTGGGAAAACGAGGTGCCTCGTCAACCAACACAGAACTGGCACTATTAGTCACCGGACGCTGATGCATATGCTGGGGGGAGGATCTGAGTACCTATGGACCTGTCCGGAGTGCAATGAAGATACCCTAACTGATAACTGATAACTGATAACTGATCTATTGGTTTGCTTTTGATTTTGACCTTTTAAAGTCTATCTGAAATACACCAGTATCCATTCATAGATTTGGCTGTTGTTTTATCAAATATTATTCCTACACCTTTTTCATGTATCCCCTCCAGAGTAAATTATTGTGTGTTTGTCGGTTATAATTTTGCCAGATCCCTTCCATCTCATCTCACTTATGCCTAGTATATTTATTTTCATGTTTTCCATTTCTCTTAGAATATTGTTTAACTTTCCTAGCTCATTTAATCTCCTAACATTCCAGATCTGAAAACTCAAATGAGTCCCTACACATTTAACCGAAAACTCTTTCAATACTTAATCCATACCGACTATATGCCACCATAATTCATTTACTGGTATAATTGTTCATTATAATTGTTTAACTATAACTGTTCACTATATATGTGTGTGCGTGTGGGAGAGAGAGAGAGAGAGAGAGAGAGAGAGAGAGAGAGAGAGCGAGAGAGAGAGAGAGAGAGAGGGAGAAAGAGAGAGAGAGAGAGAGAGGGAGAGAAAGTGGGTGTCAGAGAGAGTGAGAGAGTGAATGTGTGTGTGCGCACGTGCATGTGTGTGTGTGGAGAGAGTGATTGAGCGAGAAATGGTGAGGGAATGTGTCAGTGCATGCATTCGTACGTGTATGTATGAGAGTGAGTGAGGGAGTGTGTGCGTGCGTGCGATCATGCGTATGTGAATGTGTGAGAGAGTGTGATTGAGAGAATGAGTGTGTGTGTGAAGGATTGTGTGGGAGACAGAGAGTGATTAAGTGAGTGAATGAGTGAGGAGTGAATGAGTGAGAGAGTGAGTTGTGTGAGTGAGTGAATGAGTGTTAGAGTGTGTGTGTGTGTGTGTATGTGTGTGTGTGTGTGCGAGAGAGAGAGAGAGAGAGCGAGAGTAAAAGAGTGAGTGAGTGAGTGAGTGCGCTAGGGTAAGTGAAACATTGAGTGATAGCGTGAGGGTGTCTGTCTGTCTGTGTATGAGTGTGTGAGAGAGAGAGTGAGGGAGCGAGAGAGAGAGAGAGAGAGAGAGAGAGAGAGAGAGAGAGAGAGTAAGAGAGTTAGAGATAAAGTGAATGAAGATAGACAGAGTGAATGAATGGGGGAAATAGTGAGTGAGAGAGAGAGAGAGAGAGTGAGCGAGCGAGAGAGAGAGAGAGAGAGAGAGAGAGAGAGAGAGTGAGGCAGTGGGAGAGTTGATGTGTTAGTGTGTTCGTGAGCGCACGCATGCGTGTGAGTGTGTGTATATGAAAGAATACACACAGATAGAGAGAGAAAGAGAGAGAGAGAGAGAGAGAGAGAGAGAGAGAGAGAGAGAGAGAGTGAGTGCGCTAGGGTAAGTGAAACATTGAGTGATAGCGTGAGGGTGTCTGTCTGTCTGTGTATGAGTGTGAGAGAGAGAGAGTGAGGGAGCGAGAGAGAGAGAGAGAGAGAGAGAGAGAGAGAGAGAGAGAGAGAGAGTAAGAGAGTTAGAGATAAAGTGAATGAAGATAGACAGAGTGAATGAATGGGGGAAATAGTGAGTGTGAGAGAGAGAGAGAGAGTGAGCGAGAGAGAGAGAGAGAGAGAGAGAGAGAGAGAGAGAGAGAGAGAGTGAGGCAGTGGGAGAGTTGATGTGTTAGTGTGTTCGTGAGCGCACACATGCGTGTGAGTGTGTGTATATGAAAGAATACACAGAGATAGAGAGAGAAAGAGAGAGAGAGAGAGAGAGAGAGAGAGAGAGAGAGAGAGAGAGAGAGAGAGAGAGAGAGAGAGAGTTGGGCAGACGCGTGTCCTGCAACACGCATGTTATGTAACACGCGAATCCATATGTTTGTGTATTCTCATCTGTCATATTATCAGTTGAATACCATTTGATTTTATCATGTATAATATAAACTTATATACATTACTGTAGTTTGAGTGAGAGAGTCAGTGAGTGTGAATGAGAGACAGAATGAGTGAGCGTGAGAGTGAATGTGTGTGTGTGTGTGTGTGTGTGTGTGTGTGTGTGCCTTCTCTGTGTGTATCTCTGTGTGTGGGAGCATCACTATTTTTTACGTCACACACTATTTATGTACACATTTTTCTCCATGTTTAACATTTTTATGAGACCGCTCAAGACAATTGTCAATGTATGTGTGTGAGTAAAGTGTGGGAGTTTGTTCATACTAGTTTCAATGCTCACGTGAGACATTTTGTATGTGTCTAGATGTGATGATGTGTGAGTGTGTGTGTGGAGGATGTGTGTGAGTGTGGGGATATGTGTGGGTGGGGGTATGCGTTTGGATGGGTTGGGGTGTGTGGGTGTTGGTGGGTAGTGATATTTGTGGGTGTTGGTGGGATGTGTGGATGGATGTGTGGGGGTGAAAGTAGGGTTGTGGGAATGCGTATGGAGGATGTGTGTATGGGTGGAGGATGTGTGTATGGGACGGGTGCGGAGGATGTGTGTGTGGTATATGTGTGGGTGGGTGGAGATGTGTGGATGGTTTGGGGAAGTTTGTGTGGGTGGCAGGGTTGAGTAGGTAGGGGATTGTGTGGGTGGATTGGGGATGCAAGGGCGGGTGGGGATAAGTGTATGGTGTGTGGGTTTGGGATATGTGTGCGGTGTGTTGGTGGGGGATGTGTGCATGGTGTGTGGGTGGGGGTATGTTTGTGGTGGTATGGGTGAGGATATGTGTGTGGGTGGGGGATAGTGTGTGGTGTGGAGGATGTGTGATGGGTGCGGGGAATGTGTGTATGGGTGGGGATATGTGTGGGTGAGTAGGGATGTGTGGTGGTTGGGGGAAGTATGTGTGGGTGGTGGGGGTGTGTGGGTGGGAGATGTGTACGTGGATGGGGAATGTGTGGGTGGGGGTGTGTGAGTGGCTTAGGGATGTGTAGGTGGGTGAGGGATGTGTATGTGTCGGGGTGGGATGCGTGAGTGGGTGGAGGATCTGCGTGGGTAGGGGTATTGTGATCGAGAGATGTTTGGTTGGGGATGGGTGGGTGGGTGCGTAGTGGAGGATGTGTGGGTGAGTGAGTGTGTGTTGGTGGATGGGTGGGGAATGTGTGTGGGTGGGGAGAGGTGTGTGGTGTGTTTGTTGGGATATGTGTGTGGGTGGGGTATGTGTGTGTGGGTGGGGGATTTTTGTGGTGTGTGGGTGGGGATATGTGGGGTGGGTGGGTGAGGGTATCTGTGTGAGTGTGGGTGGGGATATTGTGTGGTATGTGGGTGGGGGATATGTGTGTGGTGTGTAGGTGGGGATGTGTGGTGCTATGTGGGTGTGGGATGTGTTAGTGAGGGATATGTGTGTATGTGGTGCGTGATCATCATCATCATCATCATCATCATCATCATCATCATCATCATCATCATCATCATCATCATCATCATCATCATCATCATCATCATCATCATCATCATCATCATCATCATCATCATCATCATCATCATCATAATCATCATCATCATCATCATCATCATCATCATCATCATCATCATCATCATCATCATCATCATCATCATCATCATCATCATCATCATCATCATCATCATCATCATCATCATCATCATCATCATCATCATCATCATCATCATCATCATCATCATCATCATCATCATCATCATCATCATCATCATCATCATCATCATCATCATCATCATCATCATCATCATCATCATCATCATCATCATCATCATCATCATCATCATCATCATCATCATCATCATCATCATCATCATCATCATCATCATCATCATCATCATCATCATCATCATCATCATCATCATCATCATCATCATCATCATCATCATCATCATCATCATCATCATCATCATCATCATCATCATCATCATCATCATCATCATCATCATCATCATCATCATCATCATCATCATCATCATCATCATCATCATCATCATCATCATCATCATCATCATCATCATCATCATCATCATCATCATCATCATCATCATCATCATCATCATCATCATCATCATCATCATCATCATCATCATCATCATCATCATCATCATCATCATCATCATCATCATCATCATCATCATCATCATCATCATCATCATCATCATCATCATCATCATCATCATCATCATCATCATCATCATCATCATCATCACCACCACCACCACCACCACCACCACCACCACCACCACCATCATCATCATCATCATCATCACCACCACCACCACCACCACCACCACCACCACCACCACCACCACCACCACCACCACCACCACCACCACCACCACCACCACCACCACCACCACCACCACCACCACCACCACCACCACCACCACCACCACCACCACCACCACCACCACCATCACCATCACCATCATCATCATCATCATCATCATCATCATCATCATCATCATCATCATCATCATCATCATCATCATCATCATCATCATCATCATCATCATCATCATCATCATCATCATCATCATCATCATCATCATCATCATCATCATCATCATCATCATCATCATCATCATCATCATCATCATCATCATCATCATCATCATCATCATCATCATCATCATCATCATCATCATCATCATCATCATCATCATCATCATCATCATCATCATCATCATCATCATCATCATCATCATCATCATCATCATCATCATCATCATCATCATCATCATCATCATCATCATCATCATCATCATCATCATCATCATCATCATCATCATCATCATCATCATCATCATCATCATCATCATCATCATCATCATCATCATCATCATCATCATCATCATCATCATCATCATCATCATCATCATCATCATCATCATCATCATCATCATCATCATCATCATCATCATCATCATCATCATCATCATCATCATCATCATCATCATCATCATCATCATCATCATCATCATCATCATCATCATCATCATCATCATCATCATCATCATCATCATCATCATCATCATCATCATCATCATCATCATCATCATCATCATCATCATCATCATCATCATCATCATCATCATCATCATCATCATCATCATCATCATCATCATCATCATCATCATCATCATCATCATCATCATCATCATCATCATCATCATCATCATCATCATCATCATCATCATCATCATCATCATCATCATCATCATCATCATCATCATCATCATCATCATCATCATCATCATCATCATCATCATCATCATCATCATCATCATCATCATCATCATCATCATCATCATCATCATCATCATCATCATCATCATCATCATCATCATCATCATCATCATCATCATCATCATCATCATCATCATCATCATCATCATCATCATCATCATCATCATCATCATCATCATCATCATCATCATCATCATCATCATCATCATCATCATCATCATCATCATCATCATCATCATCATCATCATCATCATCATCATCATCATCATCATCATCATCATCATCATCATCATCATCATCATCATCATCATCATCATCATCATCATCATCATCATCATCATCATCATCATCATCATCATCATCATCATCATCATCATCATCATCATCATCATCATCATCATCATCATCATCATCATCATCATCATCATCATCATCATCATCATCATCATCATCATCATCATCATCATCATCATCATCATCATCATCATCATCATCATCATCATCATCATCATCATCATCATCATCATCATCATCATCATCATCATCATCATCATCATCATCATCATCATCATCATCATCATCATCATCATCATCATCATCATCATCATCATCATCATCATCATCATCATCATCATCATCATCATCATCATCATCATCATCATCATCATCATCATCATCATCATCATCATCATCATCATCATCATCATCATCATCATCATCATCATCATCATCATCCGGTCAAATATGGCTGACATGCCGGTGATACGTTAAGGTCTGTGTGTGATTTTATTTCTAGAGATGGTTTTCTTATGCGTATCTTCTCATTTTGGACATTATCATTTGATTTGGTCAACAAGATAATAGCCTGGCTGTTTGGTTCGGAAATAAAATTCTGATAAAATGTAATATACTTCAATTTTCAATAGTAAACATTCTGTTGTTATGTTAAGGTCAAGGAGAGTCTGCCAGAGTCGCATGAAGAAATTCAAAAGTACTAAATAACATAAGTCCACAATATTTATGTTTTCGGGATACAAGAGCTTTGATTCAAAGTACAGAAGAACAGAATCGTAAAGGCAACTATTTAAGTCATGTGCCTCTTTGTTGAATATTTTGGATTGTTCATACCAACGGTTCTTGTAAATACGTCATTAAGTATAATTAACTTTTCTTCTGGGGTACTCTCAAACGCAGTGGCTAAAGCTGTTTTACACAGGCGGTGACGTCATTATTTTGGTTGTATCTATAAATAACAGACCGGAGGAACAGCATTATGTGCTCGTGTGTCGAGTAAGATCATAGTCTACTCTTGCAAAGGATAGGTGCTGAAGACGGAAGCAGCCAGCCAGGAGGCGCACCACAGAAATCAGGCTGCCACGCAATAACGCCGTGAATTATGTCGACAACTGCTACATGTTATGGTGCTCGCCCTGCTCTGGTCCCACAGACAGGTGCAGTGCCGGGCTTTATGCCTCGTAAGGGTCTAACCACAAATAAGGGAGGTCCTTCTCAGACGTACAGCGGAGCCAGAGGGCCTGGCAATAGACCGTCTGGCCGTACCAAACAAAGACTTAAAATAATGCACTGGAATGCAGAGGGTATCACCAAAAAAAGAATAGAACTAGAAAACATCTTGGCCAATGAAAATGTAAGTGTATGTTGCTTGCAAGAAACTCACCTGAACGAAAAACTCACCTGAACGAAAATATATCCTTCAAAATCAGAGGCTACCAGTGTTACCGATCTGACCGAAAGGACAGGCGAAAGGGTGGGATACTGACTCTTGTCAAAAACAACATTCCTGCTTCCCAAATTGAAGTTCACATGGAAGGGGCTGAGTATCAGGCACTTAAACTTAAGACAGACAATACAGACTTTCACCTGATCAATTACTACTGTCCAAATGACCGCCCACAGGCACTGGACACACTACCATTAAAAGGAAAAATGATTGTGTGTGGCGACTTCAACAGCCATTCGCAGAGCTGGGGCTATGATCACATGGACCAGAGAGGAGAGAGATTGGAAGATTGGCAGGATGAGAATAGATTCATCCTGATTAACAAGCCGTCTGACCCACATACCTTCTACTCGAGATCATGGCACTCTACAACTACACCTGACCTGGCGTTTCATTCACCAGACCTGGAGTGGAACATTACACGAATTGTTGGGAAACAACTTAGTGGCAGTGACCATCGGCCAGTTTTTCTAACTGTAGAAAATGAGCTTGTAAGTGAAAGCAGCACCATCTCGAGGTGGAACTACAAGAAAGCAGACTGGGCAATGTACAAGCATCGCACTAGCATACTGGTTAGAAACCTGAACACTGAGAAGGACATACATAAAGTAGTTGAAGAGTTTAAGAAATGCATACTACAAGCAGCACGCGAAACAATACCAAGAGGAGCCCGTAAACATTATAAACCCTACTGGAGTAGTGAACTGGAACAGTTGCATAATGATGTGGATATATGTAGAAAACAAGCAGAGGCCAATCCCAGCCAAGAGCACCACAATAAATATCAGCACGCAAAAGCCAAATTTCAAAGGGCCCAACTGCAGGCTAGACGGAAAAGCTGGCAGGAGAAAACAGAGTCACTGAACTTTGAAAAAGACACAAGAAAGTTATGGAGGCTACTAAAACAGCTTAACGATGAGGGCACAGGGAGAAACTCAAAAATTGCGCTACATAAAGACGGAAACACCTTAACAGGAAAGCAAGCAGCTGACCATTTTGCGGACTCATTCGCACAAGATAACAATATTGAAATTAGTCCAGAGAAACAACAGGGGATTCGAGAGAAATGGCAAAATACAGGACAGAACGAAGTTGTACATGAGGTTATGGAGACACCTATCACGTTCAGTGAACTGGAGCTAGCCATTTCAAAACTGAAAATGAGAAAATCACCAGGAGCTGATGGTATCTCCAATGAAATGATCAGGAACCTAGGAACAGAGGCCAAAGCAAAGCTGCTACAGATCTTTAATAATACATGGACCTTAGGCAGTGTTCCACAAGTCTGGAGAGAAGCAATCATGATACCCCTCCTAAAATCTGGGAAAGACAGTTCCATTGCCTCCAGCTACAGACCCATTAGCCTCATAAGTTGTCTCTGCAAAACAATGGAACGCGTCATCAATGACAGACTACAGTGGTACATTGAAAGTGAAAACATCCTTGTGCCACAACAGGCTGCCTTTAGGCAGTGCTACTCTACGGAAGATCAGACAACCTACCTCTCTCAAGAAGTTGAGGATGCATTCCAAGAGAAGAAGCTGGTACTTGCGGCTTGGATAGATCTGAAGAAAGCCTTTGACAAGGTCTGGAAAGAAGGTCTGATGAAGAAACTGAGAAACTGTAAAGTCAATGGAAGAATGTACAAATGGGTAAAAGCATACTTGCACAACAGAAGAGCCCGAGTACAGATAGACGGTCTCAAGAGCAAGAAAGTACTATTGCGTCATGGTGTTCCCCAGGGCGGAGTCCTGTCCCCAACACTTTTTCTAATCGTCATCAATGATCTTGTTGCTAATCTACCCAATGGAATTAAAGCGGCAATGTACGCTGATGACCTGGTTTTGTGGAGCGCAAATGAACATGCATCAGTGGCCACCATATTGCTACAAAGAGCTGTAGATACATTTGTTGCATGGGCGGATAGATGGTGTATCAGCATAAACACTGACAAGTGCAGCACCACTCTATTTACCCTTTCTCCGAAACAAAAGGCAGGGAGCATTCAGATAAATGGAACACCCCTAAGAGAAGATAAGGAACCAACATACCTTGGTGTAACATTCGACGACAGGCTGACATGGAGAAAACACATAAAAAAAGCAGTAGCAAAAGCCAGAAGGAAAATTGCCATCCTGAGAAAGCTAACTGGAACCACTTGGGGAGCCAGTGGGAAAATACTTAGCAAAGTTTATCAACAGAGCATACGACCACACTTGGAATACGGGTCAACTGCGTGGTGTTCAGCATTAAAAACTACATTGCAGGAGCTGGACATGGTGCAAAATCAGGGATGAAATCAACCCCTATAGTAGCAAAGGGAGAAAATGGGGAGGACACAAGCTTTAAGAGAACGCAGAGATACAAAAACACTAATACAAGCAGAACAGTTTCTCAGCTTGCCAGGCCACCCTATGAAGAACAGATTTGAAAACATAGCTATGGGGCGGTTGAAAAGAAGTAGTTTTATCCACCAGGCAAAACAACTCTGCAGAGAAACCATCGATCTTCCCACAGTTGATATCCCCCTGACAACTATTCCAGAGCGAACCCCGTGGAAAGATGAACATAGAATATCGCTACAAATCCAGTCAAAAGTGAGAGGAATATTTGACAAGGAAGAACAGAACAGTGTACAGCGCAGAACAGCCACTCTCAGCTTCCTTGATGACGAATACCCACAGGACCTCTGGATCCGAGTCTACACAGATGGGTCAGCACAAAATGCTGTTCGAAATGGAGGAGCGGGAGTGTACATAGAATACCCAAATAATACTAGAGACACGGCCAGAATTCCAACAGGAAAGTACTGCCATAATTATGATGCTGAAATTGAGGCAATCAAGATAGCCACAGAGAAATTACAAAATACCAGCCATGGTACACAACCTGTGGTGATATTGACAGATGCAAAATCCGTAATAGTGGCGCTCCTGTCTGGGAAATTGCCAGTTCTGAGGACACTACTTTCTGAACTTAGCAGTCATCGTAAGATCACCATACAGTGGATACCATCCCACTGTGGAATCCCCGGAAACGACAGAGCTGTTCGATTGGCTAAGGAAGGAGCACAAGAAGAACAACCAGATGTGCCTATTACATACCACAAAAAAGAAAAGAATGATCAAATCAGTCAGAAGGCCGCCAAACCTTACTCAAGACGACTACCACGTTATGGACAGACCAGAACAGGTCATTCTTCTGCGCCTCAGAACAGGACACAATAGATTACGCAACCACATGCATACAAAATTCAAGATTGGTGACTCAGCCATGTGCACATGTGGTTTGGCGTCGCAGACAGCAGAGCACATACTCCAGGATTGCCCAAACTGCAACATATCCAGGCGAACCTTCTGGCCTAGAGAGACAACAGTGGAAGATAAACTCTATGGACCGCTGAATGAACTAAAAACGACTGTTAGATTCATACAAGAGACAACATTGCAGTTATAAACATAATTCAGGCGAACGAAAGAAGAAGAAGAAGAATGAGACAAACTGTGGTCTGTGGTCATGTGATGAGACGAAAAGCGCTGGACACGATCTTGAGGATTAGACAGATCGAGGAAGGAGCGACAGGAGCAGACCAGCAAAAGAAGATATTGTGTGGACAGAGACGGAATGGAGCAATATCATCAACAGAGTTGATATAGAACACCGGACACCGGGATCTGGGGAGAAACATGAAAGACCACGCCAGCTGGCAAGACACATGATGTTAAAAGAAAGACAAACAGAGAGAGAGAGAGAGAGAGAGAGAGAGAGAGAGATAGAGAGAGAGAGAGAGAGAGAGAGAGAGAGAGAGATCTAAAGAGAGAGATAATACAACAAGCTATGTATGGGACATCACGCGGGACAGTTTTGTGGTTTTGATGTTCTCGGCACGTGCAGGCAACAGCTCACAATTTGAAGACACACGATCCGAACGCGACTTTGTTTCTGAGGCCGCCGATGGCATCGTACCCAACCACTCCGAAGACATACTCCTCAATGGGTCTTGAGCCTATGTTTTTTAGTTCCTCTACGACTCTGTAAGGGCCAACTCTTGTTGAGAGAAATAACAAAATGTCATGTTTATACACCGGCAATCTTACCCAATTTCATTACTAGTCATGGAGGTCAGCGTGGCTGAATTAATAAGAGCGCTCGCTCTTAAACTTCCGGTGTGTGGATGCCGAGGTAGTGGTCAGTTGAACTAAAATGTTGACTTCTCGTTCTTGACGTGGGGACGTAAATTACAAGTACCTCTGAAGTCGGAGTGGATTAGCCTGATGGCCACGTGGCATAGGGTAATAGGGCAAGCTAATCCACATGCACAAATCAGCCCAGTGCACTAGAAATATCATCACGTGTACGGACAACGCTTGAGTTAAAAGTGAGCGAGCCAAAAATAAAATTACAAGTCGTGGTATCAAGGATACTTTTTACGCCTTGAAGCTCCTGGAGTGTGTTCTAGCCATATATTTGTATAGACCAACCGTCACTAGGTGGCTGATATGATAAATGTTACACAGGCCGTCATGCCTCCCATGATATTTTCGGGTTGTGTGTGCGTGCGTGCGTTCATGCGTATGTGTATGTGTGAGAGAGTGTGATTGAGAGAGTGAGTGTGTGTGTTGTGACGGGATGGCCCGAATCTCATATCGTTTTTATTAGATTAGGATAGCCCTCAGTAAATTTCTATATGTATTTCTGTATTATTTTATATTGGGTCTATAAATTCAGATATTATGTATGATATTCGTTGTTGGATGTATGTAAATACATAAACATATATAGAGATAGATATATATTACAATTTATTCTGATAGTTAGAAGTAGAGATCGTGTAGGGTTTGTTTACACCCCAAGAAATCAAGTCAGGTTGAAAATAATATTCAATTTGGCTTGAATTTAATTTCGTCTCCTAGCTGCTTGAATTTAGTTTGGCCACAGGAAGTCGAGGAGAGCTCTCCCGTTCAGGAAGATAACTCTCATGTAAAAACCCTAAAATCGGTCATTTGACAATACGGCTCGAAGGTGGCAGGATCTATCAGGTCAACTGGCTAAAATAGAACACCCGTCTGTGTCTTAGACCTTTTTCTGGCTCTCGTTAAGCCGCACAACCTACTAAAACATATTAAAGCCAGTGATAGTCTCCGCACCCAATAAACCTAGTCAAAACCAAGTTGCAGGGTAGGTTCAGAATAATTTTGTTAGCATTTCTCTGCGTGTGTCGATATACCGGTGAAATCTAAAGGCCATGGCGATCGAGAATAGATACTATTAAAACTAGAGTTAGTTGACTAATACTAGAACTAGTACAGTGTTTGTGTCATGCGGCTTGCCGACAAGGGATAACGCAAAGCCAGCCAGATGTGGCATTAAACATCGCTAAATTACATAACTTGATTACCAAAAATTAAGTATCCACCTGCAGAAACGAAACCCGTGTTATTTAGTAGACGATTAGAGTTAATATATATTAATTATGTGCTTAGCTTCGGAACTAGCACATTTCTCTAGATAATATATATGTAATTAATTATTATTTATTAATCTTTATCTCGCCCATAGTTAGATTACTGCCATGTGGTCCAATAGGGCCCACTTAACAAAGTTCAAACCCTGGGGAAATTCTCCCACCCCAATATCGTATAGTGAAAGTAATCGTAAACCTCGCTAAGAATTCTTCTGGATAATTAATTATGTTTTAATAAATATAAGAAAGAATATTGCTAGAATTACAACTCATAACTCTGGAAGATAACCTTTGGTGTTTCATAGATTTAATGGTTTAATCATGTGCATCATGACATTATAGTTGTGGTGTGTGTTTTGATTTGTTCCATTTAATTCATCAAATAATATGTGATGTTAATTCATCGTATGGTGTGTAGTTTGTATGTTTCCATACTTGGAAAACGACTTGTGTCGTTTCATAGATTTAATGGTTTGTTAATGTATATCGTGACGTCGTAGTTGTGGCGTCTAAGTTTATTTCTTTCCATTTAAGTCATCCGATAATAAGTAATGGTAATTCATTATGTGAATTGTGGTTCATGTATTTCCATGATTACTCATGATTTAGAATATATGTATATTTAGGACTATAGTCCCTGACATAGAGCGTCTATGTGGTTATACATGTTTGATCTAAATATAAGAAGAAAGAATATAATCTCATTTGTGTGCTGTTTTCATGTGATCAGTGTGCCGTGGTAGATCTCAGTATAATGAATCATAATATGCAAAAACAGCACATGCTGGTTCTTAGCTGATATGAGACTGTAGGCCATGTAGGACTAGGACAGGGACAAAAAATTTACAACTCTGTCTTGAAGGATTATTCACTCACGACCGGTGACTGAGCTACGCACCACTCACATTGATACAGCCGAGTGTGGTGTCCATACCACAAACCAGTCAGCACCTTTCAGCTTACCATCCAGGAGGCTCAAGGACCAACAGATATTTGGCTGACAACCCGTTTGCCACTTCACCGCAATCTTCAAAATGTATTGTCATATACAGGCCAGTTAACATGGTCTATGATTATATCCGCCACTAGCTCCTTGATGTACTCTTGTAGAAAAGTAGACTAACCAGGGATCTGCGTATCCCTTATGTGTCAGGAGTTCTCAGTGGGTCTCACGTAGTGTGTTTAGATTTGAACAGCAATGCAATATTTGTAAACATAACCAACTATCTATGTCATTATCACAGTAGAATTAGTTCTAATAGTATCATCAGATTGTGTGACGAGTGAAAGGACTGTATCTATACATATAAATCTGTCTAGCTTCTTGTTGTGAGAATGAATTAGACGGTGAGGGATCGTTATTCATCCAGGCACGTTAGCAGGAATCACTTGACATACTGTCTTCTTTTGTAAGTACGGTTGGTCGTCATAACTTTCCGCCTGGCACTGTTTAGAAGTAGTGATCCATTCTGGGACTTTGAAAATCATCCTTCTAGAATTGCGAGCATTTTGATCGCTTCTTCAGCAGTGAGTAGACTGTCGCATTTTGCGCACCTCAGTTCATTACACCGCTGCACACCACTGCTCTAAAACATATTGTTCCACACAGTGCTTACGCTAAAGCGCATTGGAATGTCAGGAATGGTGTATCATGTCTAAAAATAGTAGTGTCACTCGATGATGGACAGGTCAGGTGTTCGAATCTTGTGAAACTATTGGACGACCTAGACTTGGTAGAGTCTTTGCAAGGACTGATGTGTAGGAGAGAGCCTTGATCGGGCATATACAGTTTGATATCCTAGAAAGCCGGTCGTATAGAACTTGTGTGGACTAAAATTAAAGGACAGGTGGTAGCTGACAATACTATATTCAAATTGTCTGACGTCAAGATACTAATCCAGTCCGCGCTATTAAATATTGATAAAAGTTACTGGGAAAATATGAGGACCATGTGTTGAAAGAGGAAGAGGACTATTGGAGAAAGGATGGATTGAATTTTATGCAACCGAGAGCAGTCATCAACCTACTGGAATCGTCCGACACAGATTAAGGTCTGAGCAGATCGCAGACCTTAATCCGCGTGCATGCTTACTGGGATATTTTGCTCCAACTATTCAGACGAATTTCAGGCCCTAAACATTACAGCATAAGCACAATGTCAATGGCAACAGTTTGTATTCCACTGTGATGAATTTTCAATTCCGCAAGCCATCAGCGGTGACAAACAACTGGTATTAAAAAAACAAACAAACCAACAAACAAACAAACAAACAAACAAGCACACAGAGCGCATTGAATACCAACAGAAGAGTAATATTGCGGTGGAAACTGACATATTGTGGCATAACAAGAAACGTGAGAGCAAACACGCTGTCAAATTAGGGGACAACACACGTGAATACGAATCAATCTATAAACTACAATGAAAAGAGGTCCAACATCTTGGTCGTTAAGAAGAAAGCCGACTACAGAGACACTGCAACTATTTTCATAGTGCAAAACAGTTAATTATGTTCCGTCTCTGAACAGTAAACAGCAGAGTAGACAATCTTTCACGAAGACTCAAAGCGGTCTGTCACCCATGTGTACGTGTGAACAAACTACACAGACAGCTGAACAGATCCTTAAAAATGGACAAATGATGACTAAATTGCGGTATCATTTCTGGTCACTCCATACGCACATTAACGCACAGCTATTTGGAAGCTTTCACGAACTCAATATAAAAAGCTAAATGCATCCTAGTAACATGAATACTTGTGTAAAATTATTAATCAGCAGCTGAAGAAACAAGAAGGAAATGAAAAATAAGGTAAGAAATATATTCCTTCTACTTTACTGTCAATGTACACATTATTTACCCCATGCCTCTGTAAATTCTCTGTCTTTACTAATATTACACATTACACCCCTCTCGGTAGTCTCCGTGGTGAAGTGGTCAAGCCGTTTGACTCGGGCTCCGAAGGTTGTATGTTCGATTCCTTCATTTCACGAGTGCATTTTTTCGGAGACTCCCGAGGATCGTCGCTGGAGCTGCGGAGTTCGTGCTTTGTGCGACGCTTTCCGCCCTGCTTAAAGAGACTGAGCCATATGGGATAAAAACCCGGTGCAATACAGTCGACCCTGTCGACTTTTAAGCTACTTTATTTTATTGCACCCACTCCCATACGAATCTGGCTACGCCTTGTATTTTTGTCCTTACCAGAAATAACGTGGTTTACTGTAAGACTAGTTTGTTAGCGTGAATTCACTACAGTTTCCCTAAAACATCAAAGAAATGTCGCCGCTTTCGATGATTTAAGTTGCTTTTGGACCTATCAAAGACATATTCCTTGGGTGGGGGTAAATATAAGACGGCAGGAAAAATTTCATAACGATGCAACAGACAGTTTTCAAAATAATTGATCGTGAATGACGGCATTCATTTCTGGACATACTATAATGACCCTATACACTACAATGTTACCCTTTATTATCTCATCGTATCCTATTTAATTCAATTCTCTCGTATCTTATCCCATCCGATTTCATCCTATAGTATCACGTCTTATCGTATCCTAACCTATCCCCTCTTATCATATTCATCGTATCCTATCATATTCTATCCTACAGTATAATTTCCTATCCTATATTTCACATATCTGGCTACTTACCAACAGCAAACACATGAAAACCCTCGTCTCTGAGAGATTTAGCCTCCTCCCTTGACTTGTCTCCGTCAGAAGCAACCACATCAGTAACGACAATTACTATCTTTTCCGCACCGTCCCTGACGAAAGCGCAACCATGTTTCTGCCTTAGATTTCAAGAATGTTCAATGAAGATGGCTTGAAAGAAGTCAACTTATAAATAGAACTGGTTAATTACATCATAAGAAGGGACTCCATATTCTTTGTTCATGTCATGAGAAGGGGAAAGCTGGAATATGTCGTCACTACGGGAAGGCTAGAGGGGAGGGGAGACAGGGGAGACCAAAGCAAAGAAGGTCGTGGTCGTACATGATCACCAACGCCACACGGCATGGACTATAAGAATATTGGCAGTACACGATACAGAAGGCTGTGGAAAGACATGATCACCAACGCCACATGGCATGGACAATAAGAAGATTGGCAGTACACGATACAGAAGGCTGTGGACAGACGTGATTATCAACACCACACGCCATGGACTATAAGAAGATTGACAGTTCACGAGACAGAAGGCTGTGGACAGGCATGATCACCAACGCCACATGGCATGGACTATAAGCAGAATGGTAGTACAGATGACAGAAGGCTGTGGAAAGACATGATCACCAAAGCCACACGGGATGGAGTATAAGGTGATTGACAGTACACGATGCAGAAAACTGGAGAGACGTGATGACCCATGCCACACGGCATTGACTATAAGAAGATTGGCAGTAGGCCTACATGAGACAGAAGAGTGTGGACGGACATGATCACCAACACCCCCCGGCAGGTTCTAGAGGAATAAGTTTGAAAGACCTTAACATAAAATCTTGAAATAGTGGAGAAAGTGGAGACCTCCATGGCAAAGTTGTCAAACCGTTGGCCTCGCGCTCGGAAAAGTTATGAGTTCGGTTTCGGGAGCACATTTATTTGGTTTACGAACTCAATGTAGGTTCAGAGAGCTCTAGAAGTGGTCGATGGAGCCACGGGGCTGTGATCAGTGCAACACTCTTGACACGCCGCTCTGCGAAAAGAGACTAAGCCGTATGTGTTAAACCCGGATGCAATGAAGTGCACCTTCTTGTCTTTAACTGCTTCAATGCCAAACTAAAAAGTAGTGTTGGACCAAACATGGTACACAATCAAATCAGCAAGTGTTGAACTGTACTTTTCTTTTCACTGAGTATTGCAATTGTGGAAGATACCACGAAACAAAACAGATAACACGATGACCGTAGTACGGCGATATGTTGTCCTTCTGTCCCAATAGAAGGTCACATGTGACGATTTATTATCCTTCGCACTAAATCAATGAAACCCAGTTTATAAAGAAATTGGAATCAGCGGAGACGAGGCTTTGATTTAAGGGGCGTCTGGCCCAATGGCTAGAACACCGGTCTGCCATTCGGAGACTGAGATTTGAATTCTCAATACAGCGATGGATATTTGTATGTCAGGGGGGGAGGGGGTGGAGAACTTTAACCTGCACAGTTTGCGTTGACAGCAAAAGCAAGTTTCCTTAATTCCTCAGGCTCAATTCCTCAGACCCCTCCCCACCCCACCTTTGTTTTACATTGCAGGTAGTACAAGCAGTAATGACAGTGTTTTGACAGTTGAGAATATTATAGACATACCACAATGTAATCATCATCATCATCATCATCATCATCATCATCATCATCATCATCATCATCATCATCATCATCATCATCATCATCATCATCATCATCATCATCATCATCATCATCATCATCATGTGCCTTGCCGATATGCATAGTCGGTCATGTTTCCAAATCTTACACGATCACCAGAGTCGTGGATCAGCTCCGTGTTCTTGTCTCCACCATGCCATATGGTCAAACCATCCAAGTATTTACTTCTCTGCCTTCCCATTGTTCTTGTGCGATGCCAGTTGTCACCAAGTTCTCTAGTTTATGTTTTCACAAAACGTGCTACAAAAATTGACTGTCTACGTATCATTTCTCTAATCAGTTTGCGGTTTTCATTTGCCTATTGATTTTTCTGTCTTGGTATTCTTTGCATTTTCTCCAGAAACCACATTTCCACTGCCATTAGATGTTTTTCAGCTTGTCTGTTCATTGTCCACGTTTTACATCCACTCAAAAGTACAGCTTCCATGTAGCACCTCAACACTATTTATTTTCCGTTGCAATTGACATATTTTTATTAGTCAATGTAAAGTTAGTTGTATGTCCTTTACATGACGTCGCAGTCAACCCCAATATATTTTGACTGTGATTGCTTGGCAAGTTTACGTTCGGTAGTTTGCCATTGATTTTTGAGCGACCAGCACTCGTACGATTTAATAACGACCAACGAAATGCGGTCTGCTGCAAAATCGCCACAAGCTGTATTTCGAACGCGGTATGCGGGATTACGAACTACGCTAGCAACGCTTCGCCACAGAGCCTCCCTGTATTATTAGTCAGTATGTTTTCCACCTTGCAAAAGGCTGCCTTCGGCATGACAATTCTTGTTCTGATCTCTTCAAGGCATCACCCATCAAATGTTATGACTGTTCCGAGAGTACTGTACCAATTCATTGTTGAAGAATATTCCCATTTACTTGTATATTACATTATGGCATTTCCTTCTTCCTAATGACGACCATAATCTGCGACTTCTTACAATATGATTCTAACCATAGTTGTTCATCATCATCATCATCATCATCATCATCATCATCATCATCATCATCATCATCATCATCATCATCATCATCATCATCATCATCATCATCATCATCATCATCATCATCATCATCATCATCTTCCACTTCTGCCGTTAAGCTTCGTGGGGAGGAAAAATTTGCACTCCAGCGCCCGATGGGCGGCACTGAATAGTGTCGTTCCGTGTGATTGTACAATGTCTTTGATGTCGTCAATCCATTTTCTTCTTGGGCGTCCTCTTGGTCTTATGGCAGATGATCTTTGATGTAGGACCAGTGATGGTAGTTGGTGGTGTTGCATTCTAACGACATGGCCAAACCACTCGATCTTCTGTCTTTCAATAAATGTGGCAAAAGGTGTTGATCCCAGTCTGTCTAATAACAGTATTTCTTACTCGGTCTTGGATTGTTAACTTGGCAGCTCTCCTCAGGCATCTCATTTCGCAGGTGTTGATTTTGCGAAGGTGTAATTTGGATAAAGTCCAGGTTTGAGATTGATAGCATAGGGTTGGTGTGAATATGCTGTTTATTATCTGTCGTTTTGCGGACATTGGTATGTTTGGATGCTTCAGTAAGGGTGATAGTTGATATGTAAGTGCACTAGCTTTTTGACATCTGATTTCAATTTCTCTGTCCAATCTGCCATCTTCTGTGATCATACTTCCAAGGCATTTGAATTCTTTAACTTGTTTCAGAGGTGTGTTATTTATCTGTATACTTAGTGGGTCTGGCGAGCTACTAACTTGCATTACTTCGGTTTTGGCTGTGTTTATACTCATATTGTATCTGCTGCAGGTTTAACTCAGATTAGTAATATGATTTTGTAGTCTGCCCTCATCGCTGTAAAACAGGCACTGATCGCCTGCAAATAAAAGTTCATTTATTCCTTGTGGGTCAGTTGTTTCATCTGGAGTAAAGAGTTCTAAATTTTCTGAATCTGTTCTGTCGAGACTTGCTTCTTTGGAAATTCTGTCCATGTAGATATTGAATAGCAGGGGAGAGAGCACACATCCCTGTCTCACTCCTGAATTGACTGTGAACATATCTGATATACCTTCTTGTGTTCTTACTGCACTTTGGCTCGAGTGGTACAAGACTATGATCCACAAACACAATATTCTGCTGGTCACTATATTCGATAGTTTTTTCACAAATTTGTCTAAGTGTAAATAATGCATCAGTGCAACTTTTACCTTTCCGAAAACCGAATTGTGCTTTGCTTAACTGTTGTTCAACTATTGGTCTAGCTCTTTGTTCCAAAAGTTTTGCATACATTTTCCCTATATGGCTCAGGAGTGATATACCTCTGTATGTTTCGCACTCTCTCATATTGCCTTTCTTTTTCCATATTGGTACTATTATTGCCTGTTGCCAATAAATACAGAATTACATAATTCAGATGGTATATATATCCAGTGTCATATATTGTGTTCACCAGTCTGGTGACTTGGTCTATTCCACGCGTTGATAATACAGGCTTGATCAAAGAATCAAAGGATAGCAAATTGATAACGGAAGAATCCTATCTGTATAAATACCCAAGGTATTGTCATTCTCGTCAGATATGTGTATTCGAAGAATCAGATATAAGCGATTTTAAATGTATATTTCCGTTATCGATAAGTTGTGACTCTTACGCTGTTAGAATTTTCCATTGATTTATTTCATGGTAACTAATCTTCTCAGTACCGAGAGAATCGGACAGAATTTCATTTTGTCTGATTCATGTTGTTCCAATGAGAACCATTATTTCTCACCTTTCCGTATGAGTACTTTACTGTAAATTTGTTATTCTGCCTACACAAGAAGGAATCTTATGTTATGCACATTTTTAATTATGTTGCTATGCATCATGAAAAAAAAAAAATATATATTCCAGAAATACATTTGACGCACTTTCATTCTGTCTTGTCTGATGTTTGTCACTTCCATGTGAATTGTTAATTTCTCAATTTGTTGTTGATAATTAAATTAATACAGTTTTTTTTTCACTCTTACTACACATGTAGGAATATTTTTCTATGCATAATTTTATGCTTCAATGCACGAGTCTTATGATGTCATAACAAATGTGTGTTGTGCTATTTTTATTATTATGAGCGCGTTCATAAGCATATTGTCTATTGCTGTAGTAGACTACTCTTAAAATATAACCCACCCGGATGTCTGTGTATTGTGCTTTATAAGTAGTGGTCTGCATACATATTGCTGAGTGTTGTAATATGCTTCACGTGTAATATGTTACCCCAGGGCGAATGTTATATGATATTATCATGGTTGTATTTGATGCGTACGTGTTGTGGTATATACCTTACCCAAACTAGAAGAAGGGTATGTGGTGTTCGTAGGCAGTGCACTTGAGTGATTAAAGTGTGTTCATCTTAACTCACATGAGGCTTGACGCAGAGACTTATCACCGACAGATAAGTCTGAGGATCATACACTCTTGTACTAACACCCCCATTTAATCTGCTGAACCATATTTAAAATGACGGAGCGGTTGCCAAGAAACTGGGTATATAAATAAGTGACATGGGTCGTAGGACACTCCATTTCTCATGACAGGACAGTTAAGGCGAAAGAAGGCAGCAAATGTAACTACAGGGGCTGTTCGACTACTGGAAAAGTCCTTCAGACTCTACAGAGTGAGAGAAAGATAGCGAGAAAGAGGAGAGTGAAAGCAGTAAAGCTTGAAGAGAGACACGGCCAGACATCCCATTGTGTGGCAGTTTATATAACATGTAGGATTGAGTATGTGTACACCTTAGAACTACACATTGTTGATACTCTACTCAAGCTCTCAGTCGGAGTGCCAGGTATAGATCCCGTTCAGTGACAACGAGGAGAGACCAGACGGTGCCAAGATTGGCATCTGCACATAAAACTAGCTCAGCTGATTCTATTGGATTCCAGGTGGATTTCGCCTGTAACCCGATCACAGATTCAGGCATATTACAAGTCACATGAGAAGTTATGTTCAAGTTTTACTTTAATACATACTATATGTGAATTTCGTAAATGTCGTATCACAGTGCTTATCATCATTCCACCCAACATCATGTTGTTTTCATGTTTTGTTATCTGATAAAGAATACATTTGGTAGTAGTTTGTTTGAACTCACAGTTCACACACAGGCTTCCGGTTTCAAGATGGCGACGGACGGTCGTGTTGTTTTGTGTTCGTTAACTTTTTCGCGTAAGGGATGGATTTATTCATTTCTTGCGTGTAATTGGTGTGCCAGGATGTAAAACCAGGAGTTTCTACTCAAGATCTGCGCGGGTGCTACGGAGTTCGTGCATCGAGCGAAGCCATCCTTGAGTGAATTTTCAGCAGCGTGTGTGGTTCTCAATCAAAAGTCAGTGTTTACGTTTTTTCAACATGGCGGAACAACGTGTGTTTTCCGAACGATCAGCAGTCAACATACCGAAGCGGCGTGGTAGCCGCGCAGGGAAAAAGAAGCCAGGTAAGCGCGGTGGCTTGAGACGTTTTAGACTCAAGTGTCACCGTCTAGGACTCAGGAACATCCGTATTCTATATTGGAACTGTGCCAGTGTAAAACAACGGGGCTCTATTTTAGAAACCCTAGTTTACAGGAACGACATTGTAGCACTCCAGGAGACGAGACTGGGCGATCAGCTACTCCGAATTGCCGGCTTCAAATGTTTCTATAACAGACGACATCTGGGAACGGCGATTCTCGTTCGCGACAGCATGGTGGCGTCAGAGCTAGACATGTCCAGTTGGAACAGTGACGATATACAAATACAGGCGTTGAGAGTTCATTCCAGTACACCATTCGTGTTGGTTAATGTTTATGCCCGCAATGCGAGTGTGGACGCCCAGAAGTGGCAGTGCTTAAGTGGCATATTAGGCCACGAGAGAAATGTTATTTTCTGTGGTGACTTCAACGCTAAAGGCAGATCATGGGGAAACACTTCCTCCAATACACAAGGGGAGGAGCTCGAGACTGCACTGGAAACCATCGACCTGGTTTGTATCAACAGTGGCTGTGTCACCAGGACAGCAAGCCGTCCAGGCGATGAGGACAGTGCTATTGATCTGGCGCTAGTTTCACCTTCACTCACTACAGTGTGTAGATGGGGTGTCCTAGGACACCATGGCAGCGACCACCACCCATGCAGCATATTGGTGGAGAAAGGCAGAACCAGGCAGCACAAGCTAAAGGTAAAGACGTTCCAGTATGACAGTACAGGGCAAGATGTGGTGAGTAAAATAAGACGTGACAAGCGCAGAACGTTTCAGGGCAGGAAGAAAAGGAAAACAAGCTGGGAGCAGCCACCGTGGTGGAGTTTCGAGGTGGAGAAGGCTTGGGTGGATAAGCGTAGTGCTGTAAGGAGATGGCAAAATGCCAAGAAGAACAGAGCTGGTCATCCTAGTCCCTGCTTGCACTTAGAAAGAGAGATGCACACAAAAGTAAGCTATTTCAAAAAACTGGTCACGGTGGTTAAAAGCGAAAAATGGGCAGAGGTGTGTCAAAGAGTAAGCACAGACAAGTCACTGAAATTGTTCTGGCGACTACATAAAAGCATGAGTGGTGTAGTCAAGAATAAGAGCATTTCTGACTTCCAAGGTGCTGACCTCATCTGGCAGAGGACTGACGAGGACAAGGGCAAAGCCCTCTTTGAACGCTACCTTGAGCAGAGCAACCAGACAGACATGGGAGGCCGGAATCTGGCCAAGGAGGTCACCTCAGACAGATGCAAGGCCCAGAACACTTCGGATGAAGACACAGTGACAGTGCAAGAAATCAAGGCTGTGCTTCGACGATCAAAAAACAGTGCTCCAGGTCCTGATGGCATAAGATACGACGACATAAATAGGTGTACCGACAATGAGCTAGAGAAACTAGCAGACATGTACAACAACAGTATAGGGAGTGCTAGCATCAAGGAGGAATGGTTACACAGCTATCTGATTCCCTTGCCGAAGCCTGACAAAGACCACAAGAAAATTCAGGGATATCGAATTATAACCATGCAGAATACAATAGGCAAGCTGCTGGAGAAGGTAATTGCCAGGAAAATATCAAGCCAACTAGAGAGGCAAGGTGTTTTCCCACCTACCCTGGGTGGGTACCGTCCAAAAAGAGAAACCTGGACCAATGCAGCAGTCTTTGCCCATGATGTCTATGAAGGTTTCCACTCAGGCACTGAAACCGTTGCTGCAGCGATTGATCTTGAGGACGCATACAACAGAGTACCACTGGATTTTTTAATGTTTCAGCTTCTTGAACTAAACGTAAGTCCATTCCTCCTTAGTTGGATCGCTGCAGCTCTCTTCCAACGGAAAGTAGTTTTTAGATGTGGCAGTTGGACTTCGGAACCAACAACAATATATCCTGGCCTACCACAGGGATCACCATTATCTCCGGTACTGTTCAACGCCTACACAGTGAGAATCACCAGTGAGCAGATCACTGGACCTGGCAGGACATTGTCATATGCCGATGATGTTTTAGTGTATCGTCAGGGTAAGGATAGAGAGGAGGGTGCTGTGGAGCTACAAACCGAACTCAATCGCATAAGTACTTGGTGTGATGAAGCTGGGGCAATGGTCAACCCAACAAAGGCAACAGTGACTTGGTTCTCGTTGAATAATCATATTGTCAACAATCCAACACCAACTGTAATGCTGTGTTCAGAGACGGTGGAAAGAACGCAGGCAATGAATTACCTGGGGATACGGTTTGATCGAAGCCTTGCTTATAATGTGCACATAGACCAGGTGATAACAAAGGCCAAGCGGGGTTTGGCAGCGATGCGGGTGATGGCGGCAGCAAACTGTGAGCAGCGCCATCTATGTCTTCTGTACGAGGGGCTGGTCATGTCTGTTTTGGAGTATGCAATGGCAATCCTGACTGTCAGCCATAAGCAGATAGAAAGGATGGAAAGGATACAGAATGAAGCTATGCGCATTATTCTTGGATGTACAAGAGATACAGCATGCAGGGCGATGCGCTACCTTCTTGATTTTCCAACCATTGAAGAGAGAATGCAAGTTTGCAGGGCACGCGCCTACCTCAGAATTAACGCAAACACACAGCATCCACTGCATAGTGAAATTAGGAAGGTGAAGGGCAGCAGGTTAAAAAGAGGACGGTCGTGGATGGGTCAAGCCGAGGACATTCTTCAACAGGTGTGTTCACTTGAGGACTTAGAACCTGGCGAGGAGTGGGTGCAAGTGCCAACAGACTTCTGCACATCCTTTTCAGTTTGCATCCAACTAGATAGAAAATGCAGCCAAGAAAATCCGGCTGCTGTTGAGGCTGAAGTACAAGCGTTGATTTTCGAGAATTCGCTAGACAGTGACGCGGTCATCTACACAGATGGGTCGGTCATCCGACATGTGAGAAGCTCATGGGCCTTTACAGCTCGGGCCGGAGGGAGAATTGTGAAGGAGGACTCTCGTGCTTTCACTGAAACCACAAGTAGCCTGACCATGGAAGTCATGGCAGTAAGTAAAGCAATAACATGGCTCGAGACACAGACATTCACTAGGGCTTGTTTCCTTAGCGACTCAATGAACATGATCAAGAGGATAGAGGAGGGGTCGATCCGAAGAGAATGGTTGCTGCCTCTGAAGCGGTCTCGGCTGGCAAAGATTAGTTTCATCTTCGTGCCAGGGCATGCGGGAGTACAAGGAAATGAGCGGGCTGACAAGCTAGCAGGTGAGGCTACTGTTGAGGGCGGACGCGCCATGGACCAGGCTGACATTCTGAATGCTCTACGAGAAGTGAGACTTTTGCAAGAACCAAGTGATGACTGTGAATCTACAACAATGGCCAGACTGCGAGAGCAGCAAATTAAAAGAGGGGTGGCCAAACAAGAACACTACGCAGGAAGCCAAAGAAGATTGATAAACCAACACAGAACTGGCGTCGTTAGCCGCTACACGCTGCGGGATTTGCTGAGGAGGGGATCCGAGCACTTATGGACTGAATGGTCCGATGTGCAACGAGGATGATCTGTCGACTAACTAACTAACTAACTAACTAACTAACTAACTCACAGTTCAATCTGTATTTAATTTCAAAGCGTGCATACGTGTGTGTGTGTGTGTGTGTGTGTGTGTGTGTGTGTGTGTGTGTGTGTGTGTGTGTGTGTACCTTGGTGGGGGACTTATTACGTAACCAAGAAAGGAATATTGTCAGGGGAAAAACTCGCTCTGTCTAGTAGTCCAGAAAGAGAAGTAAATATAGGCATCTAACATTCTCATTCCCACTCCTTGTTGATACCCGGACTAGCTACTTATACTTATTAACGAGCCATTTACAGCTGTTATCTTGAATATCCAGGGTCTTAGTCTTTGAGCAGCCTATAAAAGACACGTGTCCCGAGTTTATATCTGGGATCTGGAGTGTAAAGGATCGTAACCGTCACTCAGAAAGAAACAACAGTGTGAGAAACAGTGATTTCTGTTATAGTGGACTGCAATCTAATTAGTCAACTGACCTCGACACGTCAGGAATATAAATATAAGTCATCTATGACAGACATTTCGAAATCTTCTGTTGACGAGGATGTAATCAATCTGATTTCTGATAATATTGCCAGGACTTCTCCGTGTCCATAATCTCATTGGATGTTGTTGATACCAGGTGTTTCCTATAATCATATCATGCTCTTTTGCCCACTGTACAAGTTTGCAACCTCTTTCATTCTATTCTCCTAGTCCAGAGGTGGGATAACTACGGCCCGCGAGTCGCATGATATTATGCGGCCCTCGAGAACATTTAGAAAAAAAAAAAGTTGTTACTTCGTTTTTAAGTTATTTTGTTGAATTTTACAGAATTTCATGTACCATTATGATTGTTTAAAAATTTTTGATAACATTTCTTTCTAATTTGTTATTTCTTGTAAACAGTCCTTGACCTTCGTAATGTATTGCTAAAATGCTAATTCATCGATTTTAATCGAGAGAAATATTTATCGACATGCAAAAATTTTATAAGAATGATTTTATGAAAAACATATTTCTCCGGTGAATAAAATGATATACTTTGCAGGAAAATATTAAATTTAAAAGCTTTTGCTGTTATAAATTGCTTGAAGATTAACAAATCTAAGAATTAGTCTTTATTGTTGGACTGCATTTTGCATGCTGTCATGCGAATTTCAACAAGTAAACTGGCTCCAGATTTCAAGAATATTGTCAAAAATTGCAAGCAGTTACATACATCTCATTAGAAATCAACAATTGTAGTGACAATGTAGTCAGTTTATGTATAAATTAAAGCCATTGATAGATAATTAATAAAAAAAAAAATATTATAATAAAAAATTGTAAAATCTTGTTAAATTAGTACAGCTTTTGTCCATATTGTAAAACATAATGTATAAATGTATAAGTAAAATAAAATTGCCATAATTAGTTATTTATACTGTTTAAGAACCTATAAATAATTCATAATTACTTATTGTGATAGGTTGCTGTAAACAAAGTGTACATAATATATACGCGGTCCCCAAATAGCTTTACATTTGTCAATGTGGCCCTATGCACAACAAGTTTGCTCACCCCTGCCCTAGTCCATCCTTGCCTACTTTAGATCTGCCTTGTTGATTTCCAACTTAAGCATCCAAGTCACCCATTATGATACTTAATTCTGAATACTTGCACTTTTTAAAGGCATTCTGTAAATCATTATAAACTTAATCGATGATGTCATCCCAGCTGTCTTTTGTTGGTGCACAAGCTTGAATAATGTTGAGATCAAAAGGTCTGCCCCCTAACTTTACCAGTAATATTCTGTCTGACACAGTCCAACATCCTTTATAGATTTTGATATCTTCAGATCCATTATAAATACTACCCTCGCTGTTTTTTTCTCCCCACCAGAATGATTATTGTATATTCCTCTTATGTTACAATGCCAACTCCTGTCCATCTGGTCTCATCTTCTTCTTCTTCTTCTTCTTCTTCAGCGTTCCGAGCCATTGAGGTTCTTTGCTGCAAATACAATCTGTCTCCATTCGTCTCTCTGGTGGACCTTCTCTTGCCAGTCGTTGATTCCAAGTGCTTGTAGGTCTGTACATGTATTATCTCTCCACCGCCTTCTTGGTCTACCTCGGGGTCTACGGTCATTTATTTCCTGAGTGTAAGCGAGTTTTGTTTCCCTATTATCTTCCATTCTTTCTATATGCCCCAGCCATTGTAGTCTATTAGCCTTCATGATACCAGTGATTAGCGGGGACTTAAACAAATCATAAATGTCTTTGTTACTTCTTCTTTTCCACTCTCCACTTTGTGTATCCCTAATGGGTCCAAAGATGCGTCTTAAAATTTTGTTATCAAAGGTTTGTAACAAGGCTCATATCTGGTCTCATATATACTTAAAATGTTAATATTTAATTTTCTCATTTATTTCTCTATAATGGCCAGTTTGCCATCCCCACTCATAGATTTAATGTTCCATGTTCCCATTTTAAAAGTTGTTACTATTTTGTACTCAGTCGCTTGCTGACGGTCTGGAGTCACTTGGTGCATACAACTACCCCTACAGGGCGAACATTTGGAGCAACCATTTATGCCTGTTCTCGCACTTTCTATCAAACTACAAAACATGAATTTCTTGGCATCTGTAAAGAAAGTAGTTTGCCATTGCTTTCCTACTTAGCAGTAACCATACTCGTCGATGAATATAGCCATTGTCTCCAAAAAAAAAAAAAAAAGATCCTCTGCCTACCGTAGTGAAGTTGTGACCATAACCTATAACCATCTGTCGGCTGCTCTTCAACTTCATCCACCACAATGTAATATATACGGGTAAATGGGAACATTCTTAAACAAAACCTACATTGAAATGACAGTAATGACAGTTATGTTTTTTTTTGACAGTTGAGAATATCATAGGCAGAAAAGAAAACAAACATTGGGGTATTGAGAATTGCAAGTATTACAAAATCTGTCATCTAAACATAAGAAAAATGATAATGTATTTTTTCCTGAGAACGAACAGGATCGCAACCTTTACTAGATGCGGTTATTTACACAGTGAACAACTAGGGATAGAATAAAATTATAATTAGACATAGATTATGGTCGGCCTATGAAGAAAGAAATAGCACAATGTAATATACGAATGCCGGCTCCGTGACTAAAAGCTTACGGACACTAATCGTAAGCCTGCTTACCCGCGTTCGAAACACAGCTGCGACCGATTTGGCAGCAGACCGCGTTGTGCTGGGTTTTAACGTGTTGGTATGGGAGCCGGTAATTTAGAAAGCGCTGGCAAACTACTGAACGTAAACTTGCCAAGATGAGATGGGAGGGATCGGGACAATTATAGCTGACAACCACACAATAATTTATTCTAGAGGGGATACACATGAAAAGGGTATAGGAATAATACTTGACGAAACAACAGCCAAGTCACTTAATGGATACTGGTGTATTTCAGATAGAGTTGTTATGATCAAAATCAAAGGCAAACCAATAGAATAAATATTTGTGATATACTTTATTTTCACAAACGTAACATGCTGTAATTTCCCATCGACAATTAAAGCCTGAACACTGCAACAGGATTGTTGTTCCACACTTGTACGATCCAAGATTTAATATACCCATAGGCAATGAAAAACGTGAACCGGAAAAGGCACCGTATAAATAGCAGTGAACAACCGGAACACAGTCGGTTTTTCACAAACCCACACACACACGAGGCAGGAAGATGAGATGCAGATGCTGGAGTGAGTGCACCCTCCCAAACAAATAGTAAAATAAAACATAGTTTGATTACTAAGAGGAGGAAAGCCTCAGCCAACAAAGACATCGCAAACAGACTATAAAACCAGTCGCTGAAGTATGTGGAAGTCATTCTGATAAATAAGGTAAACACCATATTTAATTTATTTTAAATTTTAGCTTAGTTGTGAGTCCTTTTCTCAGAAGGAGAGTTGGTAAGTCTACTTGTTGAACACGTGTGGTGAGTTCTTAAGAAGTTAATTTAACTGTTATAGTTTATAGATAAACTATGCATTAAGGATAACCATAGTGAGTTTTATTTTCTCCCAAAGTAAACAACTGATGTAATGTATAAGCATTAGTCCAAGTTGTACACTTATTTCTTAAGCAACCAAATCTACAATGATTTAGAATGGTGAGTTCTTAAGAAACTAATCTAGTAGAAACTAAATAATAGTATACTCTGTTATCATAGCAATAAGATAAACTGTACATTAGGAGAAAACTACAGCGTTTTATTTTCTCCCAGCTAAACAACTTAGTTAATGTATAAACATTAGACACAGGTTGTAAACATATTTCTTAAGTAGTCAACTCATTCAGTAATGATTTAGAGTGGTGAGTAATTTAGGATTTAAAACTAGTTTACATGTGCCAACACTGATAGAAAAATTAGTGTAATGTGTAATTAATCAGAAGAGTTAATTTTGACATGAGTACATGGGCAAACAAATAGTTTTCTGGTATTTCATGAACCTATGAGAACCAAATAGATTCTATAGGTATCATAACTTTGTGTGTTGAGTTAAAGCACCCATGCGGTGAGTCAAATATAAGTTTTCAATGTTGTAAACATATGGAATTAATGTTTGTGCCACACAATAATACTTAGTCAACCGGTATGATAGAATGGTTAAGATTCATAATGCCTGAATGTAGACTGAGGTGATCACATAAATCTCTGTCATGTGTGATTCATTATTGTAAACAGATGTGAATGTATCATTTGTAAACCACCTCAGTATGAATGATTAATTATCAATCAGGAAATATTATAATTTCTGATGAGGGATGAGAGTAATTGTGATATCATTGTTATTGAACCTGTGAATTTATCAGAGATAAAGCCTCTACATATGCATGATTGTCATCCATACAGATATGATATTGTCTGATGAATGGGTGAGATCTCCTTGTGATGTCAATGGTGTTAACATTTAAAGTTATCATTGGGAAATCACATAAGTCTAGCTACTTATCTTACATGCTAGTATGAATGATGATAGATGAGAGAATTGATCATCCATGCATACATGAATGATATCTGGTAGATGAGAGAAATGATCATCCATACATATGAATGATGTCTGAGAGGAGTGAATTGACCCCACATGCACAGATGGATATGTTGACTGATGCATGAGGAGTTTGAGTGAGTGAGTGAAGTTACAGGCTGAGAGATAGAGTATAGGCCAACAGTCAATTTCAGGATATCCGGCAACTTGACGTGAAATGCCATGACTATCACCAGAGAACTGGTTTGGCGTAACCCATAAACTAAATAATAATTTAGTACACTCCGGAGCATAACAACACTTTGTATAAAATATGATTCATATTACTATCATCTAGTTTTGTGCGCTAAGCACGACACAACCAATATCATACATTACGCAGACTACCAGCATCTGTGTGTGTATTTAAGCAAAATCCCTCTTTGTAGTTCATGTCACTCCTGTTAACACATATGGTCTAGTGTAACGATAATAATGTATTACAAGGATGATGATAATGATTATAATGAGCATGATGATGATGTAATGATTATAATGAGCATGATGATGATGGTAATGATAATAATGTAATCATGATGATGATGTAAAGATTATAATGAGCATGATGATGAGGGTAATGATAATAATGTAATCGTGATGATGATGCAAATGATTATAATAAGCATGGTGATGCGGATAGCTGAAGTACAATCTTAGTATAGAGACGGTGAAGAGGGGGGAATATACTCTCCGCAAAACTTTGGATTAAAAAGAGAAGTCACCTGAATACTATACAAGAATCAAACACTCATTACAATGGGGATTGAATTTTAAAAGCCCTTAATGTATGAGACCCTTTTCCCTGAATATAAAAAAAAGATATAGAGAACAAAACTAGGTACAGATGAGAATGGTCAACATAATTGTCAAATTCCAAATCAATCAAGGTATTACTTAAACTATAGACCCGAAGGACAGGCATAAGTGAAGATGAAACTGCACATCTGCTAGTTAAACCTTGAACACCTGATAGTGGAAGATTGGAGTGAGAGCAAACAACTATGTTAGTGATAACTAATTGAGAACACCAAGACTATCTTTCTTTTATGTTTATTTTCTCTAAGCACAAGATTCATTTTATTGTTTTCACTTGTTGTGTTCTTAGGCTTTTACATTTCATTTCTAATGTCATATTTATGATATCATTAGAATTATGTGATGCTAAAATTTCAGGTAGTTGTCATTATCCAGACCTGACTTTGTGAATGCAGCAGTAGTTGTAGCAGCTTGACTGAATGCAGTAGCCACTTACCTGAGTAAGGCAGCTAAGATAGTGAGGCAAAATACTATTCCACAGCAACTTCCTGCTCCTGCCAATTTTCACCACCCTTCCAGGACAGGTATTAAACATCCTTTTTCCTAGGTATAGGTGGAAGAAACACAGTGAGCCAATAGATTAAATAGAACCGGGGAAAAAAATAAAAGAACTCTCCAGAATATTCTACACTGCTACCGAGATCCAAGAACTAGATGGGAAACCAACCAGGGTGTATCCAGTTTCTTTCCACAGATTAGAATTAGGCCAGCAGAAGAGGCCCAATAATCATAAGTAAAACCGGTTGCAACACTCAGGACAATGTATGATACAGTGGCACAGCCAGGAGATAGCTAATTAGTTAGAGACGAATATGCCCATAATCTTGCAATTGTACTGTATTGATTGTTGTATGCTATTATATGTATAAGCTACCACTCCATGTATATGCATATTAAATGATGAAAATTACGGGTTATTTTCTCTTTTGAGAGTTCTCTTGTCATAGTAAAATTGTTGTATGCAATTACCCTAGATTAATTATTTAGTTGGTAGAGGAGAGGCAAGGAACCATCCCTAAGGACATTTGGGATCATCATCATCAAGTGCCGTGCCGGCTGGCGTAGGCGTTCATGGCTCTCCATAGATCTCGGTCTTTGGTTTTCTGGATCAACTCTGCTGCTGATATTCCTCCATGCCACCGTCACAATCCATCCAGCATCACTTCTCTTGGTCTACCTCTGCCTCTCTTCCCCTCGATCTTTCCAGTTGTTACGATGTTCGCCAATGCCTCTCTTCTCATCACATGACCGAGGAAAGCTGTTTGTCTCTGTCTTATTGTTGTATATAATGTTCTAGTTTCATTAGCCTGTTTCAGGCAGTCGTCGTTAGTTACTCTGGCAGTCCAAGGAATTCGCAACATTCGTCTCAGGAACCACATCTCTGTTGCTTCTAATTTCTTCTTAATTTGTTCATTTACATTCCAAGATTCACTACCATACAGCAAAACTGGTTCTACATAGCATTTCAGCAATCTCTTTCTTACATTCAGTGATAGTGACTTATTGCATAAGATACTCTTCATTTTCTGAAATGCTGCTTTTGCCTCCTCTATTCTGTTCCTAATCTCTGTTGTACATCTTCCATCTGATGTTATAAATGCCCCCCCCCCCCTTTTTTTTTTAGCATATCCTTTACAGGACTTAGCTGTCAACACCAGCATCTTTCAGCTGTATGTTGATCTCTTGGCAAGATTACGCTCAGTAGTTTGCCATTGCTTTCTGAGCGGCCGGCTCAGTATCCCGCAAGTCACGAGCGGGGGTCGAACCGCCTCAGTTCTTGCTCCGCTACGAGACTCTGCGTGATAAACGGGATTATAGAGAGAAAGTGTTGTAACCCCACAGCCAGAGAGACCGGCATAAATGCCCCTAGGTATCTAAAATTATCAACTTGGTTAAGGATTTTCCCTTCTATTTCTATATCACATTTTGGTGTCACCATTTTCTTTGATATTACCATTGTTACTGTTTTCTTGATATTCAAGGAGAGTCCTTTCCTTGCACTCTCTGTTACTACAACGTCTAATAATTGTTGTAGGTCTGTTGAATTATCCGCCACCAATACTGTGTCATCTGCATAGCGTGTATTATTTATATTATAACCTCCAACTAGTATTCCTGGCATCTCTTTGATCTCTCTCATTAATACTTCGCTATACAGGGAGAAAAGATCTGGTGACAAGACACACCCTTGTCGTACTCCTAGCTTTATCTGTTCGTAACTACCCTCTTTATTTCCCATTTTAATTGCTGCTACTTGGTTCCAGTAAATATTCTTTATTATTCTTAAATCTTTTCCATCAGTGTTGATATCTTCCAACATTTTAATCAGTTCATCATGTTTTACTTTATCAAATGCCTTAGTATAATCTATGAAGCACAAATATATGTCTCTCTGTTTCTCTATTGACCTTTATATTAGTGTCCGCAATGTATAAATTGCATTGTTTGTGCCCTTTCCATCCACAAATCCATACTGTTCTTCACTAATTTCCATTTTTATTTTCTTTTTGGTTCTTCTCATTATGATTCTGAGTAGAAGCTTAGTGATATGGTTTATAAGGTTAATTGTACGAAAATCTTCACAATCAATTGCTCCTGGTCTTTTTGGTATAGCTATAAATACATATTTCAGCATATCACTGGGTAAATATCCACTGCTGTAAATATCATTCAACATTTTGGTTAATATATCTACTCCAAATTCTCCCAATACTTCTAATTCTTCTATTGTGATTTCATCTGGCCCAGCTGTTTTTCCTTTCTTCATACGTTTCATAGCGTCAGCGATCTTCTTCTTTCAGAATAGGTGGACCTTCTAAGTTACTATCTTCTGTTAATTCTGCTCTTTCTCCTTCATATAATTCTCTTATATACTCATTCCACCTCTTCATTATAGCATCTTCCTCTAATATTATCTTTCCTGTTTTTGATTTCAAACACCCTGTATTTATTCTTATTTTTTTTCCCTGTAAGCTCACTGATTTGTCTGTGCATATTTTTTGTATCTTTAATGGAATTTAATTCTATTTTTTTTTTTGCATTGCTCGTCCCCTTTGTATCCTGAATTATTTTGAGAAAATTTTTGAATTATATTAAGAAAATGTATTGCGCATGCCCAGATCGCTTCCAAACATTCACGCCACCTACCTGGGAAACAAGCAATGTTATTTTAGATAGACCTTTAAGTACCGTCAGGATTCGTGATCAGATTGTAAAAATATAGCCATTTGAAGTGAGTGGTACTTAAAAGTACCGTCAGTAAAGAAAAGGTTAACCAACTTTCTTTAGCCTTCCCACACTTATCTTTTATATCTTTATTTATCTTAGCGTATTCTTGTTTGTCATTTTTATACTGTTTTCTTTTGTCCATCAGGTTTAAGATATCTTCATTCATCCATTTTTTCTTAGCTATTTTTCCTCTCTCCGGTAATACTTCTTTGCTAGTTTGATGAATGGAGTCCCTTAACATTTCCCATTGTTCATCTATACTCTGTATTTTAGTTCTGTTCGTAACTAGGATACTCAGTAAAAATTTCATTTTTTTCTTGAGGTATTCCTTGGTTCTCCAAAACTCTATTTAATGGTCTCAAATCATTGAGCCAGTAAAAGCTAAATTAATTTTAACGGACAGGATCACATTAAGAAAGAGGAACTCTAGATCCTTGGTCTCTTTGGGGTTGAGCCATCAATTATTTATCCGACAAGTGGGGAATTTAAATCCGGGGATTTATTTAATCAAGAAGTAGGATATAGCATGTTGGAATAGTATCATTCACCTAGTCAGAAGTTATCATATCATTAGATATTGATAAAGTTAGGTAGATAACTCTAATCAGACATACGTGCTTTGCTTAAAGTCTATTCTCCAGATATACAGGCGTATCCACCTTCAGGGAAGACAAGAAAAAGGTAAGAATTGCAGACACCGCCAGACTGAGAAATCTTTTCATGGAGACTGGTAAGCAGTGCGACCTAACAGGTAAGGAGTTAGCTCAGTATGTTAGTGATGAATTTGAGAAACATGAACGTCTACAAGCTGAGAAAGAAAAGGAAGAAAAGCGACTACAAGCTGAGAAGGAAATGGAGGAAAGGAGACTACAAGTCGACTTAGAAAATAAGGAGAAGGATAGACAGGCAAACAGAGAACAAGAAGAAAGAAGACATGAACTAGAAATGAGGAAGTTGGACAATGAAACTGAGTTACGACGACTGGAAATCATGAACCAACATAATCCCTCAACAGATCAAAGTAGATCTTCAGCTGATCCACAGAGTGAAACAGCTTCAGTTCACGTCAACGTCATGTCTTTTCCGCTGGATCCTGTCAATGAACAAACAAACTTCATCGAAAATTATTTAACAAGATTCGAGAGGATGTGTGTGATGTGCGGATTGGAGGAGACCAAATGGGCAGTTAAATTGTCACAAGGACTTCGCGGAATTTCTTACGAAGTATTTTCTAGAATACAACCGGAGGAGTTGGGCAATTATAATATCCTTAAACAATCCTTATTAGCCAGATTCGAGATAGACAGAGAGAACTACAAGAAACAGTTCAGGACTGCTGGGAAAGAAGCCGGAGAGAACGTTTCTCAATACGTGGAACGACTGAAATCCTACCTAAACAAATGGCTTACCATGTCTAGATATGAGGAAACCTACCAGGATCTAAAAGAAATGTTTCTAATAGATCAACTTAAACAGAAAATGTCTCAGGACATGAGAGAATTTTTAATGCAAAATGGAGATATTGGAATCTATCATTACTTTGGCAGAGAGATATGAAAAGTCGCAGAAAGAGGCCGGAGGTAATCAGCGAACTACCAATAATCTTCTTCGCGAATTCTCTCAGAAGACCAAAGATAAAGGAGAACCGAAATCCAGCAAACCAAATAGATTGAATGGATCAAATAAGACCACTACAAATCAGAACCAGCAGGTCAAGTGGGAGAAGAAGCTCTACTGCAGCCATTGTAAAACTAATACTCATAACACAAAGGATTGCAGAAAGAAGCCTCAACCTCTTACCACAGCCTGTGCGGTAAAACCTAAAGCAGTGAGAAGGAACCGTATTGCTCGTTCTAATATGTACATGCAACGGAACACCAACTCAAAACTGCCAGTCATAGAATCTGTCAATCTGAATGGATGGACAGTGGAATGTCTCTATGATACAGGTTTATTTTTCGACGCAATTGTACAAGCCTCATTGGTAAACCCAGAGCAAGTTACAGATTAAACCGTCGAAATACAGGGATTTCTGAAAAGTTCCGTACCTATGACACTTCCTGTTGCCAAGGTCAGCATAACATCACGCTATGTTACGGGAGAAATCAGAGCAGCGGTCATGGAAGACCCAATATACCCTGTCATGCTCGGATGTCACTACGTCTTTTTAGGAGAACCAGTACAGCCAATGATAGCATTAGCGGGACTACGCGCCAACAGGCCAAGGAAACTCCAACGACTATAAAATGTTTTGCGTATCCTTTTACAGGACTTAGCTGTCAACAGCAGCATCTTTCAGCTGTCTGTTGATCTCTTGGCAAGATTACGCTCAGTAGTTTGCCATTGCTTTCTGAGCGGCCGGCTCAGTATCCGCAAGTCACGAGCGGGGGTCGAACCACCTCAGTTCTCGCTCCGCTGCGAGACTCTGCGTGATAAACGGGATTACAGAGAGAAAGCGTTGTAACCCCACAGCCAGAGAGACCGGCCCAACGACTATGACACCAGCAAATCTTCAACCCGAAGATTTAAGACAAGCCCAAGAAACAGATAGTTCACTTGGGACGTGCTTCCGTAAGTTGCCAAAATCACATATAACTCCTATGAAGGGTGATTTCTACATGAAGAATGAAATTCTTCACAGAAAGGCAGGAAAGTTAGGACACGAGTATTCTCAACTGGTAGTTCCAACTACTTACAGAACACAAATACTTGAGATTGGATATAGTATGCCGTTTAGCGTATACATGGGAATCAACGCAACCATGCAACGAATCTCAACTCACTACTACTGGCCTGGAATGAACGAGGATATTCAACGATATGTCAAATCATGCCCAGAATGTCAGAGAGTAGCCCCGAAGCACTGGACACCACCAGCGACATTAGGGGAAATGCCCATCACTGGCGCACCATTCGAGAAAGTGGCTGTGGACATAGTCGGACCTCTCACCCAGACAAAGTAGAGGAATCGATTTATACTAACACTAGTAGACACATGATCGATGTGGGCGGAAGCTGTGCCGATGCCTTTGAGTGATTCCAAGCATGTAGCAGAAGCTCTACCTGGAATATGTACAAGATTAGGATTTCCAATCCGGATCCTGACTGACAACGGATCGATGTTCAAAGGGAAGTTGATGGAGGAAGTGTTTAGAATGTTCCAATCTAGGCAGATATGTACTTCTCCATACTACCCTGCTTCAAACGGAGCTGTGGAAAGATTTAATGGGACCCTAATAACCATCTTGAAGAAACTAGCTCAAGAAAAACCAGAGGCGTGGGATACATACATTCCGGCAGCACTTTTTGCGTACCGCGAAATACCACACAATACTACGGGAATTGCACCAGCAACTTCGGTCGTCCAATCAAGGGACCATTAGAAGATTTACTTCGTACATGGACTGATGATTCAGGTGATGAAACTGTTGTGACTGAATCCGCATATGTGGAAGTGTTAAAACAACGACTTCAACTTGGCTGGAAATTAGCTTCAACCAATCTACGACAAGCACGGCGTAGAATGGCCCAAAATTTCAATACGAAAGCGAAAGATCGAGAGTTAGCGGTGGGTGAAAAAGTACCATTACTTCTTTCCACAAGTCAAAACAAGTTGCAGATCGGTTGGAAAGGACCTTATGTTGTAAAGGAGAAAATTTCCAGAACAAACAACAAGATTGCTATAAAGGGGAAAGAGAAAATCTCTTCATCTCCCAGGAAATACTTGAAACAATGATAGTCAGAGATAAAGCGCATAAAAAGTGGGATCTCAGCACATACCGTACTCTTAGAAACAAAGTTCAATATACAATACGACGGGAAAAGAAAAATTACTTTAGGAACTTAGTAATGAATAAAACAAATAGTAAGGATATATGGAAGGCAATTAACACCCTGACAAACAAGTATAACTTTATCATCAAATCATATTATATGCGACCAATTCAGTAATTTTTTTTTTGCAAACTGACATAGACCAGTTGAAGGCTTCAATACCTAATTCTCCTTGCAACTTATCTTTACTGACATTGTTTTGCGAAAGCAGATGCTCCCGTGATATTCTTTCTGACATACCGCTAATGACAATCACTGAAGTATTCACTTACCCCAGTAACCTAAAAATCACAACTTCATCTGGGTTATATGGAATCAGCAACCGGATTCTCCGTTGTGCTGCGCCAGTCATCTGTATATCACTAACCTATGTATATAATCAGTGTCTCACCAAAGGCCACTTTCCATCATCTCTCAAAATCGCTAAAGTGTACCCTCTTCTTAAATCTGGTTCATTGGACAATAGTCTCCCGAACAATTACAGACCCATTTCCTTACTATCATCACTATCTAAACCACTAGAAAAACACATCCAAAATATTCTTGCCAAACGGCCCTAACAAACATGATAGAAAATTGGCACCAGAATATAAACAACAACAGTCTATGTGGAACTGTGTTTATTGATTTCAGTAAAGCATGTGATATGACAGACCATGTTATTTTAATTAAAAAACTTGAGACAATGAAAATTGGCCCTAATGTAGTCACTCTAATAACATCTTTCCTATCAAATAGAAAGCAAGTAGTATCACATAATAAGTCTCTGTCTCAAACCACTACCTTCAATATTGGAGTACCGCAAGGCTCTATTCTTGATCCTCTATTATTTGCCATATATATTAACGATCTACCTTTGCCTCTTTCGTCGTCCTGCGATCTATTTGCAGACGACTGTACAGTGTATTCAAACGCTGAAAACTGTATTTTGCTGGAATCGTTTTTGCAACAAGAATTAAATAATGTATTTTGGTGGAGCTATGCAAATCGTATGCAAATTAAAATTACTAAAACAAAATCAATGTTATTAACAACCAGACAACGACTTCAAACTCTAAACTCACACACATCACTCCAACTTCACATCAATAACATGCCAGTAGAAAGTGTAATTGAGCACAAAACATTAGGCCTAATCATTGATAGAAACCTAACCTTTAATTCCCACGTTCAAGCTCCCACTAAACAAACAGAGAAAAAAGTCTACCAACTCGCCAAAATCAAAAATTTCCTTGATGAAGACACAAAGAAAATTTTCTATACTTCTCATATACAGACACATTGTGACTACTGCTCTACAATCTGGGACGGTTGTTCATTTTTAAGCACTAAGCGACTTTACTCACTCCAGAAACGGGCCATGAGTCTAATTTATAGCAAACATTTGTCTGACAATCCTAGCCTGCATAAACGTCTTCAGTTACTACCACTCCGCAAACGCCTGCTTTTCAATAAGGGTAAACTAATTCACAAAATCCTACATCGGAATGCTCCAAATTACCTTTCGCCATTGTTTAAATATAATGCTAGACACAGTTAACGGTGAAATATATTACACATTCCAAAGCCTAGGATTGGCTTATACAAAACAAGCTTAACCTACTCTGCAGCTCAGCTGTGGAACAATCTTCCACTAGAAATCAAAGACATCACCAATCCCTATACATATAATCGCAAATTATTTGAACACTATCTCAATACGGATTATCTTCCCCTTTAATAATACAAATAATAATAATAACAAACCCTAGTATAACAGCCAGTCCAATTTTTGGTAGGCCAGTAGACGGGCCTGTGTGCCCAATTCTTAACCCTTTAAAAATTAAGTTCTTTCGTTCAATCGATCGATCGATCGATCGATCGATCTGTCTGTCTGTCTGTCTGTCTGTCTGTCTGTCTGTCTGTCTGTTTGGCTGAGTGGTTGGGGGTGCATGGGTGGGTGGTGGAGGATATGTGGGTGGGTGAGTCTTGGTATTTTATGGGATGGTTGGAGGATGTGTGCGTATAGTTGGGGAGTTGTGTGAAGGTGGGGGGATGTGTGGGTTGGTATGGATGGGTGGGTGTATGCATGTGTGCCTTGGCTTGTGTGTGGATGGGTGAGGATGTGTGTGGGGGCATGTGTGGTGGCTGGGAGATATGTGTGTTTGGGAGACGTGTGTGTGCGGGTGTGGAGATGGTGTATGTGGAGTGTGTGTGTGGGATGTATGGGATGTGTGGGTTGGGGGATGGGTGGATGGATGGGGAATGTATTTTCCTGTGGGTATTGTGTGGTTTGGTGGTGGATGCGTGTGCGTGTGTGGGACACGAGGATGGATAGGGGATAGGTGGGTGGGTGGGGGATTTGTCTCATACCATGGTAACATGCATTATTTATGTTTACAACATTCATGTGACAATGTTTTTGTTTTACCCATGTGAATGCATTATGCACTCATAAAAGACAGATGAGTGATTGGAAGGGCCGAATGTAAAACGGGCCTGCATGCCCAATTTGTTACCCTTCGAAAATAAAGTTCGTTCGTTCGTTCTATCTGTCTGTCTGTCTGTCCGACCGTCCGTCCGTCTGTCCGTCTGTCTGTCTGTCTGTCTGTCTGTCTGTCTGTCTGTCTGTCTGTCTGTCTGTCTGTCTGTCTGTCTGTCTGTCTGTCTGTCTGCCTGCCTGTCTGTCTATGTTCGACCCTTTCCCAATTGGAAAATTTTCATGTATCTAAAATAGATCCATTATTTTACGAAAACTTTGAAGATGCAAAGTTTTGATTACTTTGTTTATACCAGATACGACTGTGGTGCACAGAGTATATGTTCGGCCCTTTCCCTTTCCCGTTGCGGGAAAAATGCGTTCGGAAATTTTCACGTATCTAAAATAGATCCATTATTTTTACGAAAACTTTGAAGATGCCTTAAAGTATTTCACACCTTTTTTATAACACATATGCCTGTAGATAACTTCTTTAAACATTTTATAAATCTTTGAGAAAAATACAACAATTATTTAAATTACATAATACAGCAATGCTACTAAAAGTAATGTCCCTTGATATAACTTTTCTTAAGTTCAGTCCTCTTGCAATATTTTAATTAATGTTAATTTATTACTTAAATAACTATTTGTAAACTAACAATCTATGCCAGTTGGCTGCGCTGGAATGAGAAGAACACCTGTAGAAAATTTCATCTCAATCTGATGGACCGTTCGAAAAGGCATAAAGGACACACAGAGACACAAAGACACATTCTCTCTTATATATATATATATATATATATATATATATATATATATATATATATATATATATATATATATATATATATATATATATATATATATATATATATATATATTAAACTCAGCACCAGGCTCCAACAAATTTATTCCCACAGAAACCACAAAAAAACATTATAAAGCAATTGAAATGTAAGATCACGCACAAGCTTGGAAGAAATCATTATTCATTCATTCATTCATTCAGTAGCATGTCCTTTGCAGAACCTCGCTCCCATAACAACCTTCCGGAAAGCTTCTCGATCACAAGCAAGATGTCCCGCGTCTGATACACCCATCTGGAGATCATATGCCACATCCTGCACCCATCTTCTCTTTGGCCTTCCTCTTCCTCTCTTCCCAGGCACATACCCTTCCATTATTGTTCTCTGCAAACCTTCGTGACGTTTCAAGTGACCAAAATACTTCTATTTTCTTTGTTTTATCGTCTTTAATAGCCATCCCTCCTCAATATTCAACTCTTGAAGTATGGATGCATTTGTTCTTTTCTTTACCCAAGATATTCTTAGAACTAGTCTATAACATTTATATTCAAAGGCGTTTATGCGCTGTTCAGCTTGTTTAGTAAGTGTCCATGTCTCACAGGCGTATGTTGCAATGGGAAAGATGCATGCTCTTAAAAATCTAATTTTTGTAGTTCTGTCTGTCCCACTCCATAATTTATCCATCTGTTTTAGTCTTTGAAGAGCAATGGATAGTCGCCGTTTAATTTCTTTCATTGTGTCACCGTTATTGGTAATCAATGACCCAAGATATTCAAAATTTTCCACCACCTCCAATTTTCACCCATTAATGTATATTTCTTTCTCCATAGTAGTTTTATCTATATGCATTATCTTTGTTTTTGCTATGTTAAGATATAAGTTGTGATTTTCACTATTCAATTGGGTTGAGGCTATTAGGTTTTCTATGTCATTCTGTGTTGTGGATAGTAATACTGTATCATTAGCATATCGAATCTCTGGTATGTCATGACCGCCGATATTTAGGGCATCATATAGCTCCCTGTTTATATCATCTCTTACATTTCTCATTATATTTTCGGCATACAAGTTAAACAAATAGGGTGACAGCACGCAGCCCTGACGGACTCCTTGCTTGATGTCAAACCAATCTGATGCCTCGCCATCTATTCTAACTGCTGGTTGTTGGTCTAGATAGAGCATTTTTATGAGTTGTACTACATGTGATGGAAAGCCCATAGTCCTCATGATTTCCCAAAGTTTCTGATGCTGTACACAGTCAAATGCCTTTGAATAATCCACAAAACATGAGTATAGGTTTACATTAAATTCTCTGCACTTCTCTATTATTAAACGCATGTTGAATATGTGATCTCTTGTTCCTCTTCCTTGTCTAAATCCAGCTTGAACTACGTTAATCTCTTCTTCCATTTTCTTACGAAGTCTTGCCATTATGACTTTTAGTAGGATTTTACTTGCATGACTGATCAGGGCAACGGTTCTATAGTTGGTTTCAAGTTGCCCTTTTTTGGTATTGGAATGAAGATAGTTCTCTTCCAATCTTTTGGCCATATACCATATTTCCAAATCTTTGTACATGCATGATATATGTGTATGCTTTCTTCTCCTCCCGCTTTAATTAGTTCAGCTGGTATCTCATCACATCCAGGAGATTTACCATTCTTCAGGTGCTTTATAGCCCAAGCAATTTCATCTAATGAGGGTTCAGGTTCTGTCTCTGCTGTCGTTGGCTCGTGTATCTCATTCATATCCTCACTGTCACATCCTGAAACTCAAGCCAGACGACATACTCCCGTCACATCCAGTACCAATAGGACAGAAGTGTGCAGACCACTCATAACCACTGCACCTGAAATCCAAGCCAGACGGGACACTACAACAACACCAAGTCCGTTAAATACGTTGTCTTTCACACAGGAGGGTAATAATTACGAAGATATGATTCCTATTCTCCCCAGAAAGGATCCGACTCTCAGCAACAACGACGTGCCAGCACAACCTCCTGTTAGCCACCAACCAGAGGCTCTAGTTGGTAGTCATTACATACCCATGAGACATCATCAGTACCCATTTAATTGTAATCCAGAATGGTTGCACCTCACACGGTATAGCCCAGCTACACTTCGTCAAGCACTTATAATGTCGCTATACCAACAACCAACACAACCTGGTATTTACTAGCAACTTAGGACAAAGCTACACCGGATCTCGGTACAAGAAAGAGCCTCTCCTTAAACGTTTATCTGCATATTTGGTTATAACTTGATCTAGTAACGTATTAGGTTATAAGTTATTACAAACATTGACTGGTTTTGACTTTATATTAATTGATAGTACTTAGCTGTATAGCTTTTATAATAATTCTAATTGTGTTTTCACGGTGAGTGAGGGGGTCTTCACTGCTCTTCCTTACGGATCTGTGTACGTATTTTTATATATTTACAGAGATATTACTGTTTCTCTGTACTTTAGAGTGTGTTTTTGTAATAAGGGACGTAAGTTGTATTCACTTTGTGTGTGTGTGTTTTGCTTTTAAACTTGTGATTACGCATTGTTGAAATGTCTAATAAGTACGAACACTGGCTCAGGAATAATGGGCTCAGAATCGGGAATGTAAACATATGCCATCTATTAGGGAAGCTGCCCGAACTATCACTTATACTTAATCAAAATTTTCACATGTTTGGCGTTAGCGAAAGTCGATTAAATGGCAACATCTCAGATGATGACATCGCTATCAGAGGTTTTAAAACCATTAGAAGAGATCCCTATCAGAAACAAGAGACGGGTATTGCAGTTTATATTTCCAACTCGCTTAACGCCCACCGCAGGCTAGACTTTGAAACCTGTGAGATTGAGTGTGTATGGATAGAGGTTAAACTTCAAAATTGCATACCGCTAGTAGTTGGCTATCTTTATCGAAACCCCAGTGCAGGAAATATCTGGTATGAAAAATTCACCACTATGATGGATGTAGTCTTTAGTAATGCTAGGGAAATAATATTGCTAGGTGACTTCAACATAGACGCTAACAAATCAAACAAAACATGGGAAAACATAATAGAGTCATATAATTTCCAACAGTTAGTCAAACAAGCCACTAGAATCACTAAATCATCTGCAACACTTATAGATCATATTTATACTACGTGTGCTGATAACATCACAGAATGTAGTGTACCTATCAATGCAATGAGCGATCACTATCCAGTATGTTGCACGTGGTCGAAAAGGGGCACCAAAACTCCCAAACAAAAACATATAAGCATAAAATATAGAAATTACACAAATTTCAATCGAGACGTCTTCTTACAAGATTTGGTCAACTCATCTCTAGATTATGTTTACCAGCTTCCTGACCCAGACGATGCTCTGGACCACTGGCTAAAGACCTTTCTAAGTATATTTGATAAACATGTTCCATTTAAGGAAGTTCGTGTTAAACATCACACAAAACCCCCGTGGATCACACAGGAGGTAGTTGAACTTATGAGAGATCGCGACAGGGCTCACAAAAATAGAGATCTAACTATGTACCGTAGTCTGAGAAACAAAGTTCAATATGTTATTCGGAAGGAAAAGAAAAATATTTTAAGAACATAGTAATAGATAAAACCAACACTAAAGATATATGGAAAGCAATTAATACCTTGACAAACAAACACAAATCATCACAATCATTACCATCAAATCAGGTTACATGTGATCAATTCAGTAGATACTTTCAGTCCGACATAAACCAACTGAAGGCTGCAATACCAGATGCGCCTCATGACATATCTTTATTATCATCATTCTGTGAGAACAAATGCTATGGACACATTTCCTCCAACATACCGCTAATGACGACAACTGAAGTATTTACTCATCTCCGTAATCTAAAAAACAATAACTCATCAGGACTAGATGGAATTAGTAGTCGGATCCTTCGCCATGCTGCACCGGCGATCTGCGAGTCACTAACTTTTATATATAATCAATGTCTAACCAGAGGTCACTTCCCATCAGCCTTTAAAATCGCTAAAGTGTATCCTCATTTAAAAGCTGGTCCTCTAGACGATCGTCTCATGAGTAATTATAGACCAATTTCCATATTATCCTCATTATCCAAACCGCTAGAAAAGCACATCCACAAAACAACACTAGATCACTTAGTTCGCCATAAACTGATAGTTGACAGTCAGTCAGGATTTCGGCCAAAATATTCTTGCCATACGGCACTAACAAACATGATAGAAAACTGGCATCAAAATATTAACAACAATACTCTATGTGGAGCGGTGTTTATAGACTTTAGGAAAGCATTAGATATGATAGATCATACTATTCTAATTAAAAAACTAGAAACAATGAAAGTAAGTTTTAATATAGTGACATTAATAAAATCATTCTTATTAGACAGAAAGCAAGTAGTATCACACAATAAAGTTTTATCTCAAGCCATTACCATTAATATTGGAGTACCTCAGGGGTCAATTCTTGGCCCTCTATTATTTGCCATTTATATAAATGATCTTCCATTAAATCTTAAATCTGTCGTCGTCCTGCGATCTATTTGCTGATGACTGCACAGTATATACAAACGCTGTTGATCGTAATGTGCTAGAATTATCCTTGCAACAGGAAATAAATAGTGTAGTTAACTGGAATCATGCAAACCGCATGCAAATTAACATTACTAAAACAAAGTCTATGTTAATAGGAACCAGGCAAAGACTTCACACTCTAAACTCGCAGAGAACTCTTCACCTGCACATTGGCAGCACGCCTGTAGAAAGTGTCACCGAGCACAAGACACTGGGTGTTATCATAGATCAAAATCTAACTTTTAACTCACATGTTCATGCTCTAGTTAAACAAATAGCCAAAAAAGTATTCCAACTTGCCAAAATTAAAAATTTCCTTGACGAAAACACAAGAAAGATATTCTATACTTCTCATATACAAACACATATTGATTACTGCTCCACAGTCTGGGATGGATGCTCCAAATCAATAACAAAACGCCTATATTCACTCCAGAAAAGGGCAGTGCGTTTAATTAATGGTGAAAAGCTTACCGACAATTCTAACCTATATAAACGTCTCCGGTTACTGCCACTCCACAAGCGCCTGCTTTTTAATAAAACCAAACTAATTCACAAAATCCTATTTCAAAATGCTCCAAGCTACCTTTGGCCATTGTTTAAATATAACGCTAGACATAGCGAACGACTAAATATACTTCATGTCCCTAAACCTAGGATAGACTTATATAAAACAAGCTTAGCATACTCTGCCGCTCAGTTGTGGAACAATCTTCCACAAGAAATCAAAGACACCACCAATCATGATACATACATTCGCAACCTGTTTGAACACTACCTTAGTACAGACTACATGCCCCCATAACAAACAACACAAAAAAGACAATAATGGTAACTTATCTCAAACGACAACTAGCCAAAAAACATTCCCTTATGTATGGCACGTTACACCCTCCTTAGGTATTTATAATGCCCATGTTAAACACTGCTTCAGTGAGTCATTTGTTATTGATTATTTTTCATGCGTTTTAATGTTCTTTTGTTGTCAAAAGTTGCTTCATAAGTGATGTTGAATGAAAGAATGTATGAGAGGAAATAGAGAAGAAGGGTAGAATGTCAGACGGGCCTGCGTGCCCAATTCTTAACCCTTTGAAAATAAAGACTTATTATTATTATTATTATTATTATTATTATTATTATTATTATTATTATTATTATTATTATTATTATTATTATTATTATTATCATCATATCATACATTCCACTGCAGTACTCCTGCCATCTTTCTAGAATTTGTCTAGATTCTGTTAAGGTATTCCCCATCTTGTCACAGATAACATTCAATTGAGGTTGAACATTTCTTGTCAATAACTTCATTTCTTTGAACATTTCATAATCTCGTCCAGCCTTATGATATTGCTCTATTCTGGTACAGCAATCTTGTATATATTGATTTTTGTCCTTTCTTGTGTTCTTTCTTATTTCTCGAGTTAAAGATTTATACTTCATCCTGTGGTTAATTGATTCATCTCCTTTCTGTTTCAGCTCCCTTCGTTGTTTTATTAATTCTAACGTGTCTAATGTAATCCATGGCTTAAGTTGCCTTTTCTTGGTCGGAATTAGATCTTTGGCTGCATTTATCAAGATATCTCTAGCTTGTACTGCCAGTTCATCAGGTGTCATTTCTTCTTGTACAGACATCAAGACCCCAAAGCGATTCCTAACTTCTATGTTGTATGCGTCTGGTATGTTTGTGAGATCAAAACGAAGTGGCCTTGGTCCTCGGGTAAGCTTTTTGAGTTTTAATTTCAGATCTGCTTCTAATAACTGATGATCTGTATCACAGTCTGCACTTCGTAGGGTTTTTGCAGATGTTATGCTTGATCTCCATCTTCTATGTATTAAAATATAATCTATCTGATTTTTGGTAAAACTGTCTGGAGACTTCCATGTGAAGAGTCTTCTTGGATGTTGTTTAAAAAGTGTGTTGACTATCGTTAACTCATTTTCTGTGCAAAATTCAATTAATTTGTCACCTGCATCATTTCTATTTCCTAATCCAAATTTTCCTAAAACGTGTCTCTCATTTTCAGCTCTTCCTGCACCTACTTTTGCATTAAAATCTCCCATTATTATTGCTATATCATTATGACCAATCTTATTTAATGTGTCTTGTAGTGTGTTGTAAAAATCTTCAATTTCGTCCTCCTCTGCAGTTGAAGTAGGTGCATATATCTGTATGAGAGTTGTGTTTTTTGGACGGCCTTTAAGTCTAATAGTGAGGATTCTATCACTAACTGGATTATATCCCATTAAAGTTTTTGCAGTTGTCTTGTCTAAACAAAATACCAATCCACTCTGGCCTCCGACATCTCTACCAGAATAAATGAAAATACTTCCATTTTCAGTCGTAAAATGTCCCTTGCCGCTCCAGCGATGTTCACTAATTCCTAAAATTTGAATGTTTAACCTCTCAATCTCATCACACACTACTGTAAGCTTTCCCTCATACAAACTTCTCACATTCCACGTTGCCATTCTCACTCTGTTTCTTAGTCTGACACAGGGGATTTCCTTGGTAACACAGTCAGGATTAACTCCGTCATCACGATTACTAGTACTGGTCCCTGCGTCACACTCTTCCCCAGTGTTATCTGATCTGCCTGGCCTGGGGGTCTCGCCACCAGATCTCTTTCTTATTATGTTTTCTTTCATGGTTGTTATGGTTTCTTGGCAAGTTTTGCAGAAGGTAGTTTGCCATTGCTTTCCTTCTGGGCAGTGACTGTACTAGTCGGTGGCCATAGCCATTGTCTCTACTGATGAGATCATCTGCCTATCGCCGCAGAGTGCAAGACCATAACCAACAACAATCTGTCGGCTGCTCTCACATTCCATCCACCACCTGCTTCCATGGCTTCACGTAACCCTGATCGGGGGGCTTAACGGGTACTCCACCTTGCCCAAGGGTGTCCCGTAGACTAACGGAGGAAAGGAGGCGTCTTACATCTCCTTTGATAGGGGATACCCTACCCCGCTAACCGGATGTTTAGAAGCTGTGTGATACATAATTCACTGGGTGTGTTTATATTAATGTATGGATGTGGCAAGCTGCTTCGTCAAACAGTTCCCATAATAGTCAATCCCTGTTCCAGTGATTTATTCTATCCCGGAAATCACAGATTTGTAAGATGGTAGTCTGTTGTGGGTGATTGATAGTTCGAATCCTGCGTTCACCATCTCGCCAAGTGAGGGAGAGACTGACCACTTATTCCTTCGGGCACTCAGGTCTACACAACGTGTTGACGCTATCACGTGACATACCCACAGCGGGGTCGTGCTTTGAGACCGGTTTTTGGTTTTGAAGAAGATTCAATTGAGTAAATTCACATACAAATATATTCAGATGATGTGTTTTCAATAATTATCTTGTATTATATTTAATAGTGTGTGTATAGCAGACGTAAACAGTCAAAATTTTTTGGACATGTTATGAGAAGAAATGGATTGGAGAACTTAGTGACAACTGGCAAGATCGAGGGGAACAGACCAAGAGGAAGACCGAGAGGAAAATACATGGATGGCTTGGCCACATGGCATGGACGAGACAGGAACACTAATCTGATCCACGACACTGGTGATCGAGTGAAATGGCGAGTCATGACCGCCCACGCTTTCCGGCATGGCACATGATTGATTGATTGATTGTATAGCAGAGAGAAGATGCTGGACAAGTTTACATCATGGCATGGGGGAACATCAGTATCAGAGATTATTGGCAGCACATGAGACAAAAGGTTGTGGACAGACATGATCACCAACGCCACACGGCATAGACTATAAGAAAGCCCGCTAATGCCACCACGTCATGTAGAAACCGGACTTGGGCTACAAATGGAAGACTAACGTCTCCAGGCCGCCTGGGTTACAACTCCAAGGCATTTTTCTCCTGTCTGTAGTTGGCAAATCCACCTTCGAAACGTTTCGTATATGCACTGGAATGCAGAGGGTATCACCAAAAAACGAATAGAACTAGAACACATTATGACCAATGAAAATGTAAGTGTATGTTGCTTGCAAGAAACTCACCTGAACGAAAATATAGCCTTCAAAATCAGAGGCTACCAGTGTTACCGATCTGACCGAAAGGACAGGCGTAAGGGTGGGATACTGACTCTCGTCAAAAACAACATTCCTGCTTCCCAAATTGAAGTTCACATGAAAGGGGCTGAGTATCAGGCACTTAAACTTAAAACAGACAATACAGACTTTCACCTGATCAATTACTACTGTCCAAATGACCGCCCACAGGCACTGGATACACTACCATTAAAAAGAAAAATGATTGTGTGTGGCGACTTCAACAGCCAATCGCAGAGCTGGGGCTATGATCACATGGACCAGAGAGTAGAGAGATTGGAAGATTGGCAGGATGACAATAGATTCATCCTGATTAACAAGCCGTCCGACCTACATACCTTCTACTCGAGATCATGGCACTCTACATCTACACCTGACCTGGCGTTTTATTCACCAGACCTGGAGTGGAACATTACACGAATTGTTGGGAAACAACTTGGTGGCAGTGACCATCGGCCAGTCTTTCTAACTGTAGAAAATGAGTTTGTAAGTGAAAGCAGCACCCTTTCGAGGTGGAACTACAAGAAAGCAGACTGGGCAATGTACAAGCATCGCACCAGCATACTGGTTAAAAACCTGAACACTGAGAAGGACATAAATAAAGTAGTTGAAGAGTTTGGGAAATGCATACTACAGGCAGCACGAGAAACAATACCAAGAGGAGCCCGTAAACATTATAAACCCTACTGGAATAGTGAACTGGAACAGTTGCATAATGATGTGGATGTATGTAGAAAACAAGCAGAGACCAATCCCAGCCAAGAGCACCACAATAAATATCAGCACGCAAAAGCCACATTTCAAAGGGCCCAACTGCAGGCTAGACGGAAAAGCTGGCAGGAGAAAACAGAGTCACTGAACTTTGAAAGAGACACAAGGAAGTTATGGAGGCTAATAAAACAGCTTAACGATGAGGGCACAGGGAGAAACTCAAAAATTGCGCTACATAAAGACGGAAACATTTTAACAGGAAAGCAAGCAGCTGACCATTTTGCGGACTCATTCGCACAAGATAACAATATTGAAATTAGTCCAGAGAAACAACAGGAGATTCGAGAGAAATGGCAAAATACAGTACAGAAGGAAATTGTACATGAGGTTATGGAGACACCTATCACATTCAGTGAACTGGAGCTAGCCATATCAAAACTGAAAATGAGAAAATCGCCAGGAGCTGATGGTATCTCCAATGAAATGATCAGGAACCTAGGAACAAAGGCCAAAGCAAAGTTGCTACAGATCTTTAATAATACATGGACCTTAGGCAGTGTTCCACAAGTCTGGAGAGAAGCAATCATGATACCCCTCCTAAAATCTGGGAAAGACAGTTCCATTGCCTCCAGCTACAGACCCATTAGCCTCACCAGTTGTCTCTGAAAAACAATGGAACGCGTCATCAATCACAGACTACAGTGGTACATTGAAAGTGAAAACATCCTTGTGCCACAACAGGCTGCCTTTAGGCAGTGCTACTCTACGGAAGATCAGACAACCTACCTCTCTCAAGAAGTTGAGGATGCATTCCAAGAGAAGAAGCTGGTACTTGCGGCTTGGATAGATCTGAAGAAAGCCTTTGACAAAGTCTGGAAAGAGGGTCTGATAAAGAAACTGAGAAACTGTAAAGTCAATGGAAGAATGTACAAATGGGTAAAAGCATACTTGCACAACAGAAGAGCCCGAGTACAGACAGACGTTCTCAAGAGCAAGAAAGTACTATTGCGTCAAGGTGTTCCCCAGGGCGGAGTCTTGTCCCCAACACTTTTTCTAATCTTCATCAATGATCTTGTTGCTAATCTACCCGATGGAATTAAAGCGGCAATGTACGCTGATGACCTGGTATTGTGGAGCGCAAATGAACATGCATCAGTGGCCACCATATTGCTACAGAGAGCTGTAGATACATTTGTTGTATGGGCGGATAGATGGTGTATCAGCATAAACACTGACAAGTGCAGCACCACTCTATTTACCCTTTCTCCGAAACAAAAGGCAGGGAGCATTCAGATAAATGGAACACCCCTAAGAGAAGATAAGGAACCAACATACCTTGGTGTAACATTCGACGACAGGCTGACATGGAGAAAACACATCAAAAAAGCTGTAGCAAAAGCCAGAAGGAAAATTGCCATTCTGAGAAAGCTAACTGGAACCACGTGGGGAGCCAGTGGGAAAATACTTAGCAAAGTTTATCAACAGAGCATACGACCACACTTGGAATACGGGTCAACTGCGTGGTGTTCAGCATCAAAAACTACATTTCAGGAGCTGGACAAGGTGCAAAATCAAGCTCTTAGAGTCATCACAGGAGGGATGAGATCAACCCCTATAGTAGCAATGGAGAAAATGGGGAGGACACAAGCTTTAAGAGAACGCAGAGATACAAAAACACTAATACAAGCAGAAAAGTTTCTCAGCTTGCCAGGCCACCCTATGAAGAACCGATTTGAAAACTTAGCTATGGGGCGGTTGAAAAGAAGTAGTTTCATCCACCAGGCTAAAGAACTCTGCAGAGAAACCATCGATCTTCCCACAGTTGGTATCCCCCTGACAACTATTCCAGAGCGAACCCCGTGGAAAGATGAACAAAGAATATCGCTACAAATCCAGTCAAAAGTGAGAGGAATATTTGACAAGGAAGAACAGAACAGTGTACAGCGCAGAACAGCCACTCTCAGCTTCCTTGATGACGAATACCCACAGGACCTCTGGATCCGAGTCTACACAGATGGGTCAGCACAAAATGCTGTTCGAAATGGAGGAGCGGGAGTGTACATAGAATACCCAAATAATACTAGAGACACGGCCAGAATTCCAACAGGAAAGTACTGCCATAACTATGATGCTGAAATTGAGGCAATCAAGATAGCCACAGAGAAATTACAAAATACCAGCCATGGTACACAACCTGCAGTGATATTGACAGATGCAAAATCCGTAATAGAGGCGCTCCTGTCTGGGAAATTGCCAGTTCTGAGGACACTACTTTCTGAACTTAGCAGTCAGCGTAAGATCACCATACAGTGGATACCATCCCACTGTGGAGTCCCCGGAAACGACAGAGCTGATCGATTGGCTAAGGAAGGAGCAAAAGAAGAACAACCTGATGTACCTATTACATACCACCAAAGGAAAAGAATGATCAAATCATTCAGAAAGCCACCAAACCTTACTCAAGACGACTACCACGTTATGGACAGACCAGAACAGGTCATTCTTCTGCGCCTCAGAACAGGACACAATAGATTACGCAACCACTTGTATACAAAATTCAAGATTGGTGATTCAGCCATGTGCACATGTGGTTTGGCGTCGCAGACAGCAGAGCACATACTCCAGGATTGCCCAAACTACAACATATCAAGGCGAACCTTCTGGCCTAGAGAGACAACAGTGGAAGATAAACTCTATGGACCGCTGAATGAACTAAAAAAGACTGTTAGATTCATACAAGAGACAACATTGCAGTTATAAACATATTTCAGGCGAACGAAAGAAGAAGAAGAAGAAGTATATCACACATTGAATCGGCTGTGTGTGTGTGTGTGTGTGTGTGTGTGTGTGTGTGTGTGTGTGTGTGTGTCTGCTCAGAAGCCACCGCGCATTCCCGCTCCTCGGGGAGTCGAACGCTGGCCGCTCGGTGCATCTGCCAACATTATCACTGCCCCGTGCCTGACCGCGGGGAAGCCAGCTTCTTCACCGGCCGTCTGCCCCTGTCCTCATCTGTACGTCTGTGGCTAGTTAGTTAGTCACGGTTCCAACTTCATGGTAACGGGTCGCCCCATAATGCTCCATTCACGTGCCAGTGAATGTCACTCAAAATGCTCCACATTGCCCCATGTGAAAAGTGAAACAGACAGGGGTCTCGACAAATCAACAGGTATACTATGCATAATGCCGCTGTCAGAATACCAACACAACAGCCCGCACAAAAAATACAGTTCATTGTCGATGGAAGCGACAGTCACTAGAAAACCAGCAGCCTGACGTTACTGCATAAGGCAACCCAATTAGTTCAGCGACCGGCCGGTCGCCATTATTATGAACATTCAGTTCACTCTACAATCAACGGCGGACAGATGTAAAAGCACTCCACACGAAATTCACAGCTCACAGTGTCGCTCCACTCACTCAACTCAGCAGCAGGGTGACGGAACCATGCACTACCAGTCCACCATGAGAAAATGCGTAAGCAAACTGTAGTCACAAGCATAAACACTTCAGAGGTCTTAACAGCTCAACCGCCTATCCTCCATATTGGGGACCGGAAGTCTCTACATTGTGGCTAGCGATGTCTTTGCGGTCTTGTTGCCTTCTTCGCAACCCGTTCACGTCTTAAGGATGCCCTCTGCTATACGCCTCCCAGCGAAGGGCAGCCCTTCCTCTGGACTAATTCTATTACTGGCTTGGTCACCTCCTGCCCTCACCTCTGCTGGGGGACGCGGTCCTCGCAAGACTTTTTATTCTCCCACAGCAGTCATTGGATGAAGAGGTTTGACTTCGGCCGATCTTTCCGATCCGGGTAATCGATACCTTGCGGCGTTCGACCCCTTTATATCTCACGGGGTTATGTTCTTATCTAATGGGGAAGCCCCTGGGTCGGCACGAGACAGCAAAGGTTGTTTCGGTCTTATTGAGAGGGTGCTTTCGTTGAGTAAGAGATGTTGACTGCTATTGTAGGCAGGGCTGTGAAGCACTTTGTAATGTCTTCAATAGTTCTCTCCCTCCCTCTCTCAATCTCTATTTCTCAATCCCTTTCTATTTCTCAACACCACCCCCTCCTCATTCACACTCTCTCTCTCTCTCCCTCTGCCTCTCTCTCTCTCTCTCCCTGAGAACAGAGAGAAAAATAGAGAGGGAGAGAGACAAAGACAGAGAGAGAGAGATAGAGAGAGAGAGAGAGAGAGAGAGAGAGAGAGAGAGAGAGAGAGAGAGAGAGAGGAAAGAGGAATGTCAGACGGCCCTGCTTGCTCAATTCTTAACCCTTTGATAATAAAGTTCGTTTGGTCTTTCCCAATCTCTCTCTCTCTCTCTCTCTCTCTCTCTCTCTCTCTCTCTCTCTCTCTCTCTCTCTCTCTCCTCTCTCATCCTCCCTCACGCAAATACTCTCACACACAAAATAACAAGCCAAAGCATGTTATAAATGTAACATTATTTATTGATTTATTGATTTATTTGGTTATTTCGGGATTTGAAATTTTTGAAAATTGAAATTTTTTTTATTTATTACAATAAGTTATTTTATCAGTTAATATGACATTTAGTTATTTATGCTTGATAGAATATTCAATATTAAAAACTTCCGACAAGACACGAACAGCAAGTTAAAGTAAGTCACGTGGGTCCCTGTGGCAACGTATAGATGTGGGTCGTTGGTCATTTCCCATCATCAAGTGCCCTGCCAGCTGGCGTAGGCGTTCATGTCTCCCCATATATCTATCTTGGTCTTCAGTATTCTGGATAAACTTTGCTGCTGCTATTACTCCATGCCACCGACTCTTGGTCGGCCTCTGCCTTTCTTCCCCTCGATCTTTCCAGTCGTTCCGATGTTCTCCATTGCTTCTTCTCTTCACATGACCAAAGAAAGCTTTTGTTTCTTTCTTATTGTTGTATATAATGTTCTCATTGTCAGGTCTTTGTCAGATATACCTGAGTTACCGTATGACTGTGGACGGTACTACCTGCTTTCTGTAAACGCCGAATGTTGGGCGGCGCTCACCAAACCCGAAACCCCACATTGTGTCAACGGCTTCAGGCGGAGGAGTGCAATTGGGAGGGTACTAGCCTTACCCTAGTGGAGGAAATGCAAACCAAAGACTAAATGTCATGGCAGGGCAGACCAGGCCATAAGTCTTGGTCAGCAACTGGTCTAGGGTGGAAGCTCCGATAGGCGGAAAGTTAGAGCATTGCTTTGCTGATCCGGCAGCTTCTGTAGCTTGTCTTGTTCCGGACGTATTGGTGTTTGTTACCTTTCCTCTAGCTTAGTTTTAGTTTAGTCGACGGATCAACATCGCGGTACACGGGTGTAACCCATGAGTGCTCCGTTCTACTCCTAACTCAAGCCTGAGTCCGGAGAATTTGAGCTCAATGCACGAACTCCGTTGCACCAGCGAGGGTCCTGAAATACTTTGGGTAGAATTTTAACTCCAAATTTTTCCCAGGCAGCGCCGTTAGGCTACTCTTTTTCAATGCCAAGTAATTTTTTACGTGCGCAACAATACACACGGGCCGTCTGATCTCATTACCCAGAGACCAGGGGCAATTTTTGTTACTAGAAGTACACGTGAAAAAATCCCGGCCCTCACCAGGGCTTGAACCCGGGACCTCCAGCACTCGAGGCGAACACCATACCTTGAGACCACTCAGCTCCCTAACTTTCCTCTAGAGTAAACTACACAGGCCGATGGAGCTGCATGGGCAACACATGGTCTCTACAATTCAATCCATGCTGGGTGTTATAGAGAGGGTATAACTCCATTTTACAAACTATCGTCTGTCAAGACGGCCAGGTGCCAGTCAGTCAGTCACATAATGTTCTAGTTTCATTAGCCTATTTTAAGCAATCGTCGTTACTCTGGCAGTCGAAAGAATTCGCAACATTCGGCCTTAGGAACCACATCTCTGTTGCTTCTGAGTTCTTCCTAATTTGTTCATTTACATTCTAAGATTCACTGCCATACAGCAAAACTGGTTCTATATAGCAATTCAGCAGTCTCTTTCTTACATTCAATGATAGTGACTTATTACATAAGATACTTTTCATTTTCTGAAATGCAGTTTTGCCTGCCTTATTCTGCTCTTAATCTCTGTTGTGCACCTTCCGTCTGATGTCTAAATGGCCTTAAGTATTGAAAATTATCCACTTGGTAAAGGATTTTCCCATCTATTTCTATTTCACATATGTTGGTGTCACATTTGCCCTTGATATCACCATTGTTACTGTTTTCTTGATTTTCAAGGCGAGTCATTTCTTTGCACTGTCTGTTACTACAATGTCTAACAATTGTTGCATATCTTTTGTATTATCCAGAACCAATAGCGTATACTGTTTATAATAAAACCTCCGATTAGTATTCCCGGCTTCTCGTTTATCTATCTCATTATTACTTCGCTAAATAGGGAGAATAGATCCGGTGACAAGACGCACCCCTGACGTGCTCTTAGCTTTATTTGTTCATAATTGCCCTCTTTATTTCCAATTTTAATTGCTGCTACTATGTTTCGGTATTCTTATTATTCTGAAATCTAAAGGGATCATTTATCAATTAAAAAAAAAGAATAATAACATTTTGCCAGTGAGATGAAATGCTACATAGAGGTTCTTAGAACATCGTTGAGAAGGAGACGCAAATATTGCAATTCTACAATATGCGAATGTTGAGAAAAACTGGCTCATAATGGCACCACGTCTCAGAAACTCCAGCCCAACAACTGGGTTAAGTGCATGGAGCGACACTGTGAGCTATGGATTTCATGTGGAATGCTTTTAAATCTGTCCGCGGTTGTCTGTATCCTGAAATTTGTGTTAAGAAAAATGGCTGCTACCGGTTGCTGAACTAACTGGGTTACCTTATGCAGCAATGTGTGGCTGCTGGTTGTCTAGTGACTGACACTTCCATGCCGATGAACTGTATTTTTCGTGACCGAATTTTGTGTTGGCATTCTGGCAGCCGCATTATGTATAATATATCTGTGCGGGCTGTTGGTTTGTCGAGACTCCTGTATGTTCCACATTTCACAATAGGAGCATTTTGTGTGATATTCACTGGCACAGGAACGGAGCATTATGGTGCAACCCTGATTTTGGAACAGCGACTAGAAACTTCAATAATGTGGCCTTATTAAGGTTCACAGTGGCTTGGAGAGAACAACATTAGAAGGCATTGTCCTAGGAAATAAAGGCTGGTGTAGATCTTCTTCTGCGTTTGTCCGGAATGCTGTTTTAGACGTGTGTTGTTTTTGTGGTGTTTATAGCACAGATGCGATATTTGCACCTTTCGGTCGACACATCCGACTTTCTCAGGCATTTGGTGACCGGGTTAACCTTCCGGGGCAGGGATAGATTAGAACTTGTTTGTTCGCTGGCTTTCAACTGAAGCGTCGTCCATACATGTGCTACTGCTTGTAGTTCACTGGACTGATTGCTTTGGCGTGTGGATTAGCTTTCCCTGATACTAGTGTCCCTGACCATCCCTAATCATGTCTGTCCCATCCATCGTTCTGCCCGCCTCGATCATCGCCATGTTGGCCAACGTTACAACCCTCTTGCAGAACGTGGCCCACATTACGACCCGCAGACAGGGCTCTCGATTTCTGACTACCTGTTCCGCCTCATGCACTCGTGTCCCATCCCACTCCGACTTCAGAGCTATTTGTAATTTACGTCCCCAAGTCAAGGACGAGAAGTCAACATTTTAGCCCAGCTTACTGGTGTAAGGGTTAAACCCTCGGCATCAGCACATCGGATGTTTAAGAAAGAGCGTTGTTATCCATTCGGACATTTTGATCCCCTGAATACACCTGGAACACGAGTGCCTGAGGCGGAACAGGTTGTCAGAAATCGAAAGCCCTGTCTGCGGGTCATAATGTGGGCCACGTTCTGCAAGAGGGTTGTAACGTTGGCCAACATGGCGATGATCGAGGCGGGCAGAACGATGGATGGGACAGACATCATCAGCGCTGTAAGGCTGCCGGTAAAGCATCTAGACCTGTTTCACACTGTGTATGAACTCAACAAAGATGGGAGAGATACGATGGGGCTTCAAATGAACACCTTAAAAGTGTGATAGAGATTACAATAACCATGCTACTGTCTTGTAACCTGTCAATATTGTTGTTAAGGATGTCAAAAAAGTTAAGTACGTGATATCACGGTGCAGACGAGCACGGTGATGTTATAAAGACAGTTAAAAGATGGCCTCCCCACTTTTGACATGCACCATCCGTGTTTTGATCAGTGAATAGGTGACACCTATATAAACTCATCGGCAAATAAAGGTCCAGTATGGTGATGTATGCCTGTCAGTCCAGCAAGTGTATGAGTGGAGTAGGAAGTTTCAAAACAGCGTGACTTCTGAGACAGACGTTTCGGTCCGATGGAAAGGTGCAGCAGGTGGTGTGTGAGTGGTTACAGGCACGACCAAGGTACACTTTTTATTTACAGGAATCCAAGCATTTTATCAGCGCTTGGGGACTTACATTCAACGCAGTGGTGACTATATCGAAAAATGATACAATTGTTCTGTACTTTTTCCGAATATATTCACATACACACGCACGCACGCAACATTTAAGGTTTTTATATGATCCCCCTCGTATGAAAGGAAATTGATAATTTATATTGGTAGGAAGGATATATCAGTCGCTTGGTGTAATGGTTAGGATATTGCTCAGACTATGGCGTTAGCGAGATCTGACAAAGATTCACTGTCAGTTACCCACGTTCACTATGGGAGGGGACGACTAACCCCCCAATCCTGCGTGCACTCCGGCTTACACGATGTAAAGGCCCCAACACTTCAGAACTCCACAGGAAGTTCCTGCTACAGCCATGAAGAAGATTAGCAACAAGCAGGATAAATCTGCCAGAAGGTTATCATCAAGCGCCTTGTCAACTGTCGTGGGCGACTATGCTTTTCGCATCTTGCCGTCTGCAACGGCATGTATTGACTCCCTTCCGTGCCATAACACAAGACTGTCCAGCATTTCCTCTCATTGTCTTTCTCTATTTCTCTTTTCGCAATTATTTCCGTTTGTCACATGTTCCAGTATTTATCTTTTCATAAAGTGACCAACACCTCTTTCTGATGTTTGTGATAAGTTGTCTTTGCGACTTAGTCTCCCTGAAAATGTCCAGAATATTCATTTTGACTGCCCAAAGAATTTTCAGCACTCTTCTACACACCCATATCCCCAAAGCTTCCAGAGATTTATTTCGCATGTTCACTAATTGTCCATGATTCGAAGCCGCATGTTACAACTGTATCAAAGAACATGTAAGAAATCTTTTTCTAACCTCTAATGTCAAGGACATATTGTATAAAGTGTTCTTTGTTGCCAGAAAATAGAAAAAAATTGATGGGAGTTAACAAATGATATTTTGTTATTAAGCTATGTGCAATTCCTTTACAGGACGTTGCAGTAAACCCAGCATGTTTTGGCTGTTTGTGATTTACAAGGGAAGTTTACGTTTAGTAGTTTGCCACTGCTTTCTGAACGATCGACGCGCATACCATTGTAACAGTGCAAGGCGGTCTGCTTCCAAATCGCCCGCAGCTGTGTTTCGAACGCGGTATGTGGAATTATGAATCGTGTTCATAACCCCTTCACCACAGAGCCGACCTATGCTTTATTACATGATTTATTCAAAAAAAAAAAAATCAACATTAGACAATAACTGGAAACATCAAACATCGCAATTGAGACGGACAAACTATAACACAATATTAATGATCAAAGATATGCAGATTTAACATTTTAATTAACCCATTCACAGCCTAGCCGTCGCAGATAATGTAGTTAAGAAATTCTATAAGGGGAGATTGTCATTCAGCGTCAGTAAAACTGAACGCAATGTAGCTTGCGAAGAAATACATATCTGAGTCGTTTGTGTTTTAAGTTACTAAGATCATACATTGTTACGAACACTGTAATATAATTAATAGTAACTTAAGATGGATCTAAAATAACACGATTGCAATGCCAATGACGTCATCATCGGCTCCATTTCCGCCCTCTGCCGAAGGAGAAGAAAAAGATTATAAAAGTATTATCATGCATAAACTAAAAGTAAGGTCATGCATAAACTGAAAGTAAGGTCATGCATAAACTAAAAGTAAGATCATAAATAAACTAAAAGTAACTGAAAGTAAACTGAAAGTAAGGTCATTTATAAACTAAAAGTAAGGCAATGCATGAACTGAAAGTAAGATCAAGGGACGCAGAGGTGTTTCCAAGGCACCAGGGCCGGGTTATATACTGGCCAAGACCTATTGACGCGTCCTCGTCGAGCGTCCTGGGCAACAGGTCCCTTCGGGGTCCTGGCTAAAGTCAGTAGGATCGCCGATTCCTCCGAAGTCGGAGAGTGTCTGCCTGTATGGCGAGGAACCACCAGTCTGCACACCAATAAGCCAGACATGGGACAACGGATACTCACGCAAACCTCAGGTCCTGTATGACATCACACTGATGTTGGACAACAGGATGCCTTCATCAGACATACAGGACTTTGCGTTGGAGCTCAAGCCAATGAACACAAGCAAGCAAGCAAGCAAGTAAGATCATGCATCCACACGTTTGATTAAATATGGCAGAGAAGCGAGCAATGCGTTAAGGCCATGGAGTGTTATTTGCTTTTGGCCACGTTTTGCTGATATATTTTCCTATTTTAGACGTGTAGTAGTAGATGCTTCCGTCGTCCAGATACTGATTAAGTAAATAGTGCGACACCGAGCTGTGGATTTCATGTGCAGGGCTTCTCGTATGGCCATAGTGGTTTGTTTTGTGAACTAAATGTTCAGTAAAAATGAAATGGCGGGTGGTTGGTTGCTGAACTAGCTGGATTGCCCTATGCAGTCATGCGTGTGCAACTGTTGGTTTTCTAGTAACTGCTATTCCATCGAAAATGAAATGTATATAGTTCTAGTCGCAGATTGTTGTGTTGGCATTCTGGCAGCGGCTTTTTGCAAACATGCGTGTGCGTACTGTTGGTTTTTTCGAGGCTGATGTGTGCTTCACTTTTCACTAGAATTGTGAGGAGGATTTTCTGTGATGTTTCGCTGGCACAGGGACTAAGCAATTAAGGGGCGACCCGATGCAGTGAAGTTGAAACCGCGACTAACTCAACAATAAAAAAAATTAAAAAAAATAAAAATAAAAAACAACAACACCCAACCCACCAACCAGCCCACTCACTCACCCACACCCACGAACCATCCCACCAATCAACTGTGTTGTGAATAGTTGGCTAGAAATAGTGTCAACATTCAACATGGTCACTTACCCTCGTACACTTCCTTCCCTCCATAAACATCGTCTGGAATTTCTGGTCTGCCAGAAATATAATTCAGTTCAGGGTTTACCCCTATAAACATAAAGATATCATGTTAAACAAGGGTAATTTCTTAATTTAAAGACATTCATTGAAGATCAGTCTACGATTTATTTCTTTAAATAAAGTTCATGTATCCACCGAATTATGATTCTATATCCAAAATACTAAGTTAATTTACTTACAAAAGCATTCAAATTTAACCCTTATTGTGGGCAGCATTTTGTGTTATTTTTCGCTGGCACAGGAACGGGGCAATTATGGGGTCACCCGCTGCCGTGAAGTTGGAACCGCGACCAACCAACCATCCAACCCACCAATCAACCAACCAGTCAACCAACCAATCAACCAACTATCAACTAACCAACCAACCAGTCAACCAGCCAACCATCCAGCCAACCAACCAACTTTGTTGAGAACAATTGGCTAGAAATAGTTTAGCTGGGTTATGAACCGACATCATTGCACTCGGGGTATTCCTATACGCGCCCAGTCCTCATTTACAACAGCTAGCGAAGAGTTTTAATACTAAAGGTGCTCGTTGCTACCTGATTATGATTGATTGATTTGATTGATTGATTTAGGAATCGACATCACAGCATTCGGGGCATTCCCATAAGTGCTCCGTCCCCATCCTCAGCAGCCAGCGAAGAGTTCCAACACTAATAGTACCAGTAGCAATCTCATTATAAGTCCGTCTCGCCTTTCCTTTGAGAGCTGAGCGCCGGCCGATCCCTTCGTCACTCCTCGTCTCATTCTTGCCAGACCATGGTAATCCATTTGCTCCTCCGAGGTGTGCACGTGCTCCCACAAGGCCGCAACCACGTCTGCCTTGTCATGTATCAATATTCCACCAAGGTCTGCAGAGCCAGCCAACCTGTCCGACTGTTCATTTTCCAGCACACCGGCATGCCCCGGAGAAAATATCCAGGAGATGCTTGTCACTCGTGACCTCCGAAGCGAATCAAGCCACTCCGCACGAAGTCTGCCCGTCCTCACCCTCGTCAACATGCTTTCTGAGTCAGTTACAATCACGATGTGTGTGTGTGTGTCGTATTCTCCATCCAGCGGAGAGCCGCAGTGACTGCCTCCACTTTCATTCTTAAGCTGGCTGTTGTGGTATCATATGCCAGGCTCTCCTGCCTCAAACATCGACCATTAGCTTTGGCTATGAACCCCCAGCCACTTCTCTCACCTCTTGACACCGAACCATCTGTGTAGATAATCACATCACTCGAGTGAGCATTGTCCTGAATTAGTTGCTGGATTTCCACTTCCGTGGCCCCTGCTGGCCACTCCCTGCACTCCCGGCTTAATGTGATTATAACTGCACAAGTCTGACTGCTCCGCTGGCACTCTGACCCACTCCTCTCCACGCCTAATGTTCTCCAGGGGGCACACCTGTCTGATCGTATCCTCTGCCTGAGCCATCCATGATTTCCCTCTTATCAGTCGCTGACCCTTAACTGCGTCCAGCGCCTCATGCAGTGGGTGGTCTGTGTCTGCAGCTACTCTGAGGTATGCCTTCGCCTGCATCACCTTGAGCCTACCAGCAACAGTCGGCAGACCAAGGATGTAACGCATACACACTACTGGGGTGTCTCTAGTGAATCCCAGAATGACCCGCGTAGCTTCGTTCTGTATGCGCTCTAACTTCACCAGCTGACTCTCTGAGACAGTGAGCAGACCTAATCCATAATCAATTACTGAGAGGATCAAGTGCTGGTATAGTGTGAAAAGCATTCTCTGCTCTATGTCCATTGCAGCCATAGTTTTAAGTGCATTGAGTCCCTTTTGAGTTCTTGTCACGACCGTCTTCACATGGTCCTTGAAGGATAGGCTCCTGTCAAATGTGATCCCCAGATACTTCAGTTTGTTCTCTCTGCTGACATTTCTACCATCTATCGCGAGGCTTGGGACATCAGCTCTTACAATCCTGTTGTCCAGAGAGCACCACAAAACAGCCGCCTTTTCCGGGTGGATGACAGCACTAATTTCTGTGCACCAGTAAATCTCTTCATCTACTGTCGCCTGTAACTCCTGGGCTGTTTGCACCCTATCTCTCCCCTGCCTATATACAAGAATATCATCTGCAAATGTTAGTATTCTTCCAACCCCTGGTGCTTCTAGGTTTGCAATCTTGCTCGTATACACATTAAAGAGCACCGGTGAAACTGCAGATCCCCGTGGCAGTCCCGGGGTTAACATATGTGGCTCTGAGGTCCATGCGCCCAGACGGAGAGCAACCCGACGAGAGTGCAGGACGGCTGCTACCCAGTTCACCAACCAGGGATTGACCCCCTTCTCCATCAGTGCGGTCATCAAAATATCATACCGAACTCTATTGTACGCATCCTCGAGATCAAGCGCTACCGCCATCGTTTCATGTCTACTCTGGAACCCCTCATAAACATCAAAGGCAAAAGTGGCTGCATTAGACCAGGTATCTTTTCCTGGCCTGTAGCTCCCCGGGCCTCTTGGAAGAAGCTTCCCCCTTTCCAAAAAATCCTGCAGCTTAACAGCGACTATCTTCTCTAAAACCTTCCCAAATGTATTTTGAAGGGTGATGATCCTAAAGCCGCCAAGCTTTGACTGATCCTTGAATGGTTTTGGGAGAGGGATGAGATAGCTGTGCACCCAATCCTGCGGTACTGATGCTGTCCTAATGCTCTGGTTAAAGCAGTCGGTCATCTCCTACAGGTCTGCTTCGCTCAAACCCTTCATGTGGCCATACCTGACCCCATCGGGCCCTGGTGCCGTGTCTTTTACCTTTTTCAAAATGTGTTTAACATCTTCCACCCGTATGATGTCTTCATACTGCATATTCTTCGTGGTGCCAGATAGCTCCTCTCTAACTGCATCCCTGGTGTCCGCATCATTATGATTGGTCTGCTCTAAAAATCTCTGGAGAAACACCTCCCCTTTCTCTTTGTCTGTTGTCACGCGCACACCATCATCTCTATAGATTGTTCCCACTGTCATCGGTCGATCTTTTCTCTGCATTTGCCTGTGCAGTTTCCAGAATTTTTGCAGTGTTTTATCACCTCCAATATCCTTCATGAAACATTCCCATTTTGCCTTTTTGGCCTCTGCAGCACAGCGCTTGAAAACCTCCACCTTGTCTTTCTTGACATTTTCCGCTGTGTCCACTTCCTCTCGTGAGCTTCGAAGTGTCTGTCGCACTTTCTTTAGCTGCTTCACTGCAGCTCTCTTTGCTTTCCAAGCATGGTCTACTTCTGGGGTCCACCATGGGGGATGCAAAAAGGGAGTTTTAACAGTCCTGTTGCATGCCCCTTGTCTGAGGCGTCCAAGAAGGCAATCGGTCCACTCATACCGGAAGGTCTTGCGCGCTCTCCCAGCTTTAACTTTCCTGGGTTTAGAGATCAGGACTGAGCATGGCATGTGATCACTCCCATGGTCATTCAAAACATTCCACTTTACATCAAGGACTGATGACTGGTACCTGATTATATGTGGGTCTAGCTTTACCTTTGAGTGGCGACTTTCTACCAGATCCTCTGACTACCCCTTGCTGTCGCATTATTTCTAGACCATGCTAGTCTCTCTGTTTTTTCTGCAATATTCACGCGCTCCCAGAGGGTCTTCACCACATCTGCCTTATCGTGCATCAAATCACCCTCAATGGTGTGGCACCAATCAGTATGTCTGCTTTTTCATTGCCAACCACACATGAGTGTCCTGGAGAAAAGATCCAACAAATGCTCACAACCCGCGACCTCTGAATCAATGCATGCCTTTCTGCACGAAGCACGCCAGTCTTCACCTTTGCCAGCATGCTTTGTGAATCAATTACAGTCACAACAGGCGTATACAGTTTGTTCTCCAACTAGTGGAAAGCCGCCTCTGCCACCATCCTCGGACATGAGGTTTTGTGTCATATGCCAAGCTCTCCTTTGCTAATCATTAGCCATTTACTTTTGCTATGAATCCCCAGCACTCTTTTGCCTCTTAACACAGAGCCATCGGTATAAATAATCACATCGCCAGGGCGAGAGTAGTCATATATGAATTGCAGAATTTCTACTTCCCTGGCGCCTGATAGCCACCCAGTACACTCTCGTCCCAATGTAATAATAACCCCACACAAGTCTGACTTTATATTCAACACGCTGTCCCACTCCTTGCCTCTGCCAATCTTCTCAAGTGGGCACACTTCTCTGATGGTATCGTCTGCCTCAGCCATCCATGATCTTCCTCTTAACAATGTTCCTGTAGTCCTCGAATTGTGCAGGAAGTGTTCCTTGTCAGCAGTTACCTTGAGATATGGCTAGAAATAGTGTCAACACTCAAAATGATCACTTACCTTCGAACAAAATTTTCTTTCTTCCATAAACTTCTAGGTCTGGAATTTCTGAACAGCCAGACATATAATTCAGTTAGGGTTTACTCTTACACACATGAAGATATCATTTTATGCAAGCGTATTTTCTTAATTTAAAGAAATATATCGTAGGTTAATCTACGATTTATTTCTTTACATTAAGGTCTATGTTTCTACTGAATTATGATTCTCTATTAAAATTACTTGCAAAAGTGGGTACAGGAAGAGCTGAACATGAGAGACATGTTTTAGGAAAGTTTGGATTGGCAAATATAAGGGGCGTTCATTTGAAATCATAAATGCGCAGCGCGCATAACTGCTACGTTGAACATGAACATGTCATAGTCATGTTATAAGTACTGACCAATGAATAAAAGAGCACGTGCTTGTCGTCCCATGATGCATAGATTCGGTTTCTGAATGTTGAGAACATGGCTGGGTTGATCCAAAATCCGTCCAAAGAAGCTCGAAGAGCGGTGATTCAATTTTTTTCATTTGAAGCATGTCGACCAGTGGACATTCATCGAAGAATGCAGGCTGCGTACGGTAACAAATGTGTTTCCAAGACAACAGTGACAGACTGGGCACGAATGTTTCGGAAAGGGCGTCAGGTCACGACAGACCTTCGACGGCCAGGTCAAGCGCATATTGTTGAAACAGAAAAAACCATCGCCAAAATGTATGCAGCAGTACAGATGAACCGTTGTCGAAGCATACGTTCGCTAGCGAAAAAATTTGATGTGTCAACTGAGACAATTCAAAAGGTTGTTAGTAAGAAAATGCAATATCGGAAGGTATGTTCACAGTGGGTACCACGGATGTTAACCGACCACCAAAAAAGAGGAACGCATGGGATTGTATTTGAACCGCTTGGTGCGTTACAGAGTGGAGGGTGATGCATTTCTCTTCCTTACAATGGAATTCGATGAATCGTAGTGTCACCACTTTGAGCCGAGCAGCAAAAGAGAGAGCATGCAATGGAAGCATGCCGGATCACCAAAAGCCAACAATTTCAAGTTACTGGTTTCCGCTGGTAAGATTATGCTGAGAGCATTTATTGACCACGAAGGGCTATTGTTGGCCGACTTTGAACCTGGTGTCAACATCAACTCTACCTACTACTTGAAAATACTAGACTAGCTGCAAAAAGCCATCAAGAATAAAGGACCCGGCATGATTTCTCACGGTGTGATTTTGTTGCACCATAATGCTCGTCTGCATGTCGCAAAGATTGTGCAGGAAGCATTAGCAAAGAAGAAGTGGGAAATTCTGCAACATCCAGCCAATAGTCCTGATTTGTCACCATTTAATTTTCACTTGTTCGGACCTCTAAAATAAAAGCTCCCAAGAGGCAACGATTTCACACAGATGCAGGCGTAATGATGTTTCAGTGAGCACCCCAATCCTTTTTTTGCGGACGGCATTAGCCGCCTACCTAAACAATGGGATGCTTGCCTGAATGCCTTCGGCGACTTCTTCTCACCAACTCATGACGAATAATTAATTCAAAATGAATGCTTTGTTTAATTCTACCACACCTGTTAATGTGTTTCATGCTTTTGTAATAAAGCCATTGGAACGGGTTTAAAATGAACGTCCCTAATAGAAATGATGCTGGTGACAAATTAATTTTGCACAGAAAATAAGTTAACGATAGCCAACACACTTTTTATAGAACACCCAAGAAGACTCTTCATGTGGAAGTCCCCGAACAATACTACCAAAAACTAGATAGATTATATTTTAATACAAATAAGATTGAGAAAAAGCATAACATCGGCGAAACCCTTACGAAGTGCAGACTGTGTTACAGATCATCAGTTATTAGAAGCAGATTTGAAAGTAAAACTCAAAAAGTTTACCCGAGTACCACTACGCTTTGATCTCATAAAAATACCAGATGTATACAACGTATACAGCATAGGAGTGAAGAATAGTTTGTGCGTCTTGATGTCTATATAGGAAGAATTGAACCATGATGAATTGGCAGTACAAGCTAACGATATTTTGATAACTGCAGCCAAAGATGTAATTCCAACTAAGAAAAAGCAACATAAGCCATGGATTACAAAAGACACTTTAGAATTAATTAAACAACGAAGGCACTTGAAACAGAAAGGAGGTGAATCCAGTAACAGCAGGATGAAGTATAAATCTTTAACTCGAGAAATAAGAAAGAACACAAGAAAGGGCAAAAACCAATATATGCATGATTGCTGTACCAGAATAGAACAATACCATAAGATTGGAAGAGATTACGAAATGTTCAAAGAAATGACGTTATTAACAAGAAATGTTCAACATCAATTAAATGTTATCTGTGACATGTTGGGAAATACCTTAACAGAATCTAAACAAATTTTAGAAAGATGGCAAGAATACTGCAATGGAATGTATGATATGAACGAACGTGAGGATATAAATGAGATACATGAACCAATGACAGCCGAGACAGAACCTGAACCCTCATTAGATGGAATTGCATGGGCAATAAAGAACCTGAAGAATGGTCAATTACTTGGATGTGAAGAGACACCATCTGAACTAATTAAAGAGGTAGGAAAAGAGAGATTACAAATCTATCACGCATTATGTGAAAAGATATGGAAATATACTATATGGCCAAAAGATTGGAAGAGAACTATTTTAATTCCAATAACCAAAAAGGGCAACTTGAAATTATGCGCCAACTATAGAACTGTTGCTCTGATCAGTCATACAAGTAAAATTCTACTAAAAATCATAATGGGAAGACTTCGTAAGAAAAATGAAGAAGACATTAACGTGGTTCAAGCTTGATGTAGACAACGAAGAGAAACAAGAGATCACATACTTAACATGCGTTTAATAACAGAGAAGTACAGAGAATTTAATGTAAACATATTTTCATGTTTTGTGGATTATTCAAAGGCATTTAACTGTGTACAGCATCAAAAACTTTGGGAAATCATGAGGAATATGGGCTGTCCATCACGTGTAATTTGTTTTTGTTTTTTCTAGTTTGCATATTCTTTACAGGACATCGCTGTCAACATCAGCATCTTTCAGCTGATTGTTGATTTCTTGGCAATATTACGCTTAGTAGTTTCCCATTGCTTTCTGAACGACCGGCTCACATACTCCGTAAGTTACCAACGCGGCGAGAACCACTAACAATTCTCGCGCAGGTTACGTTACTCACGAGTATATACAGGATTACGGAGAAAGACGTTAATCCCTAGGCCAGGGTGACCGACCCACATGTAATACAACTCATAAAAATGCTCTATCTAGACCAACAAGCAGCAGTTAGAATAGATGGCGAGGCATCAGATTGGTTTGACATCAAGCAAGGAGTCCGTCAGGGCTGCGTGCTGTCACCCTATTTGTTTAACCTGTACGCCGAAAATATAATGAGAAATGTAAGAGATGATATAAACAGGGAGCTATATGATGCCCTAAATATCGGCGGTCATGACATACCAGAGATTCGATATGCTGATGATACAGTATTACTATCCACAACACAGAATGGCATAGAAAACCTAATAGCCTCAACCCAATTGAATAGTGAAAATCACAACTTATATCTTAACATAGCAAAAACAAAGATAATGCATACAGATAAAACTACTATGGAGAAAGAAATATATGTTACAGAGGAAAAATTGGAGTGGTGGAAAATTTTGAATATCTTGGGTCATTGATTACCAACAACGGCGACATAATGAAAGAAATTAAACGACTAATATCTGTTGATCTTCAAAGACTAAAACAACCGAATAAATTGGGACAGATAGAACTACAAAAAATATATGTTTAAGAGCATACATCTTTCTCACGCATGTGAGACCTGGACACTTACTAAACAAGCTGAACAGCGCATAAATGGCTTTGGATATAAATGTCTAAGAATATCTTGGATAAAGAACAGAACAAATGCATCCATACTTCAAGAGCTGAATATTGAAGAAGGTTGGCTATAAAAGCCGATAAAATAAAGACAACTGAACTATTTTGGTCACTTAAAAAGTCACGAAAGTTTGGAGAGAACATAATGGAGGGGTATATGCCTGGGAAGCCGGCCCCCCCCCCCCCCTGGCCTAGGGTTTTAACGACTTTCACCGTAATCCCGTATATTCACGTGGGTAAAGTAGCTGTGGGAGATTCGGTAGCGGATCACGTCGCGTTGGTTACTTACGGGGGTATGTGAGCCGGTCACTCAGAAAGCAATGGCAAACTACTGAGCATAATCTTGCCAAGAAAATCAACAACAGCTGAAAAATTGCTGGTGTTGACTGCTACGTCCTGTAAGGGATATGCATCTTTTAAAAAAATGCATGGGAAGAGAGGAAAATTAAGGTCAAAAAGAACGAACGAACGAACAAACTGTATTTTCAAAGGGTTAAAAATTGGGCACGCAGGCCCGTCTAACATTCTGCCTTTCATTCACTCTCTTTCATACATTATTTCATTCACACATCATTCAAGGCTAATTGAGAACAGCAACAATATAAAAGGCATGCATTATAAAGGCATGAGGAAAATGCAAAATTCAATATTACACGACTCAGAAACATGAAATAACGCCGTGACACTTGTTATTAGCTATGTGGAATACTGGTCTACCAAAGGGGACTTTCTGTTATACTAGGGTGTTATTATTATTATTATTTCTGTTACTAAGGGGGAAGGTAATCCGTACTGAGATAGTGTTCGAATTGGCACCTTTCGGTCTTGACAGATGATAGTTTGGTACAAAGGCATAATAACTACAACCCATGGCTGATAAGGCCAATTCGCGCTGTAAATGTTCGTCCACAGTGGATGCATGTGAACACATGGTCATTTCCACCATCATGCACCATCTCGCACGCTGTGTGTGTATGCTTTATCTGCAATCATTTTCTCCTTTGTCTTTATTCCATTTCTGATAGATGCCCCCCCCCCCCCCCACCATGCAACACGTTCAGCGGCGACTTGCTCCCAATGTGCATTATCAATGTGTGTATCAATCATGTCCCGCTTACACACATCTTTGTATCGTGGTAGAGGCCGACCCTGAGATCTCCTACCCATCTGTAATTCATCAAAAAAGATATCCTTTGGTATTCTACCGTCATCCATCTTCCTAACGTGTCCTATCCATCTAAGTCTACGAAGACTGAGCATGGAACAAACCGTCACACAACCTGATCTTTACAATACTTCAGTATTTGTGATTTTGGCTTGCCACTTAATACCAAGTATTCTTCGCAGACACCACATATGAAAGCTGTTTAAACGTTTCTCTTGGTGTGAGTAAGTTGATCAGGTTTCACTGCCATAAAGAAGAGTACTAAGAACGCAGGCTTGGTAGACGAGGACGTTTGGTTTTGCAGTAAGCTTCCAATAATTTGCGATTATATATATATATATATATATATATATATATATATATATATATATATATATATATATATATATATATACACATATATATGTCTCTTCCCATCCAAGTAATTGACCATATATATATATATAGGGATTGGTGATGTTTGTGATTTCTTGCGGAAGATTGTTCCACAGCTGAGCTGCATAGTTGTCAAGGAGCTGGATAGGTATAGAGAGAAGTAGGACAAAGATGGATGAAACGAAAGGACAGAGATAGGACATAGATAAGGACCTTTACAAGAGAATAGATAGAGAAAGACATAGAACTCCAAACAGCGTTAGGACAAGACCTAGACAGGACACGCACGTGTCATAGCAAGGACATGACTAGGACATAACGGGATTAACTCCCGAGATAGGACAGAGTACGCTAACCACGGGGACTACCCGTAAACAGACTGAACAATAGTACAGCTATAGGTTAACGAGGACTGGACAACTGGACTACGTGACAAGTGACTCAACACACTGTGCGGCTGACCGCACGAGAACTGAGGACATGTAGCTGAACCAGACCTGTGAAATCAGGCAGATCGGGACCGACAGTTAGAGCGACAAGACCTGTGTGTTATCTCTCTCGCCATTTGTGTAGTTTAGAGAGGGCATAGTTATACGTAGCGAGTGTAAACAATGTATTTGAATATTGAATGCCATTTGTGTATGCTTGTGAAACGAGCTGTATATTATGTATAATAAATCCTGATTTATTATCTGCCATTCATACGAAACTTGTTTGTGATCGTGAGGTATGAATGAAGTAACCAGCATGCTTGTGAAAATTCAGGTTGTTGACAAGCGGTTAAGCGTGGTGTCAGAAGTGGCTTATGAACCTACGACCTATTACGGTCAAGAAGGAAAGAATGTTTATGTAACAACGGTGAAGAGTAATGTCAGAAGTTCTTAGGAACCCATGACAAGAATGCGAGAGTGACGAAAGAAACGCTGATAAGAGTGCTATCAGATAGTGATTTATAAACCAGCAACTTAATGTGATAAAAGTGATCAGGAATGATTGTCAATAGAACGGTGTGAAAGAACTCATTACTCACTAACATTAGCAAGATTTAGAAATGTGTAAAGTGCGAAAATAAGAGCGCTTAAAAAAGAAAGATTCTGTGTGGAAAAGTTTGAGAATTGTGAAACGAATAACTAATAATAACATGTTTCACAGAGACGTTTCAGGTGATGTCGAACTGCAGTGAAGACACGACGACAATTGACTACGACAAACGACAGACAAAATTTAATACATCAATTTCGCATTTCAGCATCCCGTCGGAGCGAATCATAACACATAAATAGTTTAAGTGCGATATCAACTTGTGTGTGTGTTTGTATCTTCTAAATATTAATTGTTGCTCTATGTAACAGAATCCAGAATAGACGCATTCAGGACATCAGTTCAACCTGAGATAGAGAAAAACAACTCCCAGTAGGCTAAAAAATACCCATTAGCAAAAGCCGTATAGACACTCCATTCCTGTCCGGCACATTTACGTGCGCCATCTTGCACAAGCCGTGTACCGATTTGATAATCGGGTGCCTACCACAGCTAAATAATTGTACCGAAAAAGAAATAATAGCCTGGAGAGAAACCAATAAGGCTAATGCGGTAACCAGGTCAGAAACACAAAAACAACAAGACGACCCGCAAAAAGAAATGCTACACCTTATATCACAAAGTGGTACAGTAAATAACACCACCAAAGAAAATTTCATAGAGGCGCAACGCGCCGACCCATCTATCTCACCCTATTTCAGATTTGTGGGCGAGAAACCAAAAATGACCAAAAAAGGCGTCATGGTATTTTAAATTACATAATGGTATTCTCACTAGAAATTACAAGGGAGACAACCATGAAACTCAGCAAACGTTACCACCAATCAAACATCGACAAACAATCTTACGAATCTCAGACGATTCGTCGTTTGCTAGTCATTTATAGTATAATAATACAAGAGCCAGAACCTTAGCTGAATTTGACTGGCCAAAATTTGTTAGAGATATTAAATATTTTTCTCCTCTATATACCTTATATCAACAATTAGAAAGAAAGTGTAAATATTTGACAGCAGACTACCAATCCACAGCATTGGCCTCGAAACAGAAACATCAGACGGAAGACGAACACAATGCAACTACACCTACTAATCAGACGAAAGACGAACACAATGAAACCACACTAGACAGTAGTCACACAAAAGAGGGACACAATGCAAATACACACTGCAATCAGCCAGAAAACGTACTCAGCGCAAGCACAATTGTGAATCAAACAGAGAACAATGACAAGGAACGACTAGAACCAACAATAAATTTAACTACAACAAGGGACAGTATACATATAAAACCAAAACGGATAAACAACATTTGGTCACACACAACAGACTGGACAAAACAGTTACAAAAACTGAGATAAGTCTTCGAAAGGATAACGTTATTTGGACTTACAGTAAAGCCAACCAAAGTGGAGCTGGGCTTGGAGAAAATAGACTTCATAGGGCATACGCTATCTAAAGGGCAATTGCAAACTGATAACAAAATTGTAACAAGAATTTTGAACCTCACTATGCCAGTCACCAGAAAGCAAGTGAGGAGTTTACTAGGATTAGTAAACTATTACAATAAATTCATTCCCAATTTAGCAGAAATTACCAGTGTTTTTTTTCTCAAATCTATTGAAGTCGAATACCAAAATTGATGTGAAAGATGCTGTTTTAATGAATGCAATGTCAAAACTTAAGCATCTTTTTAGCAATGTCCCAATCCTTCGGTTGCCTAATCCGAACTTACAATATTTTCTTAGGACTAATGCCAGCACAGTATCCATAGCGGGCGTACTAGGTCAGAAGTATGATTACTCCAACTGAAGCCAAATATGGTGTCTCTGAATTGGAGGCTTTAGCTATTGTGTACTGTGTCCGTAAACTGCACAGATTTTTGGCAGGGACACACTTTGTCATCGAAACTGACAACTCCCCGCTCACAGTCATGGAGACAGGAGTCCACAAGAACAACAGGATCTACAGATGGTCCCTGATACTCCTTAATTATTCATTTTCGGTCAGGCACATTAGAGGCAAATTTAATACACTAGCTGACATGCTTAGCAGACCGTCGAACTTTAAGTATCCGAAGTGCCAGAAAAAGACGAACGACGCAACACCATCATCGTCTCTGACACTGGTACCAGAGTGTGATCAGACAGATGTGCCGCTATGAAAAAAAAACTGTCAACTCATATGAGTGACTATCTACGTCGATAGCAATATATTATATTCGACAGAATTATATACAACATTGTGAATACACACTCCAGGAACATCGCGTGGAATATTGGACAATGCAAATACAAACTATGATATTAAGTGAGGATATTCAAAAAGGAAAAGACGCGACATCATCACCTTACCTGGAACAGATTAGTTTAATTAGTGTAAGAATTTAAAATGTATGTATTAGGGTTTATAAATGGTATATAAATGTATATTGTATGTAACTGTGATATATAATATATATTTTCAATGCAGTTTCATATAGTACCATAGTTTCTTTTGTGTAGTTAGTTTATAAGAACATAACAACTTTAGGTTTCGTAGAGTAATAACACCTAATTCCCTATCCCCAATTAGATACAGGGATAATTATTTAACAAAATAATTACCGAAGGTTAATCACATCCTATAAGTCTCATAAGAGACTATCATTTCATAAATTAATTAAATAATAGTTATCAAATCAAATCAACTTTATTAGGGTCACAAATTGGGCGCGCAGGCCCGTCTTACATTCGGCCCTTCCAATCACTCGTCTTTCGTTCATCAAGAGCATTATACATTTACATAGGAGGAAAAATAAACATTGTGAAATGAATGTTGTAAACATAAACAAGGCAAATTACCATGTTATGAGGCCCCCCTCCCACCTACCTACCCATACATCACCCCACCCACATACACACCCCACCTACCTACACACACGCACACCAAGGGATACATAATACCCTACCAACCGACCCATACCCCTCCCGCACATCCCCCAACCACACACACTGCCCTCATCTGTTCCCCCCAACCAAAACACACTCGCCACCCACAAACATTCCCCCACCAACCCACACATCGCACGCCCACCCACATACACATCCTAACCCACACATCCTCTCCCCACCCACAACTCAAACGACCCATCCCCCAGCCTCATCTCCATCGACCACATATTCCCCACCCACGCACACAACCCCCCACCAACCCACACATCGCACATCCACTCACACATCCCCAAACCATAAACACATCCCCACCAACTGACATCTCTCTACCACCCACCACACACACATCTCCCTAACCACCCATACATCCCCAAATCACTCACACACACCCCACTACCCACACATACATCCTTCACCCACCCACACATGCCTTAACCCAATCCCCCACCCACCCACGCGTGCCTTAACCCAATCCCCCACCACACAATCCCCATCCGCACATCACATACACCCCCTACCACGCAATATTCCCAACCCACGCACCGCACACAAACATATCCCTCACCAACACATCCCACACCCACATACCACCACACATCTCCATCTACACACATATCCCCCACCCACATACCACACAATATTCCCACCCACACTCACACAGATACCCGCATCCATCCACGCCACATAGCCCCACCCACACACACATACCTCACCCACACAATATCCCCAACCAACACACGACACACCTCTCCCCACCCACACACGCATTCCATACCCTTCCACCAACACACACTCACTCACGCACACATCCTCCATTACGCACCCACACACTCCCACCCACCCACCTCCAACCAAACATCTCTCGATCGCAATACCCCTACCCACACACATCCTCCACCCACTCACGCATCCCACCCCGACACATACACATCCCTCACCCACCTACACATCCCTAAGCCATTCACACACCACATCCACACATTCCCCATCCACGCACACATCTCCCACCCACACACCCTCACCAATAACACATACTTCCCCCAACCACCACACATCCCCTACTCACCCACACATATACCCCACCCATACACACATTCCCCGCACCCATCACAGACATCTCCCACACCACACACTATCCCCCACCCACACACATATCCTCACCCATACCAACACAAACATACCCCCCACCCACACACCATGCACACATCCCCCACCAACACACCGCACACATATCTCAAACCCCCACACACTACACTTCTCCCCCCCCCCTGCATCCCCAATCCACCCAACACAATCCCCTACCCACATAACCCCACCACCCACACATACTTCCTCAAACCATCCACATATCTCCACCCACACAGACTCACATCCCCCGCACCCGTCCCATACACATATCCTCCACCAATACACACATCCCCCACACCCATTGCCACACCTCTACTTTCACCCCCACATATTCATCCACACATCCCACCAACACCCACAAATATCACTACCCACCAAAACCCACACACCCAACCCATCCAAACGCATACCCCCACCCACACATCCCCCACCCACACATATCCCCACACTCAGACACATCCTCCACACACACTCACACCTCCTCACATCTAGACACATACAGAATGTCTCACATTAGCATTGAAACTAGTATGAACAAACTCCCACACTTTACTCACACACATACACTGACACTTGTCATGAGCAGTCTCATAAAAATGTTAGGACAATCTAGTTAGTTAACACAAATTAGTTTAGAAATATAACATCAGTAAATATCCTACCATCTAGAATTATAGTTAGATTAAGGGAACCAACACATTTCATCCCATTTCATTTAATTACTTAAATTATCTTCCCTTAGTTAGTAAATCTCAGTACACAAAATTACAACATATTTAAATAGAGTAGTTAGTATACTTAGAATGAGGCCAAACAACCCAATCAACTTGTAAATATTGTATAGAAAATACTCAGTGCTAATATATCGCACTATTATTCGGCCCAAAAACGTCTAAAACTGAGCCAAAACTATTGTGCATTTTTAAATTTATTTTTATTTTTCTAGTATTTATTTTCCTTTTTCATTATTATTTTAATGGCACAACATGATTTTTTAACATGTCAGAACGAATGTGTGAGAGCAAGATGAGAGCAAGGATAGAGTACATGTATTAAATACAAGGCGAGCGAACAGTGTGCGAATTTTTTCGCACCCAAGAGTTTTTATGATTTGTCTGCTTCTTGAATGTGACACATGTGCTTGCGTGATTTATGTGTGTTGTTGCCACTATTACATTACATGTATAGCAACATTGTTAAGCTTCCTAGGTCGGCACGGCAGTCACTAATTAAGCAAACGCATCCATTCGTGACTGCATAAACCAACCTGCGACGCTTGAAAAACATCATTCAGTAAATTATAAACATACACCTATGTTTCTGATTTAAACATACATTAAATTTAACTAAACACGCAAACAACCAGATATACCTACAGATAAAAATGCAGACAGCAATAAAAAGGAAAGGGAAAAAACTCATGAACAGGGGACATAAAAGACTTACTAAACGCTGAGGACACATTGAAAGATTTAGCCACAAACGGAAGTTAGAGAGGTGAACATCAGCACACACACAACATGTAATAGAGTTGGAGAAACATTACACGAGAGCATGAATTTATATTCATGCATTGTGCCGTAAAAGGTACAATCTGTGCGGGGTGTCGGTCAATCGACATTGTGAAAAGCAGGTCTTATAGACAATGGCTTTGGTTCGTTACAGCTCTCACATATGTAATGTGAATGAGTATTCACTCTGGCCAACAGTACCATTGTGCAACACTGATTAATAAGCCAGTGGATAAGTACGACAATGTGACATCAGACGGTCATAAGTTAGTGATTATACCCAAGACATGAGTACTCAACCCTTCCAGCACTTGACGAAATTAGACCTAACTAATTTTTAGATATTACAACAGATTGCGCCACACCCATGAGCTAAATTTGGTGATGCAATACGGAGGGGGGGGGGGCGAGAGCGTGTCAAGGAGCTGGATAGGTATAGAGAGAAGTAGGACAAAGATGGATGAAACGAAAGGACAGAGAAGGACATAGATAAGGACCTTTACAAGAGAATAGATAGAGAAAGACATAGAACTCCAAACAGCGTTAGGAAAAGACCTAGACAGGACACGCACGTGTCATAGCTAGGACATGACTAGGACATAACGGGATTAACTCCCGAGATAGGACAGAGTACGCTAACCTCGGGGACTACCCGTAAACAGACTGAACAATAGTACAGCTTTAGGTTAACGAGGACTGGACCACTGGACTACGTGACAAGTGACTCAACACGTCGTGCGGCGGACCGCACGAGAACTGAGGACGAGTAGCTGAATCAGACCTGTGAAATCAGGCAGACCGGGACCGACAGTTAGAGCGACAAGACCTGTGTGTTATCTCTCGCCATTTGTGTAGTTTAGAGAGGGCATAGTTATACGTAGCGAGTGTAAAGAATGTATCTGAGTATTGAATGCCATTTGTGTATGCTTGTGAAACGAGCTGTATATTATGTATAATAAATCCTGATTTATTATCTGCCATTCATACGAAACGTGTTTGTGATCGTGAGGTATGAATGAAGTAATCAGCATGCTTGTGTAAATTCAGGTTGTTGACAATAGTACGTTAAGCTTGTTTTGTATAGTCAACCCTAGGCATCGGAATGTATAATATATTTAATCGTTTACGGTGCCTAGCATTATATTTAAACAATGGCCAAACGTTATTTGGGGCATTCTGATGTAGGATTTTGTGAATTAATTTGGCCTTATTGAAAAGCAGGCGTTTGCGGAGTGGCAGTAACTGAAAGCGTTTATGCAGGCTAGGATTGTCAGATAAATGTTTGCTATAAATTAAAATCATGGCCCGTTTCAGGCGTGAGTAAGGTCGCTTGGTGCTTGAATTGGAACAACTGTCCCAGATTGTAGAGCAGTAGTCAAAATCTGTCTGTATGTGAGAAGTATAGAGTATATTCCTTTGTCCTCATCAAGGAAATTGTTAATTTTAGAGAGTTGGTAGACTTTATTCGCTGTTTGTTTAACGATCAACGGAACGTGAGTGTTAAAGGTTAGGTTTCTATCAATGATGAGGCCTAATATTTTGTGCTCAATTAAACTTTCTACTGGCATGTTATCGACGTGAAGTTGAAGTGATCTGTGTGAGTTTAGAGTTTAAAGTCTTTATCTGTTTGTTAATAACATTGATTTTGTTTTAGTTATGTTAATGTACACATTTCACTAAGGCCGAATAAATAAAAATTTTGATTAAGAATAAAAAATAACTCTGGCAGCTTTTTAATTAAGTGGCATATGTTTGAGTGCCCAAAGCGTATTCTTGACAAATTGATCCAGTGATGCCACTTATCAGACATTTCACCCATGGAGTAAGTGTGAATTAATGAAACTTAAACACAAATACAAGATCATAAAATTTCTCAATTACATTAATTTACAAAATCCCAGTAATATAAATCGATATGAAAATGTCAATATTATAACGATTTAACTAATGAGACCAAAAAAGATAGTGCAAACACAGAACAAAACGAATTAAAAAGTATGACCATGCAACAACTAATCAACATGAAAGAACTACTTCGCAAGCTAAGTAAGTGTGCCACTGTTTGTAAAGATGGTTCTTTGCAAGCGACGGAAGGGAAGATTTCCTGGAAGGTATTTCGTTCTCGTGTTAATGTGAGGGTAGAAAGGAGAGGATGATGTATGTTTGGTGGCATGTGTGCACTTTAAGTGGCAGGCATTCGGGAGTCAGACGCCAGCAAACGTTTACCTGGGGTAATGGGAGTATTTCGCTGACCTGGATGTCTCGTTCTTCAGTAATCAATGCCCATCACGTGTGTGTGTGTGTGTGTGTGTGTGTGTGTGTGTGTGTTGGTCGTGTCTTGTGCCATTTATAAGGATTTGATATTTTTAGCCACCAAAGTACTATCTAATGAGGATGTTTGGTGTTGGTCTTTCTTGGTCTTGTTTCTTTGGCGCTTGACTTCGATGAAAAGAAGTGTGTGTTGTTGATGAAGTGTACTGACTACAGTCTGTAGGGTGTTGTTGTTTATGTCGGCTAAACGGCGCTGGGAACCATAACTTGGTGGTATGATGGAGGTGAGAAAAACTTTTAAATTTGGAAAAAATAACGTATTAAGTCTAATAGTTTTCGTAACTGAGAAATGGTGATATTTTGGTTTCTCATAGTGTCGTTTATCCCTATTTGTATTGTAATCTTTGTGACGTTTGCATTAATTTTCATTCTACGTATACTGTTTGTTAGACTGTCTACATCTGCACATGAAAGCAGAATTGTTATTGTGCCATATCGATGTGTGATGAGGAGATACTGTTACTGTATATGCCTTTCATCAAAGAGTCGCCAATTATCATGTGAGTGCAGTCAGTTGGGGATCTCTGTATGCACTGGTTTCTGCCACGTCTTGAACGTTGTTTCTGCCATTGATAAATATCCGGCTGTGGACTGTCTTCTTGCAGGTTACCAGATGTTTCTTGAATATGTAGGTTGTCTGCAAGCAATGCCTCGTCGTATTGGCTGTCTTTTACTAATTTCTGTTTTGGTAATTCAGATCTATTGCTGACATTTACTTCGATGGGATATGTTGAATGCTGTTGAATGACGTTGTCTATTTGTTGATGTGTTTTCGTCGGCAGTATAGTTGGCGCTCTATGGATGGCTGTGTTGTTTCGAAATTGTCAGTCTATGCTGTCTATTCAATATTGGGCTCGCGTTGTAAAGTCTTAATGGTGTGTTTGAGTATACCATTTCCCTCTCTCAGGAGAGCAACATCTGACGAAAGGTTGATATAGTCACTAATGATTTTGATGTTCTTGACTGTGTTGCAGAAGCGGCGTGTAAAACTACTTTCAAACCTGATTTTAACTTTTCAATGTGCTGCTGACACCCAAACAATTGTTGATTTGTAGCTGGGTTCTCATCTAATACCGATGGGGCAACCTCTATTTGGTTTGAATTGATTTCATTTGGTTGTATACTGTGTCCTAGGCGCCCCGCCGGGTATTCAATGGCTACCAACACAGGCGGTTAGAAGCAGTTACGTTCGAGTTGCTGTTGTGTTGAGTCGTGGCATGTTCGAGTATGTTGTTACTATGGCCTGATACTGTGACGACTACCGCTTCAAACTGTGTTGATTGTTTGGTCCCTCCAGAAACTAGCGTTCTCAGATCGGCAGATGTGTATAGAGAGTCACCTGTCAATTGCTGTGCTGTCTGCAAAATTATGTCGCGAGCCACTCAAACATGACCACAGATGCGCCTTGGGCTAACACCTTATTCTAGGTCTGGTACAAATGTAACGTGTACAGAGGAGACGATATTTTGACTTCCACCGCTGCTCCTTGTCGGTCTTTTCTATAGTCGAGTTTGGCCTCATGGTAATAATTGATCAGACATGTTCGAAATGCCTCGTAATATATTGTATTATTGAAATTAATAATATAAATTCTTTTACCGTCTTTCATACATTTACCAGGCAGTGATGGAGAGCTTGGAGTCAGGTCTTAGTCAGATATGACTGAGCTACCGTATAACAGTAGACGGTACTACCTGCTTTCTGTTAGCGCCGAACGTTGGGTGGCGCTTACCAAACCCGGCACCTCACATTGTGCCAACGGCTTCGGGCGGAAGAACGCAATTGGGAGGGTACAAGCCTTACCCTAGTGCGAGGAAATGCAAGCTAAAGACAAAATGTCATGGCAAATCAAATCAAATCAACTTTATTCGGGTCACAAATTGGGCGCGCAGGCCCGTCTTACATTCGGCCCTTTCAATCACTCGTCTTTCGTTCATCAAGAGCATTATACATTTACACAGGAAGAAAAATAATCATTGTGAAATGAATGTTGTAAACATAAACAAGGCAAACTACCATGTTATGAGGCCCATCTGTCATCTACCCATACATCACCCCACCCACAAACACACCCTCACCTACCCACACACACGCACACCAAGGGACACATACATACCCCACCAACCGACCCATCCCCATCCCGCACACCCCCCACCCACACACACTGCCCTCACCTGATCCCCCACCCAAAACACACTCGCCACCCACAAACATACCCCCACCCACACATCCCACGCCCACCCATATACACATCCTAACCCACACATCCTCTCCCCACCACACCTCAAACCACCCATCCCCCAGCGACATCTACATCGACCACATATTTCCCACCCACGCACACAATCCCCCACCAACCCACACATCGCACATCCACTCACACATCCCCAAACCATACACACACATCCCTACCAACTGATATGTCCCTACCCCCCCCCCCCCACACACACACAAACATCTCCCTAACCACCCATACATCCCCAATCCACTCACACACACCCCACCACAGACATATACATCTTCCACCCACACATGCCTTAACCCAATCCCCCACCATACAATCCCCCACCCGCACATCACATACATCCCCTACCACGCAATATTCCCAACCCACGCACCGCACACACACATATCCCTCACCAACACATCCCACACCAACATACCACCACACATCCCCACTTACACACCACACACTTATCCCCCATCCACATACCACACAATATTCCCACCCACACCCACACAGATACCCTTACCCATCCACCCCACATACCCCCACTCACACACCACAAAAATCCCACACCTACACACACATACCTCATCCACACAATATCCCCAACCAACACACCACACACCTCTCCCCACCCACACACGCATTCCCTACCCGTCAACCAACACACACTCACTCACGCACACATCCTCCACTACGCACACACACCCCCCCCACCCACCCACCCCCAACCAAACATCTCTCGATCACAATACCCCTACCCACACACATCCTCCACCCACTCACGCATCCCACCCCGACACATACAACTCCCTCACCCACCTACACATCCCTAAGCTACTCACACATTCCTCATCCACGCACACATCTCCCATCCACACACACCCACATACTTACCCCAACCACCACACATCCCCTACTCACCCACACATATACCCCACCCATACACACATTCCCCGCACCCTTCACCCACATCCCCCACACCATATACTATCCCCCACCCACACACATATCCTTACCCATACCACCACAAACATACCCCCACCCACACATCATGCGCACATCCCCCACCAATATACTGCACACATATCTCAAACCCACACACCATACACTTCTCCCTACCCGCCCTTGCATCCCCAATCCACCCACACAACCCCGCCACCCACACATACTTCCTCAAACCATCCACACATCTCCACCCACATATACACCCCCCCCCTCATTCGTCCCATACACATATCCTCCACCCATACACACATCCCCCACACCCATTCCCACACCCCTACTTTCACCCCCACACATCCATCCACACATCCCACCAACACCAACAAATATCACTACCTACCAAAACCCACACACCCCAACCCATCCAAACGCATACCCCCACCCACACATCACCCACCCACACATATCCCCACACTCACACACATCCTCCACACACACTCACACCTCCTCACATCTAGACACATACAAAATGTCTCACGTTAGCATTGAGACTAGTATGAACAAACTCCCACACTTTACTCACACACATACACTGACACTTGTCATGAGCAGTCTCATAAAAATGTTATACATGGAGAAAAATGAGTACATAAAAAGTATGTGACGTAAAAATAGTGATGCTCCCACACACAGAGAAGGCACACACACACACACACACACACACACACACACACACACACACACACACACACACACACACTCACTCTCACGCTCACTCATTCTGTCTCTCGTTCACACTCACTGACTCTCTCCCTCAAACTACAGTAATGAATATGAGTTTATATTATGCATGATAAAATCAAATGGTATTTAACTGATAATATGAAAGATGAGAATACACAAACATATGGATTCGCGTGTTACATAAAATGCATGTTACATGACATGCATCTGCTCAGCTCTCTCTCTCTCTCTCTCTCTCTCTCTCTCTCTCTCTCTCTCTCTGTATTCTCTCATATACACACACCCACACGCATGCGAGCTCACACACACACACACACTAACACATCAACTCTCCCATTGTCTCACTCTCTCACACACAATCCTTCACACACACACTCACTCTCTCAATCACACTCTCTCACACATACACATACGCATGAACGCATACACGCACGCACACACTCCCTCACTCACTCTCACACATACACGTACGAATGCATGCACTGATACATTCCCCCATCATTTCTCACTCAATCACTCTCTCCACACACATGCATGCACGTGTCCACACACAAATTCACTCTCTCCCTCTCTCTGACACCCACTTTCTCTCTCTCTCTCTCTCTCTCTCTCTCTCTCTCTCTCTCTCTCTCTCTCTTTCTCTCTGTCTCTCTCTTTCTCTCTCTCGCTCCCACACGCACACACATATATAGTGAACAATTATAGTTAAACAATTATAATGAACAATTATGAACAATTATAATGAACAATTATACCAGTAAATGAATTATGGTGGCATATAGTCGGTATGGATTAAGTATTGAAAGAGTTTTCGGTTAAATGTGTAGGGACTCATTGGAGTTTTCAGATCTGGAGGCAGATCATTCCATAAGTGAGCACCAGAATAGGCGAAACATGTTTTGTATAGGTCCAATCTAGGCTTTGAGACATGTAACAAATTTAGGCGCTTGCTGTTCATTGCATTAGATTGAATCAGCGGTAGAAGATACTCTGGGGTATTTTGAGATATAATTTTATTCACTAATTTGGCTTTGTTGAAAAGGAAGCGCTTTTGAAGTGGTAGAAGTCTTAGATGACTGTACAAATTATTACTTTCAACGTGCTTTATGCCAGAAACCAGACGAATAGCGCGGTTTTGTAGAGAACATAGTCGTTTTAAATTAGATTTAGGGCAACCATCCCAAACTGTGGAACAGTAATCGAGATGTGATTGGATATAGCATGTATAGAATATTTTTCGTGTGCTTTCGTCCAGGAAGTGCTGAATTTTAGCAAGTTGGTAAACTTTTTGTGCTATTTTCTTGGTAAGAGCGTGGACATGTGAGCTCCAGTTAATATGGCTGTCAATTAATTGGCAGGGCAGACCAGATCCTAAGCCTTGGCTGGCGGCTGGTCTAGGATCGAAGCTCCGACAGGCGGACAGTTAGAGCATTGCTTTGCTGATACTTTTGGCAGCTTCTGCAGCTTGTCTTGTTCCAGATGTAGGGGTGTTACCTTTCATCTGGAGTGAACTAGGCAGGCCGAGAGAGGGATTATGCTGCATGGGCAACACATGATCTCTATATTTTAGCCCAGGCTTTGTGCTATGGAGAGGCAATAACTCCATCCCTGGTCTTAACTGGTCTCGGAATCAAAGCGAGAGGCACCTGTTACCGGTTATAAATCCCTGTCAATTGGCGTAGACATGGGGCGCCACGCGTTGCCTCTGACGGTGGGAGACACCTACAGGTGTCACTGATCAGCTACCGCCCGCCTCAAGCTGGGCAGCCCCCGACCATTTGGGTGCTGATCCGCCACAGCCTGCCTGCTTTAATGGGTGCTTGGGGCTAGGATAAAATCTGAATCGCAGGCTGTAAAACCACTGCACCAGGTACAAAATAAAAATAAAAATAGAAACCTCAAGCTACGGCTTGCAACCTGGAACGTGAGAACCATGTGTCCAGGATTTTCCACTGACTTGACCAATATTGACGATGTGAGAAAAACGGCTGTGATTGATGCCGAACTCAATCGTCTTAACATTGATATTGCTGGCCTGCAGGAGACTCTCCTCGCTGAGGAAGAGTCACTCAGGGAAAACAATTACACCTTTGTTTGGAAGAGTAGAGGGCAAGCAGAAAAAAGGCAGTACGGTGTGGGCTTTGCAGTGAAGAATTCGCTACTGGGAATGATTGAAATTCCAGCAGGAGGAAATGAAAGACTATTATCTCTTCGCTTGGCAACCTCTTGTGGGTTTGCAACCATTATTACTGCACATGCACCGACACTCCATTCCTCTGATGATATGAAGGATTCGTTCTATGAGGAGTTAGACCCCGTGATCAAGGCAGTTCTAAAATCTGACTACATTTATATGCTCGGTGATTTCAATGCTCGTGTGGGCAAGGACTCGAGTTCATGGCCAGTGTGCCTTGGAAAATACAACATCGGTCGCATGAATGAAAATGGGCAAAGGCTGCTGGAGCATTGCATCAGTAATGACCTATGTATTACAAACTCCTTTTCTAAAACAAAAGAGATGCATACGGTCACATGGAAACATCCAAGATCCGGCCATTGGCACCAGCTGGACTTCATCATCACACGGAGACAACATCTGGACCATATATCATTGACTCGAAGTTACCACACAGCTGACTGTGATACAGATCATTCTTTGGTTGCTGCAAGGGTTAGACTGAGACCAAAGAGAATCTACACAGCTAAACACAAACCTAGCCCCAGGATTAATATTATTAACACTCACGATCCTGAAAAGTGCTTTAAGTTTCAACAGCAACTTGAAGACGCTTTCACTGATACACCAGAAAATTGTACAGTAAATGAAAAGTGGGGTCAAATTAAGGAAACTCTTTATAGAACTGCCGTTGGGGTTTACGGCACTGTGGATCATAAGAGGCAGGACTGGTTTGCGGCAAACAGCGAGACTCTGCAGCCCTTGATTGATAAGAAGAAGAAAGCTCTCTTAAGAAACAAGGAAAGACCAACGCGTAACACTCTGAGTGAGCTAAAGCAAGCTAGGAAGGATGTGCAAAAGGCTGCCAGGCAGTGTGCACATGATTATTGGATCAAGTTATGTGAGTCCATTCAAATTGCAAGTGATAAGGGAAACATAAGAAGCATGTATGAATGAATAAAGAAAGCCTGTGGTCCAGTGATCAAAAGAAATGCACCATTGAAAACCTTGACTGGAAAAATCATTACTGATAAGAAACAGCAGATGGACAGATGGGTAGAGCACTATTTGGAGCTTTACTCAAGTGAGACCAAACTAGCGGATGATGCCCTCAACGCCATAGAGGCTCTACCAACTCTTGACCACCTGGACACACTTCCCACCACAACAGAAGTTAAGTGCGCTATAAATGAACTTGCATCTGGCAAGCTCCAGGTAAGGATGGGATTCCAATAGATGTTATCAGGAGTGGGCAAGACACACTCACTCTACAGATCCATAAGCCAGCTAATAGAGCTATGCTGGCGAGAATGACAAGTCCCTAAGTATTTCAAAGATTCAAGCATCATAACACTGTACAAGAACAAGGGCGATCGGAGTGACTGCAACAACTATAGGGGTATCTCACTACTGTGTATTGTTGGAAAAGTATTTGCCAGAATTGTTCTGCGCAGACTTCAAGTCCTAGGAGATCAAGTCTACCCCGAATCACAGTGTGGCTTTCGAAAGTACCGGTCTACCACTGATATGATATTCTCATTGCGACAAATGCAAGAAAAATGCCGTGAACAGAATCAACCACTGTTTATTGCCTTCATCGACCTCACAAAGGCATTTGATTTGGTCAGTCGTGAGGGTCTGTTCAAGGCACTAAAGAAGATTGGCTGCCCACAAACTCTTCTGTCAATTGTGGAATAGTTCCACACAGGCATGAAGGATATAATCAAATTTGATGGTGCAACTTCCGAAGAATTTGAAATCAAGAGTGGAGTTAAGCAAGGTTGTGTACTAGCTCCCACCCTCTTTGGAATATACTTTTCACTTCTACTGAAATATGCCTTTCGTGATCAGGATGGTGGTATATACATTCACTCACGCTCAGATGGCGGCCTTTACAATGCTCAGAGATTGAAGGCCAAGACCAAAATTAGGAGGGTATTGATCAGAGTGTTGCTTTTTGCAGATGATGCTGCAGTCACGACCCACTCTGAGGAAGAATTGCAATGTCTACTATCTGCATTCTCCAATGCTTGTTCTGAATTTGGTTTAACAATGAGCAAAAAGAAGACACAGATTATGTCACAAGGTGCACATGGGGTACCATCAATCTTTATTGACGACGCCGAACTAGAGATGTTAGACCATTTTACATATCTAGGATCAGTGGTAAATAGCAAATTATCCCTAGATCAGGAAATCAACATCCGGATCGGTAAGGCAGCAACAACAATGAACAGGTTAAGAAAAAGAGTCTGGGAGAACAGGAAGCTTACTGCAAAAACAAAAGTCATTGTCTATCAAGCCTGTGTCCTTAGTACTCTTCTTTATGGCAGTGAAACCTGGAAAACTTATTCACACCAAGAGAAACATTTAAACAGCTTTCATATGCGGTGTCTGCGAAGAATTCTTGGTATTAAGTGGTAAGACAAAATCACAAATACTGAAGTATTGGAAAGATCAGGTTGTGTGACAGTTTATTCCATGCTCAGTCTTCGTAGACTTAGATGGATAGGACATTTTAGGAGGACGGATGATGGTAGAATACCAAAGGACATCTTTTTTTGGTGAATTACAGATGGGTAAGAGATCTCGGGTTCGGCCTCTACTACGATACAAAGATGTGTGTAAGCGGGACATGATTGATACAGGCATTGATAATGCACATTGGGAGCAAGTCGCCGCTGAAGGTGTTGTATGGAGGGCAAACATCAGAAATGGAATAAAGACAAAGGAGAAGATTATTGCAGATAAGTCACACACCGAGCGTGTGAGACGTAAGATGGTGCATGATGGTGGAAATTACCACGTGTTCACATGCACCCACTGTGAACGGACATTTACAGCGCAAATTAGCCTTATCAGTTGCATTCGCTACCGCCATAGGTAGAAGTTATTTTGCCTTTTTAAAGCACAAACTATCGTCTGTCAAGACGGCAAGGTGCCAATAATGAAGAGCTAAAACAATTCTTTAGTTACTTCTCACTGCCTTCTCTATGTTGAGTGTGTAGTTCCTAGCTACTGCAAATTGTAATTCACTTCGCTCCTCAGATCTACTTCGCCCCCTTGCTCCGCTAACTCCAGCACAGAACTTTCCTCCTCAACAGACATGATTACATGATATTACGTTTCCACAACCACGAACGCATTGTAGCGCCCACACATGGTTTACATTCTAGTGATGTCATTGACGCTTCGCTGATCCATAAATAATTTATCTATAGTGTCATTGAATACAATATTGTAAGCATTTGTATCTAATACTGTAAAAATAGCAACTTTTAAACATTAGTGTGGTGGATGATCCCCAGATCGGTATGTCAGACACGGGATATCTTGCTTATGATCGAGTGGTTTTCCGGAAGGTTGTTATGGGAGCGAGGTTCTGCAAAAGACATGCTACTGAATGAACGAAGGAATGAATGAATGAATTCAAAATACTAAGTTACTAATTTATCCCTAAATATTAGTTAATTGAATAAATATGACAGATAGGCGAGGAATACGCTAAGGCCTTGGAATGTTGCTTGCTTCTTGCTACGTTTTGCTGATGCATTTTTCACTTTTGGACGTGGAGTAGATGCTTCCGTCGCCCAGCTACTGATTTGAGTGCTTGGTGCCACAATGAACAGTTGATTTCTTGTGCAAGGCTTTTTGTATATCCCTATGCAATAATGCGTGTACAACTGCAGGTTTAGAAGTGACTGCTATTCCATCGCCGATGAAATGTAGTTCTAGCGGCAGACTATTGTGTTCGCATTCTGGCAGCGGCCTTTTGTAAGCATATGTTTGCGTGCTGATTGTTTTGTCTAGGCTAATGTGTGTTTTACGTTGCACATGGAATTGTGATGAGAATTGTATGTGATGTTCCATTGGCACAGGAACGCAGCAATTATGAGGCGACCCGTTGAAACAAAGTTGGAACCGCGATTACCGAACAAACCAACCAACAACAAACAAACCAATCAACCTACCTACCCACCCACCCACCCACCAACTAACCAAACAACCAACCATCCAACAATCCCAACCAACCAACCAACAAACAAACATACCTGTCAACCAGCTGCGTTGTGAATAGTTGGCTAGAAAAAAGGTTCACTCAACATGATCACTTACCCTCGTACAACACTTCATTTCTTCCACTACCATGTAGGTCTGGGATTTCTGGAAGGATAGATATAGCAATCATTTCAGGGTCTACCCAAACAGAAATGAAGAAATCTTATTAGCAAGTGTATTTTCTTAATTTTAAGAAATACATCGTAGAGCATTCAACGATTTATTTAATCAAATTAAGGTTTGTGTATCCACTGAATTATGATTCCGTATTTAAAATACTAATTTAATTTATTCATTAGAGCAATAAACTTTAACCCTTAAAATAAGTTTATTTATTAAATATGGCAGAAAAGTGAGCAACCCTTTAAGGCCTTGGCTTGTTGTTTGCTTCTGTCTACGTTTTGCTGATGCATTTTCCTCTTTTGGCTGTGTAGTTGATTGCCCCGTAGCCCAGCTACCGAGTCAAGTGTTTAGTGTGAAGCTGAGTTGTGGATGTCATGAGCAAGGATTTTCGTGTGTCCTCGGTGGTTTGGTTTGTGAACTTCATGTTAAAAAAAAAATTAAATGGTGGGAGGACTGTTGCATGGTGTCAGGGTGTTGGGAGAATAGGTACAGGACATAGAGAGGACAAGGGACAGAATAGAGTCAGGACTACAGAGATAACGATATACAGGACATCTACAGTATAGTCCATGGATGAGAGACAGGACAGAAGTCAGGACACAGAGAGGTCATAAGACAGGACATCTACAGGACAGTAGATAGAGGGGAGACAGGACTTGGGTAAGGACACAGATGTCAGAGATAGGACACCGACAGGAAAGGACCGAGTGATAGGAGGGGACAAAAGTTCACGGGACACTGCCCTGAACGGGCTAGACGACATTACACTGAATGACCTAACCTAACACAGACGGACTGCTAAGACAGCACGGTGGTCACGAAAGGCATGTGGATTAGTAATACGAGACGAACTGACCAGTTTGAAAACGTCAGACGGGACTCAGACAGTTTCAGGTGAAGGACGTTGTGGTTTCTAGAGCGAGTGTATTGTTTTTGCGAGAGTACTTAGAACAAAGAGCAGATACTCTACAGTCTTGTTCTAACAGACAACACGGTCTGAACGGAGATGGGTAGTATCTACGTCTACACATCTCAAACACATATGTCTATACATTCATATAAACATACATTCAAGTCATAATATATGATGGTATGATGATATATATGATGGCATGTTACATAAACATATATCAGTTCTAAATAAATAAATATACATATGTATATATTAATACAACTATTTAGAACATCTATAGCTTAAAACATACATATTCACATACATTTATGTAATGCAGTGTTTCCCATATAAGTTCACCTCACTTTCTCCCTTTCTGATTCATTCATTCCGTCTTGTCGGAAGGACTGGTCGCACAGTACCTGTCGAACATTAAATGCCTTCCCTGAATCGGTCTGGGATATTGAAAGTCCTAAGTCATGTCTGTCCTCGTGCAGACATCATTCAGACAATGTGAACTGGTGCCATTCCTCAAACCAAGTGGTTTCCCCACAATCTTGGTAGGCACTCAAAGTGTTGGTCCAAATAATCAATGTTAATTGGACGCTATCAAGAGACTGGTGGCTCTCAGGTATTTCTCCTAAGTAGTCAGTCTCCCCAATGTTTAACATCATACAGGATGAATCTAAATGTATCTCCTGTACATGCATAAGCCACACGCTCATGTAGCTTGGATAATGGATTTCTCCAAATTATCACATACAACAAATCAGACAACCAAGTAGTGAATGAAAGAAGAAAATAGTTCTCAGTGAAATCGTAAAGCTAGAACTGGAACAATAAGTACAAAGAAAATCCACCAGTGTAAAGTTTGGGAGAATAAACAGAAACAAGAAACTATAAGGCCTTCAGACTAGCAGACAAACTCAGAATAATGGTATTACCTGGGTTTAGCTAGGAAATCCTGTCATACGACATTGTATCGAAGTAACAAAACGAGAGGGTAATCTCTCACCAGAAATTAAAATTCCGGCTTCCCTGGTACGCTATTGTGAATGCGTCTGAGGATTGTTGTCCCTGCTCATAGTTTTATTCTCTTCATCCCTGGCTAGTTTCCACGTTAGCTAATTACTATGTCCACGTTCCTGTTAGCTCCACCTATTTTTCATGTAGGACGATTTACCCTGATGGATTAAGTACCAAATTCTTTTCACCCCTCCTCCTTTCCTGTGAAGGGTAGTTTCATCTGTCAATCAAATTGACCGATGTTCCGCCACGTGTCTGAAACAATGCTTTGGCCCATGCAACAGACGTTGCGTCATACCTACATTCCAATCTGCTGGTGCCTCCTCACTTTCCCAGGAATTAACAAGCTTTATCTCCTGGGTTACGACGAGGTGTAAGGCCTGCATTATATTGCCGTCTTTGGATCACACGGGGTTTTCCCATGAGTAGCACTGCCATGTATTATTTCAGACGGGTCTGGCTGACCCTCTTATCTCCCATTCTGCCGTGGCTGGTTCACACGTTAGGTCCTGTTGAACGTAAGGTGTTAGTCCCTATTCCAACCGCAGGCTTGTAAACTAACACGTCAATCTCAACTGACTAGCTCCGCGATGTCTGGTTGATCAGAACATCAAAGGGAAAATCTCTTAGGTGTAGAGACCAGACGTTGCTTTGATCTACCAATGTAGTAAAAATGATAGTGCGGGCTCTAAGTGACTCTGTATTTTTCTCTTACGTTTTTAACCTCTTCTGGGGAACGTTTATTCTTTTAGAGAATTTTAGAAAAATATTGTGGGCTCTGTAATTTCTTTCAAACTTGTGTATTTATGATGCTGCTGGGGCTGTCCCGTCACATAGCTCCCCAATTTAGGTAGGTTCATTAATGAAGCCTATAACAGAGCCTCGGCAGCATTCAAGAATGTATCTAAGTTCTCTCCCTTCTCGAACTGCCTCCAAGTCTGGGTTCCCAATATTCTTTGTGGCAGTGGGATGTTCTATGAGTCAAAAGAAATATCCCATGTCTATCCTTCCAGGATAAATCTTGCAAATCTTTGCTCCTGGTGTTGTGTCGGATTTCCGGGCTATTGCTCGGTAATGTCCTGTCCTCTGGAGGTTTTACTTTTTCCCAGCCGGGAAATTGCAAAATGTATAACAAGATTCTCCTGCGCCGCAGAGAGACTGTTATTGTCCACTAAATTTCTGGCCCTTGTCCTATCAGCAGAGGAAGTGCCATCAGTGTTTTCTTAAAAGAATTGGTCGCAGTAATGTTGCTCCATTTTCGTTTCCTCCGTCGGCCAAAGATCATAATACAATCCTTTAATCTCCTTCTTTTGGCAGGAAATTTGCTAAACATCATAGTTTTATGATGTGCATTCAACTCGTACTTGCCTCTTTCTTGGTAGGGCGTCTGTTTACTCCCTCCTGATTTAAGAGAGTTCTTCCCTCGATAATTCTTTATCCAGGTGAGTTCCTCTTCAACAGAGTTCCATTTTGAATCTGTGTTTGAAAGTATAAGGCTAGAAGTTGTCCAGCTTTGAGAAATCATGTTGTTCCCCAAGAACTGTGAATTTGTATCACTCCTTGTAGAAGTATACATAAACAGCTGTTCTCCACATCCAACATTGGTTGAAGTGAAAGGTAAACAAGGTCCTGAGTGTTGAGTATACCAACCGCTCCGGTTTTGTTCCGCTGCAGAGTCCATCATTTGTGATCCCCTGTTAGCTTCAGCTGTGTTGATGATAGGTATTACCTTCATCCTGTCCAAAGAAGTATTTTCTTCTTTGTTGTTAGCAGACATGTTTATCGTCCCTGAATCAGAGTCCGTGGTATAACCTACATGAATGCTTTGTGTATCTTGAGTTTCCTTTTCGAAAGACTCCAAGATACTGACATTGTAAGAATTCTCCTCCGTGTCTTGTTTGTCCTCCATGGCTGGGCTCTCTTGTGCCAAGTCCAATTGAGGTATTCTCTCCCTGGTCTGGTTTTCTTGTGCCAAATCCAATAGAAGTGAATGTTGTGGGGTGTCATTTTCAATGTCATCTCCCACCTGAGATAAGTAATTCATACTGATAATTGTTTCATCTTGTGTGGCCACATAGAAAGAAACACTGGAATCCTGTTTTACATCCATTCCAGTCTCAGCTGAATTCATTTCCACTCCTAGTTTATCTGAACTGAAGGGAATAAGAGAATCGGGTAAGGTCTCGCCTTCGATCTCTTTAATAGTTTTCCTCAGGTCCTCCTCCTCCTGGATTTTTCTCCTTTGGGAAGTCTTAGGAAGCTCCTGATATTGCTGGGTTGCCAAGCCAGCTAATCCGCTTTTATTGCGGTGTAAACATTTTTCACATTTGTGACTGTTTACTGTACCCTGGGTACATTTTTCCATATTCCGTTTATTTTTCGGAATTGAGGGAAGCATCTGCCTTTCTGTGCGCAAGTTTTTGTTTTTCTGAGCCATGGGGATTTGCGAAGGAATGCATGTCTCTTCTTTGTGACGGTCAGCTTCCCCGCTTTCTATCAGAGTTTCGGCTTGAGTGATTGGCTTTTCCTCAGTCGAGCTGGTATATTCCTCCACGTTCAGTATTTCAATTTGCTTCTTCTTAATCTCATCTTCTTCAGCTTTGTGACGCATATCTGCTTCTAATTCTGCAACTCTTTTCATCATCTGCTCATCTTCTTTGTCCCACCAATCCATTTCTTCTCTAATAAATAGTTCTAGCTTCTCTCCTACTAAGCCGAGCCTTATGCCCCATCCTCTAGCGGACTCTAAGAAATCTGTGCGTGCATCCATGATCTCTTCTCAGCTTAAACTCAGGCAAGTAATTATATTATTACCCTACAGAGAGCTAGTCAGATTTATGATAGAGCAGGATAGTGACAAGAGGAACAGACACTGCTATGAGAATGATAGTAGTGAATTTGAGAGGGAAAGTTGATGCAAAGCAGTCCGTCATACACTGAATTAACTAAGCATTATCAAATTATTCATGATTAAATCAAATGATAAAGCATGTAATCAAAAAATCATCAAGTAAATCATCAATAAACTAATTAATATCACTAATTACTGTGATTATTAATTCTACAGTGGTGAATGATGTATATTAACTCATATGATATTATCCGTTATTAACTTTTTAACAAGTTATTTAAATTCTACAGACTTCCCTAGAAACAAATTCCTAAGTTAATACTTAGCAAATGTAATGGGTGAAGAATGAAAGAATGGTTTATGAAAATCAATAGTCTAGAATTTATTCTCTGATTCTATCATGGATGAGAAGTCCTAATGTGTCAAAATCTTGCCTACAATCAAGCAAGCTATTACATTAGAAATAAATTATACCTAACTAATGCTGCTAAGAATGTAAGTGAGAATGACCTAGGTTCTATCCATGGGCAAGCCCGGAATAATACCAGACTAACAGATTTGAAATAGGTTCGTTCCTTGCGAGCGAACCAAAGTGTTCTAGGGTTTACTCCCGGATTCTATAGCGGGCGAGCAGACCAATATGTCACCAACTGGCTTGAGGTAGCTCCCGGTTGGGCAACCACCCAGCCAACATCATTTTCTTCTGCTGGTGTTAAGTTCTGGATGCAGTTTAAGATCCCCTAACTCTGTCAGAAGGGACTAATTGCTACCCCAGATCCCAGAGAGAAAACGTGGAACAAATGTCTGTTATGCTGATTTAAGACACTGTCCCTGATACTCAAGAAAACAGCCAAGAAGTGGCTCGTTGAAGATAGAATATATCTATATAGTTTTGGCTGTACTTGGTATCACCAGAAGTGAGAAAGGAGGAGTTAAGACATGCAACGTAATCTGGTTACTTATGACTGCATAGGCAAGATACCTCCCGGACATAGATTCCCACTTCTGGACAATATATGCGAACCCCCACTAAATGATACAATAATGTGTGTACTTGATTACGCTACACAAACATTTATAAACATTTAGAATTATACAGACAACTGAGTTTAAAATACAACAACTGTGTTTATTATTGCTATTGATGATCATATGATGATGTTGGTGATGATGATTATGGTATGGTATACGTAACTTATGAGGTCACATAGATCATGCTTCCCCCAGTGAGACGCAGTTCACTGTCAGATTGAAGGAGTCCAAATTGGTCCCTCACAAGGCTAAGTCACTTCCTGATATGGGTTGTTGACTGTCCATTGCTCCTAAGAGATCTGGAATGAAACGAACGGAGATGGGTAGTATCTACGTCTACACATCTCAAACACATATGTCTATACATTCATATAAACATACATTCAAGTCATAATATATGATGGTATGATGATATATATGATGGCATGTTACATAAACATATATCAGTTCTAAATAAATAAATATACATATGTATATATTAATACAACTATTTAGAACATCTATAGCTTAAAACATACATATTCACATACATTTATGTAATGCAGTGTTTCCCATATAAGTTCACCTCACTTTCTCCCTTTCTGATTCATTCATTCCGTCTTGTCGGAAGGACTGGTCGCACAGTACCTGTCGAACATTAAATGCCTTCCCTGAATCGGTCTGGGATATTGAAAGTCCTAAGTCATGTCTGTCCTCATGCAGACATCATTCAGACAATGTGAACTGGTGCCATTCCTCAAACCAAGTGGTTTCCCCACAATCTTGGTAGGCACTCAAAGTGTTGGTCCAAATAATCAATGTTAATTAGACGCTATCAAGAGACTGGTAGCTCTCAGGAATTTCTCCTAAGTAGTCAGTCTCCCCAATGTTTAACATCATACAGGATGAATCTAAATGTATCTCCTGTACATGCATAAGCCACACGCTCATGTAGCTTGGATAATGGATTTCTCCAAATTATCACATACAACAAATCAGACAACCAAGTAGTGAATGAAAGAAGAAAATAGTTCTCAGTGAAATCGTAAAGCTAGAACTGGAACAATAAGTACAAAGAAAATCCACCAGTGTAAAGTTTGGGAGAATAAACAGAAACAAGAAACTATAAGGCCTTCAGACTAGCAGACAAACTCAGAATAATGGTATTACCTGGGTTTAGCTAGGAAATCCTGTCATACGACATTGTATCGAAGTAACAAAACGAGAGGGTAATCTCTCACCAGAAATTAAAATTCCGGCTTCCCTGGTACGCTATTGTGAATGCGTCTGAGGATTGTTGTCCCTGCTCATAGTTTTATTCTCTTCATCCCTGGCTAGTTTCCACGTTAGCTAATTACTATGTCCACGTTCCTGTTAGCTCCACCTATTTTTCATGTAGGACGATTTACCCTGATGGATTAAGTGCCAAATTCTTTTCACCCCTCCTCCTTTCCTGTGAAGGGTAGTTTCATCTGTCAATCAAATTGACCGATGTTCCGCCACGTGTCTGAAACAATGCTTTGGCCCATGCAACAGACGTTGCGTCATACCTACATTCCAATCTGCTGGTGCCTCCTCACTTTCCCAGGAATTAACAAGCTTTATCTCCTGGGTTACGACGAGGTGTAAGGCCTGCATTATATTGCCATCTTTGGATCACACGGGGTTTTCCCCTGAGTAGCACTGCCATGTATTATTTCAGACGGGTCTGGCTGACCCTCTTATCTCCCATTCTGCCGTGGCTGGTTCACACGTTAGGTCCTGTTGAACGTAAGGTGTTAGTCCCTATTCCAACCGCAGGCTTGTAAACTAACACGTCAATCTCAACTGACTGGCTCCGCGATGTCTGGTTGATCAGAACATCAAAGGGAAAATCTCTTAGATGTAGAGACCAGACGTTGCTTTGATCTACCAATGTAGTAAAAATGATAGTGCGGGCTCTAAGTGACTCTGTATTTTTCTCTTACGTTTTTATCCTCTTCTGGGGAACGTTTATTCTTTTAGAGAATTTTAGAAAAATATTGTGGGCTCTGTAATTTCTTTCAAACTTGTGTATTTATGATGCTGCTGGGGCTGTCCCGTCACAATGGCACACAATCAGTTCCATTGCAGTTGTATTACTAATGTTGCTAAATGTTATGTTGACAGTATTTTGCGCCTACCAACTGCAGTCAACACCATCTACATTTCTGTTGATTACCATATTAATGTTGCTTGCGACGTTTGAAATAAGAAATATTTTCCCACCATTTTTGTATGAGATTGTGTGTGAAAGGAAAATTGTCATCTTATTCCACTGTGATTTAACACCTATAAACTTCATTTGTATGCAAATTGTGAAATATAAATGTGACATGTTAAAATTGTTTGGACTCACTGTGAAACCAACAAAAATGGAGTTGGCATTTGAAGAAAATGAATTTCTAGGCCATAAAATATCCAAAGGCCACTTGAGTACGGATGATAAAATCGTGACCAAGATCCTAAACCTCACGATGCCTACTACTAAGAAGCAAGTAAGAAGCCTGTTAGGCCTGGTGAACTATTACAACAAGTTCATACCAAACTTAGCACAAATCACCAGCGCATTTTCAGATTTGTTAAAAACTAATTCAAACATCGATGTACAGAGTGCTGCTTTAAAAACTGCAATGTCGCAACTGAAATATTATTTCAGTAACATTTCTATTTTTCGTCTTCCTAATAAAGACCTTTCGTATACCCTCAGAACAGACGCGAGCGCTACGACCATCTCATGTGTGTTGCTCCAGGCCTACGATAACATATACCATCCAATAGTTTACGTCAGTAGGAAGCTTAGCCCAGCAGAATCACGTTATGGAGTGTCTCAACTGGAGGCTCTCGCAATCGTCTATTGTATTAGTAAATTATCTAAGTATCTTGCCGGGACACACTTCATCGTTAAAACTAACAATTCCCCGTTGATGGTGATCGATAAGGGACAACCGAAGAACAACAGCATCTATCGTTGAACCCTCATTCTACAAAACTACTCGTTCTCCATCAAGCACATCAGAGGGTCGAAAAACATTTTAGCCGATTTGCTAACCAGACCTTCAGACATGGCAGTCGAACAGATCACCAACGCGACAACATCTTCGTCATCTGGAACGACTACATAGTTAGTTAATGTAGATAGTTAGAATCTATTAGTTAAATAGTTATTGACATAACATTTAATTAGTTGAACTTATTTTTTTTTATTGAAGTTGCACATTCAGAAAGTTTCCCACTTCATCTAAAGTATAATATTGAACTGCACAAGCACATAAATTTGCCCATAAGTTAAAATTCAATAGAGTTAGAAATGTGCAATCTTATTTAACTACATTGTTAATGAAAGTAACATTTAAGCTAATAATAGGAACAAAGTAGTATATTACAGGTTACATTTCTCCAACGAGACTACTTTGATAAATATTAGTAACATTAGTCCCTCTTACATTAAAGTACATACGTTTTGATTCAAGTACAGTTATAAATTCCTTAGTGAAGTAATTATCAAAGAGGAAACAGTAAAAGCATTTTCACTTAAGGGAACTAATAGAGTTCTACTATATTCATTTAGGTCGATTAAATTACATTTCTGTAGTTAATAACATCTACTAGATTGAAATTACAAAAACTTAATTGAAGTTTTTTTCCCCTTACTATTGCCCAGGGCAATCAAACAACCTTGTATATAAATTAGTTGTATTATAGAACTTAAAGCTATTACGATTAGCACATTACAATAAACAATGTAAATCATTTCGTTTATTAAGTTCAAAGCGGGCTTATTTTTATTTAAAAATGGTAAACATTTTTAATAATGCATTGTGTAACTGAGTGAGCGAAAAGTGTATAAAAGGACGAATGAATGCATAAAACAAGAAGTTTCAATATTAGTGCGCTTTGTTTGCACAGATTGTTGTTTTGTGGTGATTTGTCTTCGTCTTCTATGTAACACACGTGAGCGTTCAATGATTTTATAAGTGTGACGTTACAATTACATTGCAACTATGGTTATATTTTCAAAAATCACAGTTCGGTAACTCATCTCAAAAATTGATCATAAGCCTTCATTTGTGAGATGAAGAGACCTACCTGATGACACTTGAAGACCTAAAGTACACAGATTATAAACATACATCTATCTTTCTAAATTAAACATACAGTAATTATAATAATACACGCAAACAAACATAATACGAACAAATAACGTACAAACACCAAATCTGAAGTAAGGGGGATCACACTTATACAAGGGACACAAGGGATTAATATAGATTATGAGTACACAGATGAAAAATCTATCAACAAGCGGAAGCTAGATAGGTGTACGTCAGTGGACACAGACCTTGAAGACAGATGTTGAGGTAACATTTTACGGAAGCCATGGATAATATATCCATGATTAGTCTCCGTCAAAAGAAACAAATGGTTTCGGGCACCATATTTGGGTGTTTGAGAGGCGTTGCATTTTATTGGGTAACCATAATTATAAGACAATATATCCTTGGTTCGTAGTGACTCTTGGCAACATATCAAGGATGTTAAACTGATAAGAGACCAGTGGGTGGATGTTTTAACAGTGTTTCATATCCTTGTGAATCATAGTGTTACCCAAATAGAGTGATTGATGAACTCCCACAACAAACTGACAAATTATTTCCGACAAAGTTTTTATATGCATAGACAACATTGTGTCACCCTCTGTGGAATGAATTCGGTGACACAATACCCGGGGAGCATGGGAGGATGTCAGGGTGTTGGGAGAATAGGTACAGGACATAGAGAGGACAAGGGACAGAATAGAGTCAGGACTACAGAGATAACTATATATAGGACATCTACAGTATAGTCCATGGATGAGAGACAGGACAGAAGTCAGGACACAGAGAGGTCATAAGACAGGACATCAACAGGACAGTAGATAGAGGGGAGACAGGACTTGGGTAAGGACAGAGATGTCAGAGGCAGGACACCGACAGGACAGGACCTAGTGATAGGAGGGTACATAAGTTCACGGGACACTGCCCTGAACGGGCTAGACGACATTACACTGAATGACCTAACCTAACACGGACGGACTGCTAAGACAGCACGGTGGTCACGAAAGGCACGTGGATTAGTACCACGAGACGAACTGACCAGTTTGAAAACGTCAGACGGGACTCAGACAGTTTCAGGTGAAGGACGTTATGGTTTCTAGAGCTAGTGTATAGCTTTCGCGAGAGTGCTAGTTTGTAGATAGCGAGTGTAGGACTTGTGTAATTGGCTGTGTGCTATAAGCATTTGTATGGCGGCATTTGTATATGTATGAAATGAATTCACCGCCAGTATGCACATTATGATGATGATCAAGTTCGCCTGAATAAATTGTAAAAACCCATACGTACGACTGATGGTTATCTTGAGTGCGTATGAAGGAGTTAGACGTTGACACATGGTATGTCCTACGCAGTAATGCGCATGGAACTGCTAGTTTCCTAGTGATTGCTATTCCATCGACAATGAATTGTAGTTCTAGCAACTACTGAGCGTAATCTTGCCAATAACACCAACAACAGTTGAAAAATTGCTGCTGTTTACTGCAACGTCCTGTAAGGTATATGCAACTTTAAAAAAAATGCCTCGGAAGAGGGGACAATGAAGGCCAAAGAGATTGAACGAAGAAATAAACTGTATTTTCAAAGGATTAAGAATTGGGCACGCAGGTCCGTCTAACATTCTGCCTTTCTATCACTCTCTTTCATACATTATTTCATTGACACATCAGGTATCAGTTATAAGTTATCAGTTGGGGTATCTTTATGGCACTCCGGTGCATAGGTGCTCAGATCCTCCCTCAGCATAAGCATCAGCGTTCTGTAGCTAATAGTGACAGTTCTGTGTTGGTTTACGAGGCACTTCGTTTTCCCGATGTACTCATTCACACATCATTCAAGGCTAATTGAGAACAGCAACAATATAAAAGATATGCATTATAAAGGCATGAGGAAAATGCAAAATTCAATACTACACGACTCAGAAACATGAAATAACGTCGTGGCACTTGTTATTAGCTATGTGGAATACTGGTCTACCAAAGGGGACTTTCTGTTATACTAGGGTGTTATTATTATTATTGTTTCTATTACTAAACGTGAAGGTAATCCGTACTGAGATAGTGTTCGAATTGGCATCTTTCCGACTTGACAGACGATAGTTTGGTACATTGTGCTTCCAAAAGGCATAATAACTACAACCCATGACGGTGGCGAATGTGGCTGATAAGGCCAATTCGCGCTGTAAATGTTCGTCCACAGTGGATGCATGTGAACACGTGGTCATTTCCACCATCATGCACCATCTCGCATACTGTGTGTGTGCTTTATCTGCAATCATTTTCTCTTTCATCTTTATTCCATTTCTGATAGTTGCCCCCCCCCCCCCCCCTCCATGCAACACGTTAAGCGGCGACTCGCTCGCAATGTGCATTATCAATGTGTGTATCAATCATGTCCCGCTTACACACATCTTTGCATCGTAGTAGAGGCCGACCCTGAGATCTCCTACCCATCTGTAATTCATCAAAAAAGATGTCCTTTGGTATTCTACCGTCATCTATCTTCCTAATGTGTCATATCCATCTAAGTCTACGAAGACTGTGCATGGAACAAACCGTCACACAACCTGCTATTTCCAATACTTCAGCATTTGTGATTTTGGCTTGCCACTTAATACCAAGTATTCTTCGCAGACATCACATAGGAAAGCTGTTTAAACGTTTCTCTTAGTGTGAGTAAGTTGACCAGGTTTCACTGCCATAAAGAAGAGTACTAAGGACGCAGGTTTGGTAGACAAAGACTTTTGTTTTGGCAGTAAGCTTCGAATAATTTGCGATTATTCTTCTTCTTCTTCTTCAGCGTTCCGAGCCATTGAGGTTCTTTGCTGCAAATACAATCCGTCTCCATTCGTCTCTCTGGTGGACCTTCTCTTGCCAGTCGTTGATTCCAAGTGCTTGTAGGTCTGTACATGTATTATCTCTCCACCGCCTTCTTGGTCTACCTCGGGGTCTACGGTCATTTATTTCCTGAGTGTAAGCGAGTTTTGTTTCCCTATTATCTTCCATTCTTTCTATATGCCCCAGCCATTGTAATCTATTAGCCTTCATGATACCAGTGATTAGCGGGGACTTAAACAGATAATAAATGTCTTTGTTACTTCTTCTTTTCCACTCTCCACTTTGTGTATCCCTAATGGGTCCAAAGATGCGTCTTAAAATTTTGTTCTCAAAGGTTTGTAACAAGGCTTCGTCTCCTTTCGTTGTACTCCAGGTTTCAGAGCCATACAGCACAACTGGTCTGATCAGTGTTTTGTATATTGTTATTTTGGTGTTACGAGATAGCGCCTTTGATTTTAGTAGATGTTGTAGTGCATAGTATATCTTATTTCCAGAGTTGATTCTAGTTTGTATTTCTTCCCTTATGATGTTGGAGCAGTTGAAGATCGTACCCAGGTATTTGTATGTTTCCGTTCTTTTAATGGTCATATTATCTATTTGTATATTATCTATGAGTGTTAAAGGTTAGGTTTCTATCAATGATGAGGCCTAATATTTTGTGCTCAATTACACTTTCTACTGGCAAGTTATCGATGTGAAGTTGAAGTGATCTGTGTGAATTTAGAGTTTGAAGTCTTTATCTGGTTGTTAATAACATTGATTTTGTTTTAGTGATGTTAATGTACACACGGTTCGCATAGCTCCACCTAACTACTTTATTTAACTCTTGTTTCAAAGACGACTCCAGCAAATTACAGCTTTCAATAATTTGCGATTATATATATATATATATATATATATATATATATATATATATATATATATATATATATATATATATATATAGGGATTGGTGATGTCTTTGATTTCTTGCGGAAGAATGTTCCACAGCTGAGCTGCAGAGTACGTTAAGCTTGTTTTGTATAAGTCAACCCTAGGCTTCGGAATGTGTAATATATTTAATCGTTTACTGTGCCTAGCATTATATTTAAGCAATGGCCAAACGTTATTTGGGGTATTCTGTTGTAGAATTTTGTGAATTAGTTTGGCCTTATTGAAAAGCAGGCGTTTGCGGAGTGGCAGTACTGAAAGCGTTAATGCAAGCTAGTATCTCAGATAAATGTTTGCTATAAATTAAACTCATGGCCCGTTTCAGGCGTGAGTAAAGTCGGTTGATGCTTGAATTGGAATAACCGTCCCAGATTGTAGAGCAGTAGTCAAAATGTGTCTATATGTGAGAAGTATAGAATATATTCATTGTGTCCTCATCAAGGAAATTGTTAATTTTAGCGAGTTGGTAGACTTTATTCGCTGTTTGTTTAACGAGCAATGGAACGTTAGTGTGAAAGGTTAGGTTTCTATCAATGATGAGGCCTAATATTTTGTGCTCAATTACACTTTCTACTGGCAAGTTATCGATGTGAAGTTGAAGTGATCTGTGTGAATTTAGAGTTTGAAGTCTTTATCTGGTTGTTAATAACATTGATTTTGTTTTAGTGATGTTAATGTACACACGGTTCGCATAGCTCCACCTAACTACTTTCTTTAATTCTTGTTTCAAAGACGACTCCAGCAAATTACAGCTTTCAGCGTTTGTATACTCTGTACAGTCGTCTGAAAATAGACCGCAGGACGACGAAAGATGCAAATGTAGATCGTTAATATTGATGGCAAATAATAGCGGGCCAATAACAGAGCCGTGAGGTACTCCAATATTGAAGGTAATGGTTTGAGACAGAGATGTATTGTGTTATACTGCTTGCTTTCTGTTGACAGAAAAGATGTTTTTGGAGTCCGTACGTTAGGGCCAATGTTCATTGTGTCTAGTTATTTTAATGAAAATAACACGGTCTTTCATATGAAATCCTTTTATGAAATCGATAAACACAGCTCCACATAGACTGTTGTTGTATGTGTTTTTCTAGTGGTTTAGATAGTGATGATAGAAAGGAAATGGGTCTGTAATTGTTTGGAAGACCATTGTCCAATGAACCAGATTTAAGAAGAGGATACACGTTAGCAATTTTGAGAGCTGATAGAAAGTAGCCTTTGATGAGACACTGATTATATACATAGGTTAGTGATACACAAATCACTGACGCAGCATAACAGAGAATCCAGTTCTGATTCCATATAACCCAGATGTGTTTATGCTTTTAGGTTACTGAGTGGAATTATTAGCTTCTTGTACTATTTGTTGGAAATTGTATGATGCAATTATGTTTCCCCATATTATGTTTGATTTGTTGGTGTCAATGTTAAAGTATCCGAGTAGTATAATTCCCTTCCCTGAAGCGAAAATCCATATACATCATTCAATGACTGTCATTAGTGGTATGACAAACAGAATATCCTGGGAGCATCTATTCTCGCAAAACGATGACAGTAAGGATACGTTGCAAGGAGAATTTGGTATTGAAGCCTTTAACTGGTCTATGTCATTTTGAAAAAAAAGTTACTGAATTGGTCGCATGATTTGATGGTAATGAATTTGAGATGTTATACTTGATTGTCAACGTGTTAATTGCCTTCCATATATCCTTACTATTTGTTTTATCCATTACCAGCTTCTTAAAGTAATCTTTTCTTTTCCCTTAGAATGGTATATTGAACTTATATTCTGAGTACGGCATGCACTGAGATCCCGCTTTTTATGTGCTTTATCTATGTCTCTCATATTTTCAAGTATTTCCTGGGTGATCCATGTTGGTTTGACGTGATGTTTTAATCGAACAACCTCGATTGGCCATGCCGATCAAACACACCAATAAAGGTCTCCATTCAGAAAATTCCAAAGCATCATCCGGGTCAGGAAGCTGATAAACATTGTCTAGAGGTGAAATGAGCAAGTCCTGTAAAAATGCGTTTTGGTTGGAATGTATGCAACTTCTTTATTTTACACTTAAGTGTTTATGTTTTGGAGTTTTAGTTACTTTTTTAGACTATATGCAGCATATTGGGTAGTGATCGCTCATTACACAATTGATTGCGGTGCATTCTATGATGAGTGTGATCTATAAGTGTTGAAGATGTTTTTTTTTTCACTCTATAAGCTTGTTGTACTATTTGTTGGAAATTGTATGATGCAATTATATTTCCCCATATTGTGTTTAATTTGTTGGTGTCAATGTTAAAGTCTCCGAGTATTATGATTTCCTTCCCCTTAGTAAGAGACACGCGAATGGGGTATGATTTGTGGAGCAATACGTCATTGCTCCATAATGTTTTACTATACGCAGGGTTTAGCTCCAGATTGAAAATGCTCCATTTCGGCTCTCATTTTTCAAATTTTGGCGGTATTTTCTTGGGTGACTACTTCCGGTTGTCACTTCCGGTCTAGGGGCGGCGCGGTGCGGCGGCGGCGCCGACGGCGGGGGTGGTGGTGGCGATGGGTTCGAGTCCCAGTGTGTGTTTGTGTGTGTGTGTGTGTGTGTGTGTGTGTGTGTGTGTGTGTGTGTGTAGTTAAGATTTCGTACCAGACTTGTCCATCGTTAGGATTTCGATAGAAGTAGCCAATTATCAAAGGTGTGCAGTTTGGAAGGTTTAGTTCCAACCAAATATATTCTATTTGGCCAGTTTCAAAGTCAAGCCTGCGGTAAACTAAATTAGAAACATAAGCTGCAATGCCTGTCTCTTGTTTCCTACAGGGATTTCTTCTAAAAACTTTATACCATTTAAAAGAGATATCCTCATCTGAAATGTTTTCATTAAGTCTACTTTCAATAAGGACGGATAAATAAAAATTTTGATTAAGAATAAAAGATAACTATGGCAGCTTTTTAATTAAGCGGCATATGTTTAAGTGTCCAAGTCGTATTTTTGACATACTGATCCAGTGATGCCACTTATCAGACATTTCACCCATGGAGTAAGTGTGAATTAATGAAACTTAAACAAAAATACAAGATCATAAAAATTCTCAATTACATTAACTTACAAAATCCCAGTAATATAAATCGATATGCAAATGTCAATAGTATAACGCTTTAACTAATGAGACCAAAAAAGATAGTGCAAACAGAACAAAACGAATTAAAACGTATGACCATACAACAAGTAATTAACACGAAAGAACTACTTCACAAGCTAAGTAAGTGTGCCGCTGTTTGTAAAGAGGGTTCTTTGCAAGCGAAGGGAGGGAAGTTTTCCTAGTAGTTATTTCCTTCCAGTCTAAATGCGAGGGTAGAAAGGAGAGGATGATTTATTCTTAGTGGCATGTGTGCACTTTAAGTGGTAGGAGTTTGGGGGTCAGACGCCAGCAAACGTTTACCTGTGGTAATGGGGGTATTTCGCTGGCATGGGTGTCTCGTTCTTCAGTAATCAATGTCCACCCGTGTGTGTGTGTGTGTGTGTGTGTGTGTGTGTGTGTGTGTGTGTTGGTCGTGTTTTGTGCCTTTTGTAGGTATTTTATATTTTTAGCAACCAAACTACTACCTAATGAGAATGTTTGAAGTTGGTCTCTGTACAATCGTTTCTCTGGCGGTTGTCTTCGATGTAAAGAATTGTGTGTTGTTGATGAAGTGTACTGACTACGGAATGTATCTAGAGTGTTGTTATTTATGTCGGCTAGTCTGCGCAGATAGCCATAACTTGCTGGTATGATGGAGGTGAGAAAAACCTTAGAATTTGGAAAATTATAACGTGATACGTCTAATAATTTTCGTAACTGAGAAATTGTGATATTTTGGTTTCTTATAGTGTCGTTTATCCCTATGTGTATTGTAATCGTTGTAACGTTTTGCATTAATTTTCATTCTACGTATACTGTCTGTTAGACTGTTTACTCCTGCACATGGAAACGGAATTGTTGTTGTGCTATGTCGGTGTGTGATGAGGAGATACGGTTACTGTATATGCCTTTCATCAAGGAGTCACCAATTATCACGTGGGTGCAGTCAGTTGGTATTCTTTGTATGCATTGGTTTCTGGCACGTCTTGAACGTTGTTTCTGCCATTGATAAATATCCGACTGTGGACTGTCTTCTTGCAGATTACCAGATGTTTTTGAATATGTAGGTTGTCTGTCAGCAATGTCTCGTCGTACTGGCTGTCTTTTACAAATTGCTCTTTTGATATTTCAAATCTATTGCTGACATTTACTTCGATGGGATATGTTGAGTGCTGTTGAATGACGTTGTTTATTTGTTGATGTGATTTCGACGGCTGTATAGTTGGCGATCCGATGGATGGCTGTGTTGCTTCGAAACTGTCAGTCTGTGCTGTCTAATCAATATTGGGCGCGTGTTGTAAAGTCTCAAAGATGTGTTTCAGTATACCATTTTCCTCTCTCAAGAGAGCGACCTCTGACTAGAGGTTGGTATAGTCACTAATGATCCTGGCGATCTTGTCTGTGTTGCAAAGGCGACGTCTAGAAATACTTTCAAACCTGACTTTAACTTTTCAATGTGCTGCTGACAACCGCACGAGTGTTGATTTGTAATTGGGTTCTCATCTAATACCGATGGTGCAACCTCTATTTGGTTTGAATTGATTTCATTTGGTTGTATACTGTCTGCTACGCGCCCCATCGGGTATTCAATAATGGCTACCACCACTGCCGTTTGGAAGTAGTTACGTTCGAGTTTCTGTTGTGTTGAGTTGTGGCATGTTCGAGTATGTTGTTACTATGACCTGATACTGTGATGACTTCTGCTGCAGGCTGTGTTGATTTTTTTGGTCCCGCCAGAAACTAGCGTGCTGAGATCGGCAGGTGTGTTTAGAGAGTCCCCTGTCAATTGCTGTGCTGTCTGCTGAATTTCAACGAATTATGTCGCGAGCCACTCGAACATGACCACAGATGCGCTTTGGGCTAACACCTTATTCTTGGTGTAGTACAAATGTAACGTGTGTAGAAGAGATGATATTTTGACTTCCACCTCTGCTCCTTGTCGGTTTTTTTCTAATGTCGAGTTTGGCCTCATTGTAATAATTGATCAGACATGTTAGAATTGCCTTGTAATGTATTGTATTATTGAAATTAACAATAGAAATGCATTTATCGTCGTTCATAAATTCAACAGGCAGTGATGGAGAGCTAAAACATTTATTTAGTTTGCTTCTCAATGCCCGCTGTTTGTTGAGTGTGTAGTTTCTAGTTACTGCAAATCGTAGTCCACTTCGACACTCAGATCTACTTCGCCCTCTTTCCCCCACTAACTCCAGTACATAACTTTCCTCCTCGAGAGACATTTCCACAGCCACGAACACATTGTAGCGCCAACACATGGTTTACATTCTAGTGATGTCATTGACGCTTCGCTGATCCATGAATAATTTATCCATAGTGTCACTGAATACAATATTATTACCATTTGTATCTAACACTGCACATATAGCATCTTTAATACAATAGGATAGTGGATGATCTCCAGATGGGTGTATCGGGCGCGGGACATCTTGCTAATGATCGAGAGGTTTTCCGGAAGGTTGTTATGGGAGCAAGGTTCTGCAAAGGACATGCTACTGAATTAACGAATGAATGAATGAATGAATTCAAAATACTAAGTTACTAATTTACCCCTGAACATAAGTTAATTGAATAAATATGGCAGATAAGCGAGGAATACGCTAAGGCCTTGGAATGTTGTTTGCTTCTTGCCACGTTTTGCTGATGCATTTTTCACTTTTGGACGTGGAGTAGATGCTTCCGTCGCCCAGCTACTGAGTTGAGTGCTTGGTGCCACAATGAACTGTTGATTTCTTGTGCAAGGCTTTTCGTATATCCGCAGCGGTTTGTTTTGTGAACTAGATGTTCATGAAAGATGAAATGACGTGTGACCGGTTGCTGACCAAGCTGGTTTGCCCAATGCAGTAATGCGTGTGCAACTGATGGTTTCCCAGTTACTGCTATACCATCGACGATGAAATGTTTGTAGTTCTAGCGGCAGACTGTTGTGTTGGCGTTCTGGTAGAGGTCTTTTGCAAGCATGCATGTGCGTGCTTTTGGCTTTCTTGAGGCTGATGTGTGTTTTATTTTTCTCCATGGAATTGTGAAGAGTATTTTGTGTGATATGTCACTGGCACAGGAACAAAGCAATTATGCAGTGACCCACTGCCGTGAGGTTGGAACCCATACTAACCAACCAACCAATCAATCATCTATCCAGTCAACCAACCAACCAAACCATCAACTAAACAACCAGCAAATTAACCAACAAACTTTGTTGTGAATAGTTGGCTGGAAATAGTCTCAACACTCAACATGGTCACTTACCCTCAAACATCACCAACCAACCAAACAACCACCACCCAACCAACAAACTTTCTTTCAATAGTTGGCTAGAAATACTTACCCTCGGACGACACTTTCTTCCTTCCATAAATATCTTGGTCTGGAATATTTGGACGGCCAGATATATCAATCAGTTCAGAGTTAAAAAAAAAAAAAAACAGACATGAAGATTTCATTTTAAGCAAGCGTATTTTCTTAATGTAAATAAATACATCGTAGATCAATCTCCGATTAGTTTCTTTAAATTAAGGTTTATGTATCCATTGAGTTATAAATCAATATTCAAAATACTAAGTTAATGTACTCACTAAAGCAATCAAATGTATTTCTGAAAATAAGTTCATTGATTAAATATGGCAGATAAGCGAGCAATCCGTTAAAGCCTTGGAGTGATATTTACTTCTTGCCACGTTTTGCTGATGCATTTCCCTCTTTTGGAAGTGTAGTATGATTGTTCCGTCGCCCAGCAACCGAGCTAAGTGGTAATTGCGACACTGAGCTGTCTATTTAATGTGCAGGGCTTTTCGCATGTCCGCAGTGGGTTTTTTTTGGTGAACTTCTTGTTCAGTAAAAATGAAATAGCGGGTGACTGGTTGCTCAAAAAGCTGGCTTCCATTATTAGTAATGTGCGTGCAACTACTGATTTTCTAGTGACTGCATCTTCTATCGATAATTAACTGCAGCTCCAACGGCAGACTATTGTGTTGGCATTTTGGCAGCGGCCTTTCGTGTTCGCGGTGTTGGGTTTTTTTTTTCCCCCGAGGCTAATGTCTGTGCCATGATCCATGTTAGGTCATGGGACACATAATGGATATAGTTCAGAGCTTCACGCACTTCAGCGTGAAGATCGATCAAGTTCAGATTCACGCCTTGCAAGGCGAATCGCTGGGCAGGGGACAGCGTCTCCTCCAAGTGATGAGTTGGGCTTGAGCCGCGGTCGAGTGCGGGCCTGGTTCTCGTTTCAAGTAGCCATGGCCACACAATGAACCGCTACAATATTAGCTAGATTTAGAAGTCATTGTGTAGAATCTAAGTATTGTTTACGATTGATAGTTTCGTTAGTTTAGTTTAGTCGAAGGATCAACATCACGGCACACGAGTGTAACCCATGACTGCTCCGTTCTCCTCCGAACTCATACCTGAGTCCGGATAAACTCAGTTCAGTGCACGACTCCGTAGCACCGGCGAGGATCCTGAAATACTGTGGGTAGATTGTTAAACTCGAAATTTTGTCCGGGCAGCGCCGTTAGGCTACTATTTTTCGAATTCCAACTGCCAAGGGAATTTTTACGTGCGCAACAATACACACGAGTGTCCGATCTCTGTACCCAGAGACCAGGGAAAATTTTTATTACTAGAAGTCTATCGTGACCTCCAGCACTAGAGGCGGAGACCATGCCTCGAGACTACTTAGCCCCCCTTACGATTGATAAATGTGGTATAAATGATAAAGTAATCTGTACAGTATTTGGGGTCAATAGAATAGTGAAACTAAAATCCCTGTTGTGTTCTTGAGGAAATGTCGAGTTGTGTTCTAAATCGTGAGTTGCTACAGATTGTGTAGAGTGGAAGAGTAAACCAGAATATAATAATATAAGAATAGAAATAGCTACAGTAAGAATATCACAGCATCGCCAGACACAAATGTATTTTTACAGAAGTGCGACGGCATAGTCAGAAAGATATAATATTTGCGAGACAGCGAAATTCTCAAATTACTTGTAGCGCTGTGGCAAGGTCATTGGTATCAACCGAAGTACCGTCTATGTCAACAGATCAAGAAGTAAGCAAGAAGTATGGTCAAGAAGTATGCAGATAAAGTTGAGAGTGGTCAATGCAGGATGGCCACCACGCTACACACCGACAACATGCTATATGTTGAATGGTATGTGGAATTGCTGCTTGATTCTACAAAGTTTCATGGTAATGGATTGATAACGTATGTTGATATAATGAAATTCAATTTCTTTGAAGATCGAGTTAATGATTGTATAGAATATTCATGGTTATATTGAATAAAATTTGGAGAGGTATAAGATAAAGTCTTTGCCCATTGTGTTATTGAACAGGACCACTCTGTATATGGTCCAGTTTATACAGGCCTGGAACATGGCATGAGTTTGTAACAAGCGCGGTCTACATGAGGAGACTATGTGGCGTGACCCCCCACAAGAACGTGAAAAACGTTCAGGACGCTTCGTCAGAGGACAAGGCATCACCTTCAGCAGTTGGGCTTGAACCACGGTCAGCGTTGGACCTGGTTCTGGTTTCACAGAAACCAGAGAATATGCGAAGAACGGTTACGAACATATTAAAGCAGGTATAAGTGTGAAAAGCATGAACAGTAGAATCTATGTTTATTCAACAGAGGCAGAAAAAAGAAATCGGGTCAAATTGAAAGAAGAACAACAGAGTACCCAACTGACATTGTTTAACGAATTTGTGTCAAACCAGCGAAGCATGACGGAAAGGTTTGCTGTTCGACCGTTGGAGAACATGTCACGAAGAGGTCAACTTGCAGACGCGAGTAACCAGTATTGAGTGACTATAGGAACAATTGAAATAGAGACCTGGTTACAAAACTGTGGGTAGCAGAATAGACTGTACGAAAAAAAAAAAAAAAAAACATTTGCAAACGTTGTAAATTTGTGTGACTCCACACAGAAACAAAACGAAATGGGACAGCGGAATATAGGTCAGACAGTCGACATGGAGATCGCAAGTGGCAGACACCGGCAGCTGGTGTTGACGTACACAGGAGGTCAGAACATCGAGACGGGATGTCGTTAGCGACTTTTTTTTTCCATATCCTTTACAGGACATCGCTGTCAACACCAGCATCTTTCAGCTGTATGTTGATTTCTTGGCAAGATTACGCTCAGTAGTTTGCCATTGCTTTCTGAGCGGCCGGCTCACATACCCCGTAAGTTACCGATGCGATTCGAACCACTGCTGATTCTCGCCGTTATCACGTTACCGACGAGAGTATACGAGATTACGGAGAAAAGTCATAACCTCTAAGCCAGGAAGCCGGCCATTAGCGACTAATCAACGAAAATAAACATTCTGTAGACAATTTTAGACAGTTCAGTATAGGAATCTGGAGATAATAAAAAAAAACAAAAAAAAAAACAACAAACAAACAAGCTAACACGGTGATTTATAAACTACCCGCTTAATGAGTAATTCGACAGTTGCATTTTATTTCGTTGAAGTGTGTAGTTAGTCATTGTGTTTATATTCACGTGTGGGATTGATCAATTAGATTAGTAAAGTAATCGTGGTTGCAATATTAGACTAGGGGAGAATATGTGGTTGAATTGTAGAAATTGGATTTTCATATAAATCAGCCTATGTCAAGAATTAATCACTCAGAAAATGAATAACAAATTAGCATATGAATATATACTAGTAATCAAGGCAGTGTCCTGTCCCCTCTCTTGTTTATAACATATATAGACAACATATGTAAAGAAACCGGCCAAACAAAGACCGCAAGAACGCCGCATGACGAGAACATAGAGGAAGAACCATCTGCAAATCTAACCATTAGAGAACTCCTTTTGCGGACGACCAAGCACTAATAGCAAACCCAGAAGCTGAATTACAAGACCACATGAATAGTCTACACGAAATGTGTAGGGAGCATAGCATGAAAATTAGCACAACTAAAACAGAGGTATTGACTATAACTAAAGAAGAAAAAAAAACAAAACAAAAAACAAACAACGATTCATCTAAACGAACATCCCTTGAAACAAGTAAAGAGTTTCAAGTGCCTAGGAAGTATAAAATCATCAAATGGCAAATCATAAGACGAGATCGAAAATAGATGCAATAAGGCAAACCAACTCATTGAACAAATGGCACCAATACTAAAGAACAAACATGTATCAATAACTACTAAGAAAGCACTTTACACCACAACCTTCCTACCAACTCTATATTACCAATGCCAAACCTGGACAACGACAGAAAAGGAGACAAGATAAATCACAACAACAGAAATGAGATTTCTGAGAAGAATACTCAATGTATCAAGAAGAGATAAGATCAGAAATGGTGAAATCAGGACTAAAGTGGGGGTTATAGCTGCACTAGATTTTATTAGAAAGCAGCAAGTCAAATGGTTGGGCCATGCATGTAGGTTACTGTGAGGTGGTAAAGATAATAAATGAGAATAAGGACAAGTTTACTAGGGGTATTCCGGTTGGAATGGGGTCTCATTCCCAAACACACCTTCTAGAGGAAATAATATACTGGCTCAAGAAAACCCCCAAGCATTGAACAAGGCAGAAAAGGGTGCAAGTTCAACACTAATATAGAAGAAATGTTTCCCATAGAAGGCTGGGAGATCCGGGAAGTTCTACCACAGACACCCGAGTAACTAGTCACTCTACCAAGAAGGTGTGTCCATGTGTAAGTTCCTCCCCCCACATTTAATCTCATGTATATATATATATATATATGACAATGACAAGTATCCATTGCCAGGCACAATCATTGTATTACATAACAGATGGGAGCAACCACTGTCATATGCAATAAATGTATTACATAACAGATGGGAACAACCACTGTTAGACAGCAACAGCAACCATAGATTGACAACCAACTGTATTGTGAAAATATTTGGGTCCTGGAAAAACTCTGTTGGTTGAACCATGGAGACATCTACGTGAAAGCATTGATAATATTAAGGAAACTCACTCAGGTTATGCAACCAAAACAGTCCTCCCCAAAAATCCCCAAAAAGGTTCACAACAAACAACAGGTGTCACACACAAAACAAAACAAGTGAAAACTAATCCATACAAGACATATATAAAGAAAATCTATCTAATCTGTCTCTGAAAATTCCTAGGTACTATTGAAGACTCTTCATCATGAATCTATCCAGAAAGTCTGGCCATAATCCCATTCGCTATAATCCAGAAAACAACGGATATATATTTCCACGTATCCAGGGAATTTGGAATTGTACACACATAAATGGGTAATCCAACCGGATAAGATATCCAAGGCTAAAATCATGAAGGGATAATCCATCATAATATCCACCAAGAATGTACTGTTATCCACCAAGTCACAGCTGCTAAGTAGCAGGGTTAGAGGCATTCCGGCGTGGTGTAACAGGTCGAAGTATAATTCTCCAGCTGTCTGTATTAATAAATCCAAGATTAGGCACAGAGTTCTTCAGTATCCCATGAATGAAGAAGGATCTCACAGTATCCCTTGTGGTTCATAAAATTAGTTAACCAGAAATTAGGCATACATTTCTAGCCCCTTATTCTGGATAAAGATGTAGGCTATATCTTCCTTCAGCTAAACACACTCTTATCATTGACCTTGTGTGTAGTGCTTGATTGCCCGTGGCTGGGATATTCTGGATGATGAGAGTCCAAGGAAGCTGGGAGTTCGCAAAAATAGTCGGCGAATCCATACTGTTAATTGCTAGTGAACTCAAGACTTTCCTTGAGCCTCTTGTATAGGCCAGTTGAACATGAAAATCCGGAATTGGTTAGTAAATAGGTTATCGCTCTGAATCCAAATGGGCCAGGCAGATCCGTTGGCTCTGGCATACAATGTATAGCTGAGCACTGTCCGGATGTTCCCAGATGTAGGGAATCCACTTCAACATGGGCACCCATAGGTACCCAGGCACTGACATACAGGTTCAGTGTGCCCGGCAGTCATCAGTAGCGTTTACTATCAATCTATCTATTCTTCTATTCTATCTATTTTTTTAACGGGAACGGGCCGAACATAGATAGATAGATAGATAGATAGATAGATAGGTAGATAGATAGATAGATAGATAGATAGATAGATAGATAGATAGATAGATAGATAGATAGATAGATAGATAGTTGGGAACGGGAACGGGAGCTTATATGACTACTTATATGAATTAAGTGAGATGCTCCCCAGCAGGGACTGGGTGAAGCCGTCCGGGTAAGACAGACAGACAGACAGACAGACAGACAGACAGACAGACAGTCAGACGGACGGACGGACGGACGGACAGACAGACAGACAGACAGACAGACAGACAGATAGATAGATAGATAGATAGATAGGTAGGTAGATAGATAGATAGATAGATAGATAGATAGATAGATAGATAGATAGATAGATAGATAGATAGATAGATAGATAGATAGATAGATCTCCGTCAGGGCCTGAGCGAAGCCGGGCCGGGTCAGCTAGTTTTCAATAAAAATTAAATAGTGGGAGGACTGTTGCATGGTATGTCCTATGTAGTAATGTGCGAAGAGCTGCTGGTTTCCAAGTGACTGCTATTCCATCGACAATGAATTGTAGTTCTAGCGGCAGACTATTGTATTGGCATTCTGGAAGAGACCTTTTGCAAGCATGCGTGTGCGTGCTGCTTGTATTGTCTAGGCTAATGTGTATTTCATGTTTCACATGAAATTGTGATGCGAATTGTGTATGATATTTCGCTGGCACAAGAACGGAGCAGTTATGGAGAAACCCGCTGCCGTGAAGTGGGATCTACGATCAACTAATCAATCAACCAACCAACCAACCAACCAACAAACCAACCAACCAACCAACCAGCCAGTCTGTCAGCCAGTCAGTCAGCCAGCCAGCGAACATACCCCCCACCCACCCACCCACCCACCCACCCATTCACCCAACCAAACAACCAACCAACCAACCAACGAACGAACCAACCAACCAACCAACCAACCATTCTAGCAATCAACCAACAAACACACAAGCCAACCAACTAAACAACAAGGAAACCAACCAACCAAGATTGTTGTGAATAGTTGGCTAGAAATAGTGTCAACACTCAACATGGTCACTTACAATCATACCATACTTTCTTCCTTCCAATACCATTTAGGCCTGTGTTTTCTGGACCGCCAGGAACAGCAATCAGTTCAGGGTCTACCCAAACAGACATTTTGATATCATATTAAGCATGCGTATTTTCTTAATCTATATAAATACGTCGTAGAGCAGTCTACGAATTATTTATTTAAATTAAGGTGTATGAATCCACTGAATTATGAATATATATTAAAAATACTAAGTTAATGTATTCACTTAAGCTATTGTATGTATCCCTGAAAATACGTTCATTGAATAAATATTCAGCTAATGAGTTGAGTGCCTAGTGCGACACTGAGCTGTGGATTTCATGTGGAAGGCTTTTCGTATGTCCGCATTGATCTGTTTTATGAACTACACTAGCTGACCCGGCCCGGCTTCGCTCAGTCCCTGGAGGGGATCTATCTATCTGTCAGTCAATCTGTCTGTCTGTCTGCTTGTCTGTCTGTCTGTCTGTCTGTCTGTCTGTCTGTCTGTCTGTCTGACTGTCTGACCCGGCCCGGCTTCACCCAGTCCCTGGTGGGGAGCATCTCATTTAATTCATATACGTAGTCATATAAGCTCCCGTTCCTGACTATCTGTCTGTCTGTCTGTCTGTCTGAGCCGGCCCGGCTTCACCCAGTCCCTGGTGGGGAGCATCTCATTTAATTCATATAAGTAGTCATATAAGCTCCCGTTCCCGACTATCTGTCTGTCTGTCTGTCTATCTATCTGACCCGGCGTGGCTTCGCCCAGCTCCTGGCGAGGAGCCTCTCATTAAATTCACACAGTAACTTAAAAGAATGTCCTTCCACACATTATCCATTATTTTTAATGAAAACTGTTTTTAATCACCTACATGACTGTAGATAACTTCTTTAAACATAAAATGATGAGTTACAATGTTATGCATTATACATTATTTTTATGAAAACTTTGAAACATCCTTAAAGATTATATCATTATTTATTATAACTCATATGCCCAAAAATAACTATAGACAAAGAGTTTATAAATCTTTGAAAGCGAGGCAACAATATGACTATAAAGTATATAGAAATGTTATTAAAAGTTATGCCCCTTGAAATAACTTTTCTAGAGTTAAGTCCCCTTGCTATATAGAAATATATAATGAAAAATGAAATATTACATTTTAGTAAGCAAGTAGCCGGAAAAAACAAAACTAAAAAACTATGACAGAAAGCTGCACAGGAATGAAAGGAAAGCGTGTAGAAAATTTCACCTCAATCGGATGGACCGTTTGCGAACGCATAAAGAACGGACGGAAATACATACATTGTGTTTTATATATATATATGTTCAGTAAAACTGAAATGGCGGGTGGCCGGTTGCTGAACTAGCTGGTTTGCGTTATGTAGTATTGCGTGTGCCACTACTGATTTTCTAGTTACTGCTATTCCATCGACGTACGTAGTTCTAGAGGCAGAATGGTGTGATGGCAAATTGGCAGAGAAATTTTGTATGCATGCGTGTGCGCGCTTTTTTTTTTTTTCAAGACCGATGTGTGTTTCACTTTTTACGTGGAATTGTGAGGATATTTTGTCTGAAATTTTGCTGGCACAAGAACGGAGCAATTAGTCTGTGACCCGCTGCCGTGAGGTTGGAATATATACTAAACAACTAACCAACCAACGATCCAACCAACCAACCAACCAACCAAATAACCAGCCAACCAACTAACAAACGTTGTTGTAAATATTTGGCTAAAATAGTCTAAACACTCAACATGGTCACTTACCCTCGAACAACACCCCCCCCCCCCCCCGATGTGTCTCCACCTTGTCGCGGTGGGTGGGGGGGGGGGCTTGCGTATGCCAATGATCCCAAGAGTATTGTCGACGGAAGCACAACTACATGTCGGTCAAGCCTTGGGTTAGGGACCAGACCAAGAGAGACACAACCTGCTGCTCTGCAGGTAGACTGACGGATAGCTGTCAAAAGATCAAATCATGCGCACGATGCCGCAAATTCATGGTCCGGACACATACTCTAAGGCTCTCTGTCGAGGGTTGTGGCTAAACGCCTCTAAGCCATAAACCCGCGGATGTGAGAGCCGGGCCGATACCCACCTACCGAAAAATGGAGGTGAGTTTCTGAGCACGCTACATGCCCAGTTCAGATACTTGTCCGAAGGCTCTCAGCTGGGGGATATGAGGGATCCCCGGATGAGAGGGCCTGGCCGTTTCTCGCTCACTGATGCACGGAGGTAAGGTGCTGAGCCGGCAGCACATGTAGTCTACCTCGTGAGCGAGTACTAAAAGGTAGAAGAAGTGCCCCTGTCGAATGAAATGGTTACGAAAACTGTCTGCATCTAATACTCATAGAGAGTGTAGACAAAGCTGGAAAAACGTCTCAATAACACGAAATGGAACGCACGGCTAGCGAATCCATTGCGTGATCCGAAGTCCAAAGCGAAAGCTTACGTAGTGGATGTCGCCCGCAGACTGACCGTTCCTGGTGTGTGCTTGAGCGTCCAGTGGCAAGCGAAATGTCCAACACAAGGAAGTGAGGAATTAAAGCAGCCATGAGCAGGACGTGGCAACTCTTCGGGTGAGCTCAGTCTCAGAGCAATATGTGCCGGTTCTGCAATTATGTAGGCCTCCTTGGATAGCGGGGAGTGCCTATGATCTGCCCCTGCCTTCCCTTGAGTGTTGACCGTGATGTCTTTGACCGTTCTACCTTGACCAGCTGAGATGTGGGCGACACCATATCACTAACAGTCTAACATCTCTCGAAACCCCGGGAAGGCAAACCCGTAAATGCCTGCTGAAGTCGGATGTGCTGGCCTACGGGTGCAAATAAATCAGGCACAACGCAAAAAACGTCCGAGTGAAACGTATTTCGTGCTAGGAACAGCTCTAACTAGTTATCCGAATAGCTCGTATCCGGAAAAGCTCTGACTATCTAGTTTCCGAATGTCCGTTGTGCCCTGAGCAGCTCTGACGGGTACAACGACATGTACATCGAAAACTTCCTGAGTGGATACCTTCTGCAGACGTGTCTGGTTTGTGCGGGAATGGCCCGGGGCGAACGAAATGCCCAATATTTTGAAGTGAGGAATTAAAGCAGCCATGAGCAGGACGTGACGAATTCCTCGGTGAGCCCAACACCAGGGCGCTATGTGTCGGCCCTGCAACTATGGAAGCAACCCTGGATGGCGGAAAATGCCATGGAATGTTCCTGCCTTCCCTTGAGGGATGATCGTGTAGTCTTCGACTGTTCCAACTTGACCAGCTGGGACGTGGACGGTACCACAAAATTGAGTCTCCCAGGAATGCTAACCTGGTTAAAAACGCACGCGAAAGTCGGATCAGTTCGCCCAAGGGTTTCGACCCAAGAGGGCATAACAACACACCGCAACCACATCTGAAGAAAAAAAACACTCTGGATGAACGCAAAGAAGAAGAAGAAGAAGAAGAAGAAGAAGAAGAAGAAGAAGAAGAAGAAGAAGAAGAAGAAGAAGAAGAAGAAGAAGAAGAAGAAGACTTCCATAAATATCTTGAACTGGAATATCTGGACGGCCAGAAATAGCAGTCAGTTCATAATTTACCCAAACAGGCATGAAGATATTTTAAGCCAGCGTATTTTTTAATTTAGAGAAATACATCGTAGATCAATCTCTGATTTTTCCCCCTTTTAAATTATGGTTTATGTATCCACTGAATTATGAATCTATATTCAAAATACTAAGTTAATGTATTCACTAAAGCAATCAGATGTACCACGAAAATAAGTTTATTGATTAAATATGACGGATAAGCGAGCAATTCGTTAAGGTCTTGGAGTGTTGTTTGCTTCTTGTCACGTTTTGCTGAAGCATTTTCCTCTTTAGGACGTGATGCAGATGGTATCATCGTCCAGCTACTGAGTTGAATGCTTAGTGCGATATTGAGCTGTGGATTTCATGTGCAAAGCTGCCACGGCGCTATTGTAAGGGTGCTTACTTTCAATAATCGTCACCGTGGTTATTATTATTATTATTGTCACGTTGTCTTCATCTTGACAAGGTATTCTATTATGACGTTCTTCAATCAGGATCCAAACTGTTGCATAGAATATGCCTCCTCACATTGTCCAGCTTAGTTTACAATTGGTCGTTGCATATATTAGGTATTGATCTACGAGGGTTAAGTCACGGGATTATATTATCAGTTACACCAAAGCATATCCAGAAACTTCAATCACAACAGAAGATCGATGTAGTTTATCTCTATAATCTTATTGTTCCGTATATAATACGTGTACGTCATCATATACGCCATCACAGTTATACAACAATATTATATACACTTCCAAAATATCAACAACCAAAGGCGGCACTCTTCATGGCCATTATCTTCTCAAAACTTGAACAACAGCCACAGTTCGAATGATGTCCCAGCTACCTTGGCGGATCTTGATTCCGTCTCAGTCACTTCTGGGCATGCGCCACGCAGATTTAATCACGTTTTTCACGAAATTAGGCGTGACTATCCTTTACTATGACATAACTACTAAATTGAGTCATGGCAAATGCTTTTCGTAGATCTGCAGTGGGTGTTTTTTTTTTGGGTGTGTGTGTTAATTTTGAGTGATGTTTCGCTGGCACCGGAACGGAGCAATAATGGGGTGACATGCTGCCATGAAGTTGGATCCATGACCAACCAACCAACCAACCAACCAGTCAGCCAGCCAGCCAACACGCCACCCACCCACCCAACCAACCAACCAACCATCCTAGCAATCAGCCAACCAAGCAAACGACCAACTAATCAACCAACCAACCAGCCAGTCAGCCAGTCAGCTAGCCAGTCAACATATCACCCAATCAAACAACCAACCAACCATCCTAGCAACCAACCAAACAACAAACATACCAGTCAACCAACTAAGCAAGAAGCAAACCTACCAACCAACTTTGTTGTGAATAGTTGGCTAGAAATAGTGTCAACACTCAACATGGTCACTTACCCTCGTACAACACATTCTTCCTTCCATTACCATATAGGTCTAGAAATTCTGGACCGCCAGAAATAGCAATCGGCTCAGGCTCTACCCAAACAGACATGGAGCTATTATATTAAGCAATCATATTTACTTAATTCAAAGACATACTTCTAAGAGGAATCTACGAACTATTACTTTAAATTAAGGTTTATGAATCCACTGAATTATAAAAATATAATAAAAATACTAAGTCTATGTATTCATTTAAGCTATCAAATTTATCCCTGAAAATAAGATCATTGATTAAATATGGCAGATAAGCGAGCTATCCGTTAAGGTCTTGAAGTGTTGTCTGCTTCCGGCCAAGTTTTGCTGATGCATTTTCCTCTTGTGGACGTGTAGTAGATTTTTCCGATGCCAAGCTACTGAGTTGAATGCTTAGTGCGACACTGAGCTGTGGATTTCATGTGCAAGGCTACCACGGTGCGATTGTAGGGGTGTTTGCTTTCAATAACCGCCACCGTGGTTGTTATTAATATTATTGTCTCGTTGTCTTCATCTTGAAAAGGTATTCTATTGTGACGTTCTTCAATCAGGACACAAACCGTTGCATTAGAACATGCCTCCTCACATTGTCCAACTATTTTACAACTGGTCGTTGAATATATTAGGTATTGATCTACGAGGGTTAAGTCACAGTATTATATTATCAATTACACCACGACTCATCTACAAACTTCAGTCACAATAGAAGATCGATGTAGTTTATCTCTATGACCTCACTGTTGCGCAAACAATAAGTTCACGTCATCATATACGCGATCACGGTCATACAGCAATATCATATACACTTCCAAAATATCAACAACTAAAGGCGGCACTCTTCATGGCCATTATCTTCTCAAAACGGGTCGTGTCCAACTTGAACAACAGCCACAGTTCGAATGATGTCCCAGCCACCTTGGCGGATCTTGCTTCTATCTCAGTGACTTCTCGGCGTGCGCCGTTCTGAGTATGATAAGCGTTTTTCACGTACTTAGGCGTGACTATTCTTTGCTATGACATGACTACTAAACTAGAGTCATGGCAAAGTCTGTTGGTATACCCCCAGTGGTTTGATTTAACTTCATGTACAGCAAAAATAAAATTGCGGGTGACCGGTTGCTGACCAAGCTGGTTTGCCCAATGCAGTAATGCGTGTGCAACTGATGGTTTCCCAGTTACTGCTATACCATCGACGATGAAATGTTTGTCGTTCTAGCGGCAGACTGTTGTGTTGGCGTTCTGGCAGAGGTCTTTTGCAAGCATGCGTGTGCGTGCTTTTGGCTTTCTTGAGGCTGATGTGTGTTTTACTTTTCTCCATGGAATTGTGAAGAGTATTTTGTGTGATATGTCGCTGGCACAGGAACGAAGCAATTATGCAGGGACCCACTGCCGTGAGGTTGGAACCCATACTAACCAACCAACCAATCAATCATCTATCCAGTCAACCAACCAACCAAACCATCAACCAAACAACCAGCAAATTAACCAACAAACTTTGTTGTGAATAGTTGGCTGGAAATAGTCTCAACACTCAACATGGTCACTTACCCTCAAACATCACCAACCAACCAAACAACCACCACCCAACCAACAAACTTTCTTTCAATAGTTGGCTAGAAATACTTACCCTCGGACGACACTTTCTTCCTTCCATAAATTTCTTGGTCTGGAATATTTGGACGTCCAGAAATATCAATCAGTTCAGAGTTAAAAAAAAAAAAAACAGACATGAAGATTTCATTTTAAGCAAGCGTATTTTCTTAATGTAAATAAATACATCGTAGATCAATCTCCGATTAGTTTCTTTAAATTAAGGTTTATGTATCCATTGAGTTATAAATCAATATTCAAAATACTAAGTTAATGTACTCACTAAAGCAATCAAATGTATTTCTGAAAATAAGTTCATTGATTAAATATGGCAGATAAGCGAGCAATCCGTTAAAGCCTTGGAGTGATATTTGCTCCTGGCCACGTTTTGCTGATGCATTTCCCTCTTTTGGAAGTGTAGTATGATTGTTCCGTCGCCCAGCAACCAAGCTAAGTGGTAATTGCGACACTGAGCTGTCTATTTAATGTGCAGGGCTTTTCGCATGTCCGCAGTGGTTTTTTTTGTGAACTTCTTGTTCAGTAAAAATGAAATAGCGGGTGACTGGTTGCTCAAAAAGCTGGCTTCCATTATTAGTAATGTGCTTGCAACTACTGATTTTCCAGTGACTGCATCTTCTATCGATAATTAACTGCAGCTCCAAAGGCAGACTATTATGTTGGCATTTTGGCAGCTGCCTTTCGTGTGCGCGGTGTTGTTTTTTTTTTTTTTTTCGAGGCTAATGTCTGTGCCATGATCCATGTTAGGTCATGGGACACATAATGGATATAGTTCAGAGCTTCACGCACTTCAGCGTGAAGATCGATCAAGTTCAGATTCACGCCTTGCAAGGCGAATCGCTGGGCAGGGGACAGCGTCTCCTCCAAGTGATGAGTTGGGCTTGAGCCGCGGTCGAGTGCGGGCCTGGTTCTCGTTTCAAGTAGCCATGGCCACACAATGAACCGCTACAATATTAGCTAGATTTAGAAGTCATTGTGTAGAATCTAAGTATTGTTTACGATTGATAGTTTCGTTAGTTTAGTTTAGTCGAAGGATCAACATCACGGCACACGAGTGTAACCCATGACTGCTCCGTTCTCCTCCGAACTCATACCTGAGTCCGGATAAACTCAGTTCAGTGCACGACTCCGTAGCACCGGCGAGGGTCCTGAAATACTGTGGGTAGATTTTTAAACTCGAAATTTTGTCTGGGCAGCGCCGTTAGGCTACTATTTTTCGAATTCCAAATGCCAAGGGAATTTTTACGTGCGCAACAATACACACGAGTGTCCGATCTCAGTACCCAGAGACCAGGGAAAATTTTTATTACTAGAAGTCCACCGTGACCTCCAGCACTAGAGGCGGAGACCATGCCTCGAGACCACTTAGCCCCCCTTACGATTGATAAATGTGGTATAAATGATAAAGTAATCTGCACAGTATTTGGGGTCAATAGAATAGTGAAACTAACATCCCTGTTGTGTTCTTGAGGAAATGTCGAGTTGTGTTCTTCTTCTTCTTCTTTTCGTTCATCCGGAGTGTTTTTTCAGATGTGATTGCGGTGTGTCTGTTATGCGCCCTTGGGCCGAAACCCGCAGGCCAACACATCGACTTTAGCGTGCTTTTTTGACCAGGTAGCATTCCTGGGAGACTCTCACTTTTGTGGTGCCATCTGCAAGCATGCAGGCCAAGGTTGAACGGTCGAAGACAACGGTCATCCCTCAAAAGAAGGCAGGGACAGTCCATAGCATTTTCCGCTATCCAAGGTTGCTTCCATAGTTGCAGGGCCGACACATAACGCCCTGGATCTGGGCTCACCGAGGGAGATCGTCACGTCCTGCTCATGGCTGCTTTAAATCCTCACTTCAATATATTGGTCATTTCGCTTCCCCGGGTCATTCCCGCACAAACCAGACAGGTTTGCAGACGGCATCCACTCAGCGAGTTTTCGGACATGTGCTTGTCGTTGCGCCCATCAGAGCTTTTCCAGGCTCGACAGACATTCGGAAAACTACCCAGTCAGAGCTGTTCCGAACAAGAGCGGCATTCGGAAACTAGGTAGTCAGAGCTGTTCCTAGCACGAGAGACATTCGGACGAGACATTTAACTCGGACGTAATTGCGTAGTGTCAATTTTTAGTTTGCCACCCGTAGGACGACACTTCCGACTTCAGCGGGCATTTTTTAATGAGGTTAGCCATCCTCTGGTTTCGAGGCACTAAAGCACACATCACAACAGTCCAACGAGTTGTGTTCTAAATCGTGAGTTGCTACAGATTGTGTAGAGTGGAAGAGTAAACCAGAATATAATAATATAAGAATAGAAATAGCTACAGTAAGAATATCACAGCATCGCCAGACACAAATGTATTTTTACAGAAGTGCGACGGCATAGTCAGAAATATATAATATTTGCGAGACAGCGAAATTCTCAAATTACTTGTAGCGCTGTGGCAAGGTCATTGGTATCAACCGGAGTACCGTCTATGCCAACAGATCAAGAAGTAAGCAAGAAGTATGGTCAAGAAGTATGCAGATAAAGTTGAGAGTGGTCAATGCAGGATGGCCACCACGCTACACACCGACAACATGCTATATGTTGAATGGTATGTGGAATTGCTGCTTGATTCTACAAAGTTTCATGGTAATGGATTGATAACGTATGTTGATATAATGAAATTCAATTTCTTTGAAGATCGAGTTAATGATTGTATAGAATATTCATGGTTATATTGAATACAATTTGGTGAGGTATAAGATAAAGTCTTTGCCCATTGTGTTATTGAACAGGACCACTCTGTATATGTTCCAGTTTATACAGGCCTGGCGCATGGCATGAGTTTGTAACAAGCGCGGTCTACATGAGGAGACCATGTGGCGTGACCCGCCACAAGAACGTGAAAATCGTTCAGGACGCTTCGTCAGAGGACAAGGCGTCACCTTCAGCAGTTGGGCTTGAACCACGGTCAGCGTTGGACCTGGTTCTGGTTTCACAGAAACAAGAGAATATGCGAAGAACGGTTACGAACATATTAAAGCAGGTATAAGTGTGAAAAGCATGAACAGTAGAATCTATGTTTATTCAACAGAGGCAGAAAAAAAAAATCGGGTCAAATTGAAAGAAGAACAACAGAGTACCCAACTGACATTGTTTAACGAATTTGTGTGAAACCAGCGAAGCATGACGGAAAAGTTTGCTGTTCGACCGTTGGAGAACATGTCACGAAGAGGTCAACTTGCAGACGCGAGTAACCAGTATTGAGTGACTATAGGAACAATTGAAATAGAGACCTGGTTACAAAACTGTGGGTAGCAGAATAGACTGTACGAAAAAAACAAAAAACATTTGCAAACGTTGTAAATTTGTGTGACTCCACATAGAAACAAAACGAAATAGGACAGCGGAATATAGGTCAGACAGTCGACATGGAGATCGCAAGTGGCAGACACCGGCAGCTGGTGTTGACGTACACAGGAGGTCAGAACATCGAGACGGGATGTCGTTAGCGACTTTTTTTTCATATCCTTTACAGGACATCGCTGTCAACACCAGCATCTTTCAGCTGTATGTTGATTTCTTGGCAAGATTACGCTCAGTAGTTTGCCATTGCTTTCTGAGCGGCCGGCTCACATACCCCGTAAGTTACCGATGCGATTCGAACCACTGCTGATTCTCGCCGTTATCACGTTACCGACGAGAGTATACGAGATTACGGAGAAAAGTCATAACCTCTAAGCCAGGAAGCCGGCCATTAGCGACTAATCAACGAAAATAAACATTCTGTAGACAATTTTAGACAGTTCAGTATAGGAATCTGGAGATATAAAAAAAAAAAAAAACAACCTAACACGGTGATTTATAAACTACCCGCTTAATAAGTAATTCGACAGTTGCATTTTATTTCGTTGAAGTGTGTCGTTAGTCATTGTGTTTATATTCACGTGTGGGATTGATCAATTAGATTAGTAAAGTAATCGTGGTTGCAATATTAGACTATGGGAGAATATGTGGTTGAATTGTAGAAATTGGATTTTCATATAAATCAGCCTATGTCAAGAATTAATCACTCAGAAAATGAATAACAAATTAGCATATGAATATATACTAGTAATCAAGGCAGTGTCCTGTCCCCTCTCTTGTTTATAACATATATAGACAACATATGTAAAGAAACCGGCCAAACAAAGACCGCAAGAACGCCGCATGACGAGAACATAGAGGAAGAACCATCTGCAAATCTAACCATTAGAGAACTCCTTTTGCGGACGACCAAGCACTAATAGCAAACCCAGAAGCTGAATTACAAGACCACATGAATAGTCTACACGAAATGTGTAGGGAGCATAGCATGAAAATTAGCACAACTAAAACAGAGGTATTGACTATAACTAAAGAAGAAAAAAAAAAAAAAAACAACGATTCACCTAAACGAACATCCCTTGAAACAAGTAAAGAGTTTCAAGTGCCTAGGAAGTATAAAATCATCAAATGGCAAATCATAAGACGAGATCGAAAATAGATGCAATAAGGCAAACCAACTCATTGAACAAATGGCACCAATACTAAAGAACAAACATGTATCAATAACTACTAAGAAAGCACTTTACACCACAACCTTCCTACCAACTCTATATTACCAATGCCAAACCTGGACAACGACAGAAAAGGAGACAAGAAAAATCACAACAACAGAAATGAGATTTCTGAGAAGAATACTCAATGTATCAAGAAGAGATAAGATCAGAAATGGTGAAATCAGGACTAAAGTGGGGGTTATAGCTGCTATAGATTTTATTAGAAAGCAGCAAGTCAAATGGTTTGGCCATGCATGTAGGTTACTGTGAGGTGGTAAAGATAATAAATGAGAATAAGGACAAGTTTACTAGGGGTATTCCGGTTGGAATGGGGTCTCATTCCCAAACACACCTTCTATAGGAAATAATATACTGGCTCAAGAAAACCCCCAAGCATTGAACAAGGCAGAAAAGGGTGCAAGTTCAACACTAATATAGAAGAAATGTTTCCCATAGAAGGCTGGGAGATCCGGGAAGTTCTACCACAGACACCCGAGTAACTAGTCACTCTACCAAGAAGGTGTGTCCATGTGTAAGTTCCTCCCCCCACATTTAATCTCATGTATATATATATATATATATATATATATATATATATATATATATATATATATATATATATATATATATATATATATATATATATATACAATGAAAAGTATCCATTGCCAGGCACAATCATTGTATTACATAACAGATGGGAACAACCACTGTCATATGCAATAAATGTATTACATAACAGATGGGAACAACCACTGTTAGACAGCAACAGCAACCATAGATTGACAACCAACTGTATTGTGAAAATATTTGGGTCCTGGAAAAACCCTGTTGGTTGAACCATGGAGACATCTACGTGAAAGCATTGATAATATTAAGGAAACTCACTCAGGTTATGCAACCAAAACAGTCCTCCCCAAAAATCCCAAAAAAGGTTCACAACAAACAACAGGTGTCACACACAAAACAAAACAAGTGAAAACTAATCCACACAAGACATATATAAAGAAAATCTATCTAATCTGTCTCTGAAAATTCCTAGGTACTATTGATGACTCTTCATCATGAATCTATCCAGAAAGTCTGGCCATAATCCCATTCGCTATAATCCAGAAAACAACGGATATATATTTCCACGTATCCAGGGAATTTGGAATTGTACACACATAAATGGGTAATCCAACCGGATAAGATATCCAAGGCTAAAATCATGAAGGGATAATCCATCATAATATCCACCAAGAATGTACTGTTATCCACCAAGTCACAGCTGCTAAGTAGCAGGGTTAGAGGCATTCCGGCGTGGTGTAACAGGTCGAAGTATAATTCTCCAGCTGTCTGTATTAATAAATCCAAGATTAGGCACAGAGTTCTTCAGTATCCCATGAATGAAGAAGGATCTCACAGTATCCCTTGTGGTTCATAAAATTAGTTAACCAGAAATTAGGCATACATTTCTAGCCCCTTGTTCTGGATAAAGACATAGGCTATATCTTCCTTCAGCTAAACACACTCTTATCATTGACCTTGTGTGTAGTGCTTGATTGCCCGTGGCTGGGATATTCTGGATGATGAGAGTCCAAGGAAGCTGGGAGTTCGCAAAAATAGTCGGCGAATCCATACTGTTAATTGCTAGTGAACCCCAGACTTTCCTTGAGCCTCTTGTATAGGCCAGTTGAACATGAAAATCCGGAATTGGTTAGTAAATAGGTTATCGCTCTGAATCCAAATGGGCCAGGCAGATCCGTTGGCTCTGGCATACAATGTATAGCTGAGCACTGTCCGGATATTCCCAGATGTAGGGAATCCACTTCAACATGGCAAAGTCCAATAGGTACCCAGGAACTGACATAAGGTTCAGTATGCGCGGCAGTCATCAGTATCAATTTTCCAATCATATTTTCTACTATCAATCTATCTATTCTTCTATTCTATCTATATTTTTAACGGGAACGGGCCGAACATAGATAGATAGATAGATAGATATCTAGGTAGATAGATAGATAGATAGATAGATAGATAGATAGATAGATAGATAGATAGATAGATAGATAGATAGATAGTCGGGAACGGGAAGGGGAGCTTATATGACTACTTATATGAATTAAGTGAGATGCTCCCCAGCAGGGACTGGGTGAAGCCGTCCGGGTCAGACAGACAGACAGACAGACAGACAGACAGACAGACAGACAGACAGACAGACAGACAGATAGATAGATAGATAGATAGATAGATAGATAGATAGATAGATAGATAGATAGATAGATAGATAGATAGATAGATAGATAGATAGATAGATCCCCGTCAGGGCGTGGGCGAAGCCGGGCCGGGTCAGCTAGATTTCAATAAACATGAAATAGTGTGAGGTCTGTTGCTTGGTATGTCCTATGTAGTAATGTGCGAGGAGCTGCTGGTTTCCAAGTGACTGCTATTCCATCGACAATGAATTGTAGTTCTAGCGGCAGACTATTGTATTGGCATTCTGGAGGAGACCTTTTGCAAGCATGCGTGTGCGTGCTGCTTGTATTGTCTAGGCTAATGTGTATTTCATGTTTCACATGAAATTGTGATGCGAATTGTGTATGATATTTCGCTGGCACAAGAACGGAGCAATTATGGAGAAATCCGCTGCCGTGAAGTGGGATCTACGATACACTAATCAATCAACCAACCAACCAACCAACCAACCAACAAACCAACCAACCAACCAACCAGCCAATCTGTCAGCCAGTCAGTCAGCCAGCCAGCCAACATACCATCCACCCACCCACCCAATCAACCAAGCAATCAACCATCCAGCAATCAACCAACCAACACACAAGCCAACCAACTAAACAACAAGGAAACCAACCAACCAAGATTGTTGTGAATAGTTGGCTAGAAATAGTGTCAACACTCAACATGGTCACTTACAATCATACCATACTTTCTTCCTTCCAATACCATTTAGGCCTGTGTTTTCTGGACCGCCAGGAACAGCAATCAGTTCAGGGTCTACCCAAACAGACATTTTGATATATTAAGCATGCGTATTTTCTTAATCTATATAAATACATCGTAGAGCAGTCTACGAATTATTTATTTAAATTAAGGTGTATGAATCCACTGAATTATGAATATATATTAAAAATACTAAGTTAATGTATTCACTTAAGCTATCGTATGTATCCCTGAAAATAAGTTCATTGAATAAATATTCAGCTAATGAGTTGAGTGCCTAGTGCGACACTGAGCTGTGGATTTCATGTGGAAGGCTTTTCGTATGTCCGCATAGATCTGTTTTCTGTTTTATGAACTACACTAGCTGACCCGGCCGGCTTCGCCCAGTCCCTGGAGGGGATCTATCTATCTATCAGTCTGTCTGTCTGTCTGTCTGCTTGTTTGTCTGTCTGTCTGGCTGACCCGCCCCGGCTTCACCCAGTCCCTGGTGGGGAGCATCTCATTTAATTCATATAAGTATTCATATAAGCTCCCGTTCCCGACTATCTGCCTGCCTGTCTGTCTGACCCGGAACGGCTTCACCCAGTCCCTGGTGTGGAGCATCTCATTTATTTAATTCATATACGTAGTCATATAAGCTCCCGTTCCTGACTATCTGTCTGTCTGTCTATCTGTCTGTCTGTCTGAGCCTGCCCGGCTTCACCCAGTCCCTGGTGGGGAGCATCTCATTTAATTCATATAAGTAGTCATATAAGCTCCCGTTCCCGACTATCTGTCTGTCTGTCTGTCTATCTATCTATCTGACCCGGCGTGGCTTCGCCCAGCTCCTGGCTGGGACCCTCTCATTAAATTCACACAGTAACTTAAAAGAATGTCCTTCCACACACCATCCATTATGTTTAATGAAAACTGTTTTTAATCACCTACATGACTGTAGATAACTTCTTTAAGCATAAAATGATGAGTTACAATGTTATGCATTGTGCATTATTGTTATGAAAACTTTGAAAATGACTTAAAGATTATATCATTATTTATTATAACTCATATGCCCAAAAATAACTATAGACAAAGAGTTTATAAATCTTTGAAAGCGATGCAACAATATGACTATAAAGTATATAGAAATGTTATTAAAAGTTATGCCCCTTGAAATAACTTTTCTAGAGTTAAGTCCCCTTGCTATATAGAAATATATAATGAAAAATGAAATATTACATTTTAGTAAGTAAGTAGCCGAAAAAAAAACACTAAAAAACTATGACAGAAAGTTGCACAGGAATGAAAGGAAAACGTGTAGAAAATTTCATCTCAATCGGATGGACCGTTTGCGAACGCATAAAGAACGTACGGAAATACATACATTGTGTTTTATATATATAGATGTTCAGTAAAACTGAAATGGCGGGTGGCCGTTTGCTGAACAAGCTGGTTTGCGTTATATAGTATTGCGTGTGCCACTACTGATTTCTAGTTACTGCTATTCCATCGACGTACGTAGTTCTAGAGGCAGAATGGTGTGATGGCAAATTGGCAGAGAAATTTTGTATGCATGCGTGTGCGCGCTTTTTTTTTTTTTTTTTTTCAAGACCGATGTGTGTTTCACTTTTTACGTGGAATTGTGAGGATATTTTGTCTGAAATTTTGCTGGCACAAGAACGGAGCAATTATGCTGTGACCCGCTGCCGTGAGGTTGGAATATATACTAAACAACTAACCAACCAACGATCCAACCAACCAACCAACCAACCAACCAAATAACCAGCCAACCAACTAACAAACGTTGTTGTGAATATTTGGCTAAAATAGTCGAAACACTCAACATGGTCACTTATCCTCGAACAACACCCCCCCCCCCCCCCCGATGTGACTCCACCTTGTCGCGGTGGGTGGGGGGGGGTGGGCTTGCGTATACCAATGATCCCAAGAGTATTGTCGACGGAAGCACAACTACATGTCGGACAAGCCTTGGGTTAGGGACCAGACCAAGAGAGACACGACCTGCTGCTCTGCAGGTAGACTGACGGATAGCTGTCAAAAGATCAAATCAGGCGCACGATGCCGCAAATTCTTGGTCCGGACACATACTCTAAGGCTCTCTGTCGAGGGTTGTGGCTAAACGCATCTAAGCCATAAACCCTCGGATGTAAGAGCCGGACCGATACCCACCTACCGAAAAATGGCGGTGAGATTCTGAGCACGCTACATGCCCAGTTCAGATACTTGTCCGAAGGCTCTCAGCTGGGGGATATGAGGGATCCCCGGATGAGAGGGCCTGGCCGTTTCTCGCTCACTGATGCACGGAGGTAAGGTGCTGAGCCGGCAGCACATGTAGCCTACCTCGTGAGCGAGTACTAAAAGGTAGAAGAAGTGCCCCTGTCGAATGAAATGGTTACGAAAACAGTCTGTATCTAATACTCATAGAGAGTGTAGACAAAGCTGGGAAAACGTCTCAATAACACGAAATGGAACGCACGGCTAGCGAATCCATTGCGTGATCCGAAGTCCAAAGCGAAAGCTTACTTAGTGGATGTCGCCCGCAGACTGACCGTTCCTGGTGTGTGCTTGAGCGTCAAGTGGCAAGCGAAATTTCCAACACAAGGAAGTGAGGAATTAAAGCAGCCATGAGCAGGACGTGGCAACTCTTCGGGTGAGCTCAGTCTCAGAGCAATATGTGCCGGTTCTGCAATTATGTAGGCCTCCTTGGATAGCGGGGAGTGCCCATGATCTGCCCCTGCCTTCCCTTGAGTGTTGACCGTGATGTCTTTGACCGTTCTACCTTGACCAGCTGAGATGTGGGCGACACCATATCACTAACAGTCTATCATCTCTCGAAACCCCGGGAAGGCAAACCCGTAAAAATGCCTGCTGAAGTCGGATGTGCTGGCCTACGGGTGCAAATAAATCAGGCACAACGCAAAAAACGTCCGAGTGAAACGTATATCGTGCTAGGAACAGCTCTAACTAGTTATCCGAATAGCTCGTGTCCGGAAAAGCTCTGACTATCTAGTTTCCGAATGTCCGTTGTGCCCGGAGCAGCTCTGACGGGTACAACGACATGTACATCGAAAACTTCCTGAGTGGATACCGTCAGCAGACCTGTCTGGTTTGTGCGGGAATGGCCCGGGGCGAACGAAATGACCAATATATTGAAGTGAGGAATTAAAGCAGCCATGAGCAGGACGTGACGAATCCCTCGGTGAGCCCAAACCAGGGCGCTATGTGTCGGCCCTGCAACAATGGAAGCAACCCTGGATGGCGGAAAATGCCATGGAATGTTCCTGCCTTCCCTTGAGGGATGATCGTGTAGTCTTTGACTGTTCCAACTTGACCAGCTGGGACGTGGACGGTACCACAAAATTGAGTCTCCCAGGAATGCTAACCTGGTTAAAAACGCACGCGAAAGTCGGATCAGTTCGCCCAAGGGTTTCGACCCAAGGGGGCATAACAACACACCGCAATCACATCTGAAAAAAAAAACAAAAACACTCTGGATGAACGCAAAGAAGAAGAAGAAGAAGAAGAAGAAGAAGAAGAAGAAGAAGAAGAAGAAGAAGAAGAAGAAGAAGAAGAAGAAGAAGAAGAAGAAGAAGACTTCCTTCCATAAATATCTTGAACTGGAATATCTGGACGGCCAGAAATAGCAGTCAGTTCATAGTTTACCCAAAAAGGCATGAAGATATAATTTTAAGCCAACGTATTTTTTAATTTAGAGAAATACATCGTAGATCAATCTCAAATTTTTCCGCCTTTTAAATTATGGTTTATGTATCCACTGAATTATGAATCTATATTCAAAATACTAAGTTAATGTATTCACTAAAGCAATCAGATGTACCACGAAAATAAGTTCATTGATTAAATATGACGGATAAGCGAGCAATTCGTTAAGCTCTTGGAGTGTTGTTCGCTTCTTGTCACGTTTTGCTGAAGCATTTTTATCTTTAGGACGTGATGCAGATGGTGTCATCGTCCAGCTGGTGTCATCGTCCAGCTACTGAGTTGAATGCTTAGTGCGATATTGAGCTGTGGATTTCATGTGCAAAGCTGCCACGGCGCTATTGTAAGGGTGCTTACTTTCAATAATCGTCACCGTGGTTATTATTATTATTATTGTCACGTTGTCTTCATCTTGACAAGGTATTCTATTATGACGTTCTTCAATCAGGATCCAAACCGTTGCATAGAACATGCCTCCTCACATTGTCCAGCTTAGTTTACAATTGGTCATTGCATATATGAGGTATTGATCTACGAGGGTTAAGTCACGGGATTATATTATCAGTTACACCAAAGCATATCCAGAAACTTCAATTACAACAGAAGATCGATGTAGTTTATCTCTATAATCTCATTGTGCCGTATACAATACGTTTACGTCATAATATACGCCATCACAGTTATACAACAATATTATATACACTTCCAAAATATCAACAACTAAAGGCGGCACTCTTCATGGCCATTATCTTCTCAAAACGGGTCGTGTCCAACTTGAACAACAGCCACAGTTCGAATGATGTCCCAGCCACCTTGGTGGATCTTGCTTCTATCTCAGTGACTTCTCGGCGTGCGCCGTTCTGAGTATGATAAGCGTTTTTCACGTACTTAGGCGTGACTATTCTTTGCTATGACATGACTACTAAACTAGAGTCATGGCAAAGTCTGTTGGTATACCCCCAGTGGCTTGATTTAACTTCATGTACAGCAAAAATAAAATTGCGGGTGACCGGTTGCTGACCAAGCTGGTTTGCCCAATGCAGTAATGCGTGTGCAACTGATGGTTTCCCAGTTACTGCTATACCATCGACGATGAAATGTTTGTCGTTCTAGCGGCAGACTGTTGTGTTGGCGTTCTGGCAGAGGTCTTTTGCAAGCATGCGTGTGCGTGCTTTTGGCTTTCTTGAGGCTGATGTGTGTTTTACTTTTCTCTATGGAATTGTGAAGAGTAGTTTGTGTGATATGTCGCTGGCATAGGAACGAAGCAATTATGCAGGGACCCACTTCCGTGAGGTTGGAACCCATACTAACCAACCAACCAATCAATCATCTATCCAGTCAACCAAACAACCAGCAAATTAACCAACAAACTTTGTTGTGAATAGTTGGCTGGAAATAGTCTCAACACTCAACATGGTCACTTACCCTCAAACATCACCAACCAACCAAACAACCACCACCCAACCAACAAACTTTCTTTCAATAGTTGGCTAGAAATACTTACCCTCGGACGACACTTTCTTCCTTCCATAAATTTCTTGGTCTGGAATATTTGGACGTCCAGAAATATCAATCAGTTGAGAGTTAAAAAAAAAAAAAAACAGACATGAAGATTTCATTTTAAGCAAGCGTATTTTCTTAATGTAAATAAATACATCGTAGATCAATCTCCGATTAGTTTTTTTTAAATTAAGGTTTATGTATCCATTGAGTTATAAATCAATATTCAAAATACTAAGTTAATGTACTTACTAAGGCAATCAAATGTATTTCTGAAAATAAGTTCATTGATTAAATATGGCAGATAAGCGAGCAATCCGTTAAAGCCTTGGAGTGATATTTGCTCCTGGCCACGTTTTGCTGATGCATTTCCCTCTTTTGGAAGTGTAGTATGATTGTTCCGTCGCCCAGCAACCAAGCTAAGTGGTAATTGCGACACTGAGCTGTCTATTTAATGTGCAGGGCTTTTCGCATGTCCGCAGTGGTTTTTTTTGTGAACTTCTTGTTCAGTAAAAATGAAATAGCGGGTGACTGGTTGCTCAAAAAGCTGGCTTCCATTATTAGTAATGTGCGTGCAACTACTGATTTTCCAGTGACTGCATCTTCTATCGATAATTAACTGCAGCTCCAATGGCAGACTATTATGTTGGCATTTTGGCAGCGGCCTTTCGTGTGCGCGGTGTTGGTGTTTTATTTTTTTTTTCGAGGCTAATGTCTGTGCCATGATCCATGTTAGGTCATGGGACACATAATGGATATAGTTCAGAGCTTCACGCACTTCAGCGTGAAGATCGATCAAGTTCAGATTCACGCCTTGCAAGGCGAATCGCTGGGCAGGGGACAGCGTCTCCTCCAAGTGATGAGTTGGGCTTGATCAGCGGTCGAGTGCGGGCCTGGTTCTCGTTTCAAGTAGCCATGGCCACACAATGAACCGCTACAATATTAGCTAGATTTAGAAGTCATTGTGTAGAATCTAAGTATTGTTTACGATTGATAGTTTCGTTAGTTTAGCTTAGTCGAAGGATCAACATCACGGCACACGAGTGTAACCCCATGACTGCTCCGTTCTCCTCCGAACTCATACCTGAGTCCGGATAAACTCAGTTCAGTGCACGACTCCGTAGCACCGACGAGGATCCTGAAATACTGTGGGTAGACTTTTAAACTCGAAATTTTGTCCGGGCAGCGCCGTTAGGCTACTATTTTTCGATTTCAAACTGCCAAGGGAATTTTTACGTGCGCAACAATACACACGAGTGTCCGATCTCACTACCCAGAGACCAGGGACAATTTTTATTACTAGAAGTCCACGTGAAAAAATCCCGGTTCTCACCAGTGCTTGTACCCGGGACCTCCAGCACTAGAGGCGGACACCATGCCTCGAGACCACTCAGCCCCCCCCCCCCCCTTACGATTGATAAATGTGGTATAAATGATAAAGTAATCTGCACAGTATTTGGGGTCAATAGAATAGTGAAACTAACATCCCTGTTGTGTTCTTGAGGAAATGTCGAGTTGTGTTCTAAATCGTGAGTTGCTACAGATTGTGTAGAGTGGAAGAGTAAACCAGAATATAATAATATAAGAATAGAAATAGCTACAGTAAGAATATCACAGCATCGCCAGACACAAATGTATTTTTACAGAAGTGCGACGGCATAGTCAGAAAGATATAATATTTGCGAGACAGCAAAACTTCTAAAATTACTTGTAGCGCTGTGGCAAGGTCATTGGTATCAACCGAAGTACCGTCTTTGTCAACAGATCAAGAAGTAAGCAAGAAGTATGGTCAAGAAGTATGCAGATAAAGTTGAGAGTGGTCAATGCATGATGGCCACCACGCTACACACCAACAACCTATAGGTTGAATGGTATGTGGAATTCTACAAAGTTTCATGGTAATGGATTGATAACGTATGTTGATATAATGAAATTCAATTTCTTTGAAGATCGAGTTAATGGTTGTATAGAATACTCATGGTTATATTGAATACAATTTGGTGAGGTATAAGATAAGGTCTTTGCCCATTGTGTTATTGAACAGGACCACCCTGTATATATGCCATGGTCCAGTTTATATATGCCTGGAACATGGCATGAGTTTGTAACAAGCGCGGTCAACATGAGGAGACCATGTGGCGTGACCCGCCACAAGAACATGAAAAACGTTCAGGACGGTTAGTCAGAGAACAAAGCGTCACCTTCAACAGCTGGTCTTGAACCACGGTCAGCGTTGGTCCTGGTTCTGGTTTCACAGAGCATGGCTAACACAACGCCGCTCTTTTAGAATAGTCAAAGTTTAGGCATTGTTTTGTATATTTGTGAATTTTTCGTGGAATAAATAATATGTATTTTGGTGTAGCGATGAATAGACATTGAAAACATATCCGGAATTGCTTGAGTTGATCGTTAAGAGTCGTGTTCCACTCGTTTATAGTTTGCGTGTGGTCAGAAGCAACGAGTGACAGTTAAAGGTAACTAACTATAATGGTGGTTCTGAATGTGTAGCTCAACATCAAGTCCACTGAGTGGAGAATCAAGAGAAAGAAGTCATAACATGAATATAGGTATTCTTAATAAAGACGAGTCAACATATCAGCAACAAATATATATCAGAGACGAGTTAGCCTTCCGTCAAACGCAGAGTGCATATGACCCTGTCGATCTTGTGAACAGTCAGGCATTCTCTACGAATAACCACTAGTGGGCATTAACGCACGCTCTATTAAGACCAGAAGCGTGCCAGCAAATGAAGACCCTAATCTCGTCGCTGCCAACTAGGGGGACTCAAAAGAGGAAATTTTGTAACACCAGGAAAAGAAAATCCTAGACAACAGATGTTTCTTCAAAAAGTTCCAAAAAGAATCTAGTACGAAAGTGCAATGAAATACCATCTATAACAGACAATGTGTAGTGCAGCACTTAGAGACATGGAAGTTAAAGGACAAACGTTGAACTAGGAAATGCACAGTAGGAAAAACAATCTTGTAGATATTCTATCAAAAGTAAATTACTGCCAAAGAACTGTGTGTGTGTAGAATTGTGTTAAAGACTTGAACATATATATATATATATATATATATATATATATATATATATATATATATATATATATATATATATATAAAATACACTGTCTGTCTGTCTGTCTGTCTGTCCGTCCGTCCGTCCGTCTGTCTGTCTGTCTGTCTGTCTGTCTGTCTGTCTGTCTGTCTGTCTGTCTGTCTGTCTGTCTGTCTGTCTGTCTGTCTGTCTGTCTGTCTGTTATTTATGCGATCGCGAACGGTCCATCCGATTGAGATGAAATTTTCTACACGTGTTCTTATCATTCTTGTGCAGCCAACTGTCACAGTTTGTTAGTTCACAAACAGCTATTTACGTAATAAAATTTAAGTTTGTAATTTACATTTTACATTATAATTTAAATATAGCGAACGGACTTAACTTAAGAAAGGTTATATCAAGGGACATAACTTTTAGTAGCATTGCTATATATTTTATATATAATTGTTGCATTGTTATCAAAGCTTTATAAAATATTTGTCTACAGTTATTTACAGGCATATGGGTTATAATATATAATGATAAAATCTTTAAGGCATTTTTAAAGTTTTTATAAAAATAATGCATCTATTTTAAAAACGTGAAAATTTTCTAACTAGTCTTTTTATTTTTCTTCGACAACTATACAATCATTCCAGCATTTATTGGGTTTTCATGATATCTTGGTAAGTTTACGTTCAGTAGTTTCAGATTGCCCTATTTAGTTATTGGGATGAAGGTTGTTCTCGTCTAATCTTTTCGCCATATTTCCGGGAACGGGAACGGGAGCTTAAATGACTACTAATATGAATTAAATGAGACGCTCCCCACCAGGGTATGGGCGAAGCCGGGCCGGGTCGTCTATTTTGGGAACGGGAACAGGGGCCGAATATGAATTAAATGAGATGCTCCCCGCCAGTGGCTAGGCGAAGCCGGGGCGGGTCGTCTTTTTTTGGAACGGGAACAGGAGTAGGGGCCGAATATGAATTAAATTAGATGCTCCCTGCCAGGGGCTGGGCCAAGCCGGACCGGGTCAGCAGTGTACTGATAAATGGTTAAACAATTAAGAATATACGAAGAACGGTTACGAACATATTAAAGCAGGTATAAGTGTGAAAAGCATGAACAGTAGAATCAATGTTTATTCAACAGAGGCAGAAAAAAATCGGGTCAAATTGAAAGGAGAACAACAAAGTACCCAATTGACATTGTTTAACGAATTTGTGTCAAACGAGCCAAGCATGACGGAAAAGTTTGCTGTACGACAGTTGGAGAACATGTCACGAAGAGGTCAACTTGCAGACGCGTGTAACCAGTATTGAGTGACTATAGGAACAATTGAAATAGAGACCTGGTTACAAAACTGTGGGTAGCAGAATAGACTGTGCGGGGGAAAAAAACATTTGCAAACGTTGTAAATTTGTGTGACTCCACACAGAAACAAAACGAAATGGGACAACGGAATATAGGTCAGACAGTCGACATGGAGATCGCAAGTGGCAGACACCGGCAGCTGGTGTTGACGTACACAGGAGGTCAGAACATCGAGACGGGATGTCGTTAGCGACTAATCAACGAAAATAAACATTGTGTAGACCAGTGGTTCCCCGGTGGGAAATTCCCCCCCCCCCCCCGCAGGGGGGAATTTTGGGGTTTCCAGGGGGGGGGGGGGAATGAAGATTATTTCAACATTGCGTTAATACAAGAACCGACTACTTGATCTTGTTTTTCCCTTCATACTTTATGGTTCTGTACGTCTCACCCTTCTAAAATTCATGTTATAAAGTAAGTAGACCCACAAATCACATTTTATGTGGACGTCTAGACTTGTTTTAGTATGTGCTATTAAATTTAGCTTCAATTATTACGTATACTGTGTAGGGGCAGGGGGGAAAATTTTTTAGGGAGGAAATACGAAAGGGGGGTGGGGGTGGGGGGGGGGGGTTACGTTCTAAAAATATGGTGAGGGGGGGGGGCAATGACGTCCTAAAAATATGGTGACGGGGGCACGGGTCAAAAAGGGTTAAAAACCACTGGCGTAGACAAACTTTGACAGTTCAGTAGAGGAATCTGGTGATAGTTAAAAAAAAAAAAAAATAACACGGTGATTTATAAACTACCCGCTTAAGTAATTAGACAGTTGAATTTTATTTCGCTGAAGTGTGTAGTAAGTCATTGTGTTTACATTCGAGTGTGGGATGGGTCAGTTAGGTTAGTAAAGTAATAGTGGTTGCAATGTTAGACTATGGGAGTATATGTGGTTTAATAGTAGAAATTTGATTTGATATAAATCAGCCTACGTCAAGAATTAATAACTCAGAAAATGAGTAACAAATTAGCATATGAATATATACTAGTAATCAAGGCAGTGTCCTGCCCCCTCTCTTGTTTATAACATATATAGACAACATATGGCCGGCTTCGTGGCTTAGAGGTTATGACTTTTCTCCGTAATCTCGTATACTCTCGTCAGGTAACGTGATGACGGTTCAAATCAGCAGTGGTTCGAATCGCATCGGTAACTTACGGGGTATGTGAGCCGGCCGCTCAGAAAGCAATGGCAAACTACTGAGCGTAATCTTGCCAAGAGATCAACATACAGCTGAAAGATGCTGGTGTTGACAGCTAAGTCCTGTAAAAGGATATGCTAAAAAAAAAAAAAAAAAAAAAAAAAAAAAGACAACATATGTAAAGAAACCAGCCAAACAGAGACCGCAAGAACACCGCATGACGAGAACACAGAGGAAGAACCATCTGCAAATCTAACCATTAGAGAACTCCTGTTTGCGGACGACCAAGCACTAATAGCAAAATCAGAAACTGAATTACAAGACCACATGAATAGTCTAAACGAAATGTGTAGGGAACATAACATGAAAATTAGCACAAGTAAAACAGAGGTATTGACTATAACTAAAGAAGAAAAAGCAACAAGGATTCACCTAAACGAACATCCCTTGAAACAAGTAAAGAGTTTCAAGTGCCTAGGAAGTATAATATCATCAAATGGCAAATCAGAAGACGAGATCGAAAATAGATGTAATAAGGCAATCCAGCTCATTGGAAAATGACACCAATACTAAAGAACACACATGTATCAATAACTACCAAAAAAGCACTTTACAACACAATCTTCCTACCAACTCTATATTACCAATGCCAAACCTGGACAATGACAGAAAAGGAGAAAAGAAAAATCACAACAGCAGAAATGAGATTTCTGAGAAGAATACTCAATGTATCAAGAAGAGATAAGATCAGAAATGGAGAAATCAGGACTAAAGTGGGGGTTATAGCTGCACTAGATTTTATTAGAAAGCAGCAAGTCAAATGGTTTGGCCATGCATGTAGGTTACTGTGAGGTGGTAAAGATAATAAATGAGAATAAGGACAAGTTTACTAGGGGTATTCCGGTTGAAATGGGGCCTCATTCCCAAACATGCCCTCTAGAGGAAATAATATACTGGCTCAAGAAAACCCCCAAGCATTGAACAAGGCAGAATAGGGTGCAAGTTCAACACTAATTTAGAAGAAATGTTTCCCATAGAAGGCTGGGAGATCCGGGAAGTTCTACCACAGACACCCGAGTAACTAGTCACTCTACAAAGAAGGTGTGTCCATGTGCAATTTCCTCGCCCAATATTTAATCTCCCACATACATATATATAAACAATGACAAGTATACACTGCCATGCACAATCATTGTATTATATAACAGATGGGAACAACCACTGTCATATGCAACAAATGTATTACATAACAGATGGGAACAATCACTTTTAGACAAAAACAACACAATGAATCACTGTAGTATATAAAAAATGGGAACAACCACTGTTAGACAACAGCAGCAACCATAGATTGACTATACACATCAACTTTGGAATAAGACGTTCACAATGAATTAACTTCAAGGCTTGGTTAAACAAAAAACAACCAACTGTATTGTGAAAACATGTGGGTC